>OY740771.1:110172442-110596611 GCA_963513935.1 Aphrophora alni | reverse complement strand
GTAAGCTTAGACCAATTAGAACATCAAATTAAAGTGCTATTTTGAGCAACACATTTTACCGCAATCCACGTTAAAAAAAGCGAACTTTCAGAAATGACAACCATTTCAAATTTTAAATAAACTACCACTTGTTAAAAAATAAAAACTTTAAACAACTCTAGTCGTGGTATCCCACAAAGTGATTATCCGATGATATACTTTTAATAAGTGACCTTCATTACTGTTTCATGCAATTTACAAACCGATTTTTTAAAACTTTGAATATGACCATCATTTTATAATAAGGCGGCTAACTTTCATAATGAAGCTCTTTTTGGTAAGAGATAAAACTAGCTCAAATATACTGTAATGTAAGTTTTTATCTGTTCCACAATTGATTTATTTTAGTCTCACGTTTATTTTTACCTCTCTTAGTCTCACCAAATTAAACTTTTAACTTGATGCAACAAAACGAAGTAAGGAAAAGTTATGGGCATCGCCTTCTAAACATGCTCCATACTTAAATATTTACAAAAGTTTAACATTAACTCCTAAAATAGTATGTTTATAAAAAAAACACCCAAGAATAATAAAACCTTAAAATATGGTTTAAATTTGAAAGAAAAGTTTCAAAAAGGTTCAGTAAGTAATTTAAAAGTTAGCTGCTTATTAGAAAATAGGTGCCATTTTCAAACTTTGAAAAACAGATTTTTAAATTTCATGAAAAAGGTAAAAAAGATACACAATTTAAAGTTTTTACAGGGTCAATAGCTTACAAGATGCGAATAATGGCCGTGATAAAATAATAACGGTAAATAACTGGATTTCGTGAGTCCCAAGTAGCAATTTAGTGGAAGGAGTTGATGCCATTCTCGGTGCTTTAAAAAGGATCCAACTACGCATGTAAATATGGTCTTTCTCACGACTCTCAGTCCGTCATCAGCGCATCTGTAAATGACTCTCTTATGCCAGGAACTATAAATAAATTTGAATTTGTTATGCTTATAAATAAAATCATTTAATTTAATCAGTGAAACTAAAATCCTAGAACCATCTTGAAACTAAACCTAAAACAATTCCTAAACTACTTTTGAAACCGAGACAAAACGTGATTAATTTCAATAAATCGTTAGGTCACCATTCCGTTGGCACGTAATCCCTACTTGTTAGATTTTAGTCATTCTTTGTGTATTGTGGAATTAGAACTTTTGTATTCTTTGCTGATGTTGGAATTCTAAGTTATTAGAGCTGGGTTTCTTTTAACCCAGTTGTTTGTTTATTAATTTTGGCTTTATTTTACAAACTACTAGAGGTTTTTTTAAATGTTCTAGGTTTATCACTTGATAAAGTGAGTTGATTTATACTATCGAAACGGCGTTTAAATTTTATATAAACACAAATTATGACAGACTTTCAACTACTCCAATAAAGAACTATGTACTTTGTGTAACCTCGTCTGTATTTATTATTTGTTAAAAACACGTTTTTATAATATTTGAAGACAATTAAAAGAGAATAAAATGCAAACTGCTCATCTGTTTAGTATCCATCAATAAGATATAAAACAATATTTAGATTCTAATTTCCTACGTGATCCGTTTACACTTTTTCCTATTTCAATTATTCTACAATTAGTGCAGTTGAAATAGGAAATAACTTCGGAAATTATACATGACTTGATGAAGTAAACATTTAACCGAGAGAACTGCTTCGTAATACAAAATATGAAAACAATGTAATTCCAAAGTTTGCTGTTAAAAAAAATCAAAAATGCTGAAAATTTAAATCAAAAGTTGCCCAAAAAATCTGAAAACAATGATATAAAATCAAACATCTTCTCTTTCCGAAAAACAACCTTCAAACCGGGCAAAACTGAATACGATATTTTTCTAAAAATTATAAAATGCAAACGTTTATTTTCGATTAAATCAATAATATTATCCCTCCAACACCAAATCAAAAGTGTTTAGTGTTATCTTCTACTCCGCTGTAACATTACAATATTAGGCTAGCTGATAATTCCCTTATTCACAATTACTAATCTTATGGTTAGCAGAATTAATGGTTATTTTATTGAAAGTGCACATTGAACCAGTTAGAATTTTAACTGAATGTTCAGTGATAATTTGGAATGTGAAAGGGAAATCACAAAAGCTTTGAATTTAACGCTTCTTGAGTTCTGAAGTCAAATAAATTTAAAACAAAGCTCTTTGTAGGTTTATATTCTGAATTAATTTTAAATTAGGTAAATTTGTTTAACAGTAAGTCCTTGAAGAGAGTCACTAGTAGTATATTATTCTTAAAGTAAATTATTTCTGAGTTTTTGGGCAGCACTAATTGTTTGAATTTAACGTTTTCCATAAAGCGAAGTGTCTTTGATGTTGACTAGATGTATATATTGACAATATGTTTCAATAATTACGCGACCGATTTTAATCAAATTTTATAAAGAACTGAAAGAGACAACGATATTGGGTGTGACAAAAACTAATTTTTGAAATTCACTATATAGACCGACAGTTAAAACAACGAATCCATGCAATAGTGGCATCGGACCATGTTGGAAAATAAAAACTAGAAGTGTTTAAAAGGAAATTAATGCTAAAGTTTAGCCTCAGAAGTCGCAACAACTAACAGAAGACATACTCTTATATACAAACAATTAATGTAACAAAAATTTGAACAAAGATCATACATAAAAACAGTGTTAAGCAACATCTGGTTAAAACCAAATAATACTCAAAAAATTAAAAATTGTCATAAAGTGTATTATATTGCAGTAGAGTTCCCGTCAGTTTGGCACAAAAATGGTGGGGGTACCCCCACCCTCCCCCCTCTCCCCTTGGCCCCTCCCCCTTTGCCCCTCCCCTCCCCTCCCCCTTTGCCCCTCCCCCTTTGCCCCTCCCCCACCCCTCCCCCTCCCCTCCCCCTTTGCCCCTCCCCCTTTGCCCCTCCCCCTTTGCCCCTCCCCCTTTGCCCCTCCCCCTTTGCCCCTCCCCTTTAGGCCCCTTCCCTTCCCCATTGGTCCCCCCACCCCTCCCCTTGCCCCTCCCCTTTAGGCCCCCCTCCCCCATTGGTCCCCCACCCCTCCCCCTCCCCCCTTGGCCCCTCCCCCTTTGCCCCTCCCCCCTTTGCCCCTCCCCCATGGCCCCTCCCCCTTTGCCCCCACCCCTCCCCCTCCCCCTTGGCCCCTCCCCCTTTGCCCCTCCCCCTTTGCCCCTCCCCTTTAGGCCCCTTCCCCCATTGGTCCCCCACCCCTCCCCCTCCCCCCTTGGCCCCTCCCCCTTGCCCCTTCCCTTTAGGCCCCTTCCCCATTGGTCCCCCCACCCCTCCCCCCTTTGCCCCTTCCCTGTAGGCCCCTCCCCCTTGCCCCTCCCCTTTAGGCCCCTTCCCCCATTGGTCCCCCCACCCCTCCCCCTGCCCCTCCCCCTTAGGCCCCTTCCCCCATTGGTCCCCCCACCCCTCCCCCCCTTTGCCCCTTCCCTGTAGGCCCCTCCCCCTGCCCCTCCCCCTTAGGCCCCTTCCCCCATTGGTCCCCCACCTCCTCCCACCCCTCCCCGGTACGCCCCTCCCCTTTAGGCCCCTTCCCTTCCCCCATTGGTCCCCCCACCTGTGACGTATTGTTGTCGAGACACACACAAGACGCCATACACACATGACGTCATACACTTAACTTTTCTAATACCGGTGGGATTCGAACCTGTGAAGTTTGGATTGGAAGGCGGACACGCTACCGACTGAGCTATCGTGCATAGTATTACAAGTCGGATATTTAACGCAGTGCCGCCATGTTGTAACCGAACGTCAGAACATTTCGTAGAAGTTCGGACACGAACCCCTTACCGTAAGACTTACCGAGTTTTACCACAGCCTATCAGCTGTTACAATAATGTGTTATATATAATGTGTTAAGATAGTTAACCTAACCTATAAGTGTCCTACTTTTGCCCATCCACAGCCAATCAGCTGGTACAATTAATGTGTTATATATATATATAATGTGTTATATATTTATATAATGTGTTATATAACGTGTTAAGATAGTTAACCTATTAGAGTTTCCTACTTTTGCCCACCACGACCTAGGTACATTTAATGTGTTAAACGTAGTTTCCTCCGTTGTCTACCAGGGTGTAGCACATGTGTTTATGTATCGTGTTAAAATATTGTTAACCTATGCTTACCACAGCCCACACGGGTGTTAGTCTGGCCACTATTTAACAACCGAAATATATTTTTACCAACCGATTTACCAACCGACCGATTTACCAACCGAAACCAACCGATTTACCAACCAAAATATACTTTTACCAACCGAAATATACTTTTAGCAACCGATCTACCAACCGAAATACACTTTTAGCAACCCAAACATCCAACCGATATACCTCGGCCCGCGGACTTTGCTCCCCCCTGCGGGAACCCCCCACCGGCTGCGGGAACCCCCCACCGGCTGCGGGAACCCCCCACCGGCTGCGGGAACCCCCCACCGGCTGCGGGAACCCCCCACCGGCTGCAGGAACCCCCCACTGGCTGCGGGAACCCCCCACCACCACCTCCCAGCGTGTGTGGAAGTGACAGCATATCGTTCTCAGCCCGGGGCCCTCTACTCCCCTCCAACAATATTCATATAGGTAAGAAAGGGGGGTCGCGTCGCTTACCTCGTTTCGGCTACCATTCCAAGGTGTGTAGGACAGGTTCTGACAGGTCTAGCCGGATTGTACAACAGTGCGTAACAGTGCGCATGCGTACTACTCGCGATAAAGGAGAGTGTCCACAGGTTTACTCCATCTACACTACCAGAGTGTAGCACCGGTCAAACAAGTTAAAACAAGGTGACTCACACGGTTAGAGTTACTTGAAAAGAACTATGGAGCCAATTTACATTGTTTCCTCGCAAAGTAGGGTGACGAAAAAATTTCGTACTCTAAGGACTAAAATTCAGTTTAAATTTCATCCACCACCCGAGAATGTCACGGAAATTGATTGGATAAAAAGAGGCTTTGAATGTTTGGTGGACAAAATGAAAAATGGAACAGCTGATGGTGATCTGTTGGGCTTTACTTTTACTAGTCTCAATTTTAAAACAAAGACGCCTGGATACGTTGCTTTTCGTAAAGCTTCCGACACCTCTGTCGATCTCTTATGGACAATTTTTGGCGGACTAATCCAAAGCAACGGTGAGGCGGGAACAAGCAGCGATAATTTCGAGATTACCTGCACCAGAGTATCTCCACGAAATAAATAGTGCCACCAATCTGTAAACACACTCATTTACCTAATGGATGTAAGGCGAGCCATTGCGGCGGAGCTCCACAAGCCCGCTCGAAGAAATTTCAAAACACGTAGTGTGACACTGAAAGGAGTTAATGACCTTTATCAAGCCGATCTAGTGGAAATGATTCCATATGCTAAGGAAAACCGAGGCTACAAATATATACTGACAATGATAAATTGTCTGACAAAATTTGCGATTGCAGAACCGCTAAAGACAAAGTCGGCTCTAGACGTATCTACAGCGTTAGAACCGATACTGAAAAAACATCCTATGAATAACTTTCAGACCGATCAGGGGAAGGAGTTTTTCAATATGCACGTAAAGAGATTAATGAAAAAATACAATATAAATCACTACGCCACTTTTTCAGACAAGAAAGCGTCTATGGTGGAGCGTCTGAACCGTACTTTGAAAAATATAATGTGGCGTGAATTTACGGCACGCGGTAGTTACGAGTGGTTGGAGCTGTTGAAAAACGTAGTAAAGACATACAATAACACTGTGCACAGTACTATAGGCATGAAACCCGCTCAAGTGTTGAAAAAGCACGAGAAAATGTTACTGGACAAAACAGCACGCAAGAGTACAAAAGCACTGGCGCGATTCAAAGTGGACGACAAAGTTAGAATATCGAAATTTAAAAAGACTTTTGCCAAAGGATATTTACCCAACTGGACAAACGAAGTGTTTACCGTGTACGCTGTTGTACCGACCAATCCTGTAACGTACATTTTACAAGACTCGAAAGGTGACATTCTGAAAGGGGGATTCTATGCCGAAGAATTAAGCAGGTCAAAGATCGGCAACGTATATCTTGTTGAAAAAGTATTACGCAAAAAGGGTAACAAAGTACTGGTGCGGTGGTTAGGGTTTGACAAGGAACACGACAGTTGGATTGATAAAACCAAGCTTGTTGTTTAGGTATTTAATGGGATAGCACTGTTAGTTTTCCACAGTATTTAGACAAACGTTGCGTAATGCGTTTAAAAAACACAGCGGATAAACTACGTGTAAGAAACTTTGACGTTGTTGCAGGAGGCGGCGGGTCAACAATGCACCGTCACAGTTCTTTATTACCAAACACAGTTCGATCTATAGTGTGCGGCCCATCAAACAGTGGCAAGACTAATGTGCTATTTAATCTGCTCTTCAATCCGAATGGCCTGAAATTTGCCAACGTCTATGTATTTTCTAAATCACTCCAGCAGCCAAAGTACAAGTTTTTGGAAACTATACTGGGAAATACCAAAGAAATTGGTTATTACACATACACGGATAACGAAAATGTCATCCATCCTAGTGAAGCGGAGCCAAATTCGATAATAATATTTGACGACATAGCTTGCGAGAAACACGACAATATACGTAACTATTTCACCATGGGACGTCACAATAATATAGATTCCTTCTACTTAGGACAGACGTACAGCAGGATTCCCAAACAATTGATTCGAGACAATGCCAATCTCTTGGTCCTTTTCAAGCAGGACGATCTCAATTTACGACACATTTACAATGATCACGTAAACACTGATATGGTGTTTAGTGCATTTAAAAACATTTGTGCAACCGCGTGGAAAGATAAACATGGATTCGTTGTAATAGACAAGGACAGTGAACCGGAGAATGGAAGATTTAGAATTGGTTTTGATCGAATCGTGACAGATTTTTAAGGTACAAAAGGCTTGATACTTGCAACAAACGTCATTCTACAAGATGTCTGGGAAGAGAGAGCATCTAACGCTGGAGATAGCCAGATTGCGCAAGGCTATAAAGAAAAAGTACAGACAGTTGAGGTACGGAGAGGTCGAAGAGGAACGAATGTATACTAAGAAATACACACCGATAATTAAAGAGTTGCAGAAGAGTGGAGTGTTTTTGCCGAAACAAGAAATTAAACCCGAAGAAGAAGAAGAGTTGGATGAAAAGCCGGAAATAGCGGATGAGTGGAGCAGCGAGAGTGAGGAAGAGAAAAATGAAGAGTGGGGGGAAGTACCGGCTACTCCCAGTGTTGATTTTATGGATACCGAAGTAATTGCAGAGACTCCGGACCGACCGCAGCCCAGTGTAAGGGAACTATTGTCCACACCTGTAGGGCAAAGTGAATCTGAACAATGGGTAAACAGTACTTTCGCACATCCGCTGGCACGAAAATATATGCTCAGAATGATTAAAGATACAGCCGGTAGTCAGAATATAGATCACAGTTACGGACCGAAAATCGGAGCCGACTCTATGATGATCGGTAACAAGACTCTTCAGTTGTCGGACGATGGTGAGATTATAATTGACGGAGTTCACTATAAAGGGACGCCAGGATTGTACGAGTTGGTGTTTAAGCGTATACCCGATGATGATATATATACCGAGGCCGATTTACGAGCGTATAGAGATATCTGTGTGAGATCCAGTGCACACAAAAGATTATACGATCCGAACGGACAAGTTAATCGTAACAAATCTATGAAATATAGAAACATTATAGAGCAGTTATTTCCACCTAAAAAAGTTAGCGGTAGAGGTTATTCATACTGGGACGATCCGAATGAGTTGTGTGACAGACTAAGACATTTGTTGGCATCTCACGATGCAGGACACACGGGACATGCAAATGAGATAGCTTCTATTATAGAAGAACTAAAAGAAGCTGGAATTATAAAAGGCGCGGGAATTGCAAAAATAAGAACATTAATACGATGAGTGTCGACAAGTTTGGACGTTATTCGGTGAGAAAGGCTTTATCCACCCAACCGATAGTTAGAGGGTACGACCTTACCCCTGAGGGTAATTACGATATAAAGGGTAAACTCTTGCGTAATGTAGGCGCTCCTCTAACGGAAAAAGATGCTGTAAATCTAGACACTGTGGATAAGACGTGTATAACCTTTGATAAAGTCGCACAAAAATATCACACAAAGGGCATACCCTTGGGCGGTCTGGGTCCGACTAAAGATACCGATGACGCTGTAACTAGAGGATATCTCGAATCTCTAATACCGATTAAACTTATGACCGACTATTCCGTTAGACAGAGTCGAATACAAGATGTAGGTGAACCTATAGACGACGGTGATGCCGTCAACATAGCATACGCCAGGAAAAATTTTCTCGTGAAAAATTTGGAGGGGAGCGATGAGATGGAAGCGGGAGCCTTTGATGCTCGTAACGCTAGTATCTGTAATTTAAAGTATCCCTCTAGTAAGACGGACGCCGCCAATAAGATGTACGTTGACAATAAAAGTATTGTATCCGACCATATGGGGTATTATTTTCTTCATCGTCGAATTGCAAGTGTCGGTTCTCCCGTCTACGCCGATGATGCTGTCACTTTGATTTTCCTCATGGAAAATACCGTACATCTACACCAATCACCGACATCCGGTGAATCGGTTTTCAATGCTGAAGATAAGAGGATAACTAGTGTAGCCGATGCCGTCGACGATATGGATGTAGTGACTTTAAGACAGTTGAAAAAATACATTCGAGAATTGGAGACGTGGATAAGGAACAATGTGTTGTTGTTGAAAAATGGCGATTGTTTTAACGCCGAGGGGAAACGTATCTGTAATGTCGCCAAAGGCGATGTCGATACGGATGCAATTACAGTGACACAATTGGCCGGCTCTATAAAAGCGTTGGAAAATGGTTTTAAGGCGTACAGTAAATCAGAACTTATCGCTTTCGCTCGTGTTATTAAGAGAGAATACAGTAAAGTGGATGTTTCCAAAGACCGAGTAACGAACTGGAGATCACTATGGGGTTCGAGCGATAAGTTATAACCAATTTTTTAGCGACGACACCATAAATACGTTGCACCCTTGAGTATTGATTCAGTATAGAAATGGCAAAGGGACGAACAACAAGGGTCAAAAAGGGCCGTGGTCTCGTTTCTGGAATTTTAAGCGTTGGTGATAGGGTTTTAAACAAGGCTATAGATCTATTGCCTGTAGAACTCCATTTACCCTCTTACAACTATTGCGGTCCGGGTACAAAGCTAGCCGAGAGATTAGCCCGAGGTGATAAAGGAGTCAATCCGCTGGACGAAGCTTGTAAAGAGCACGATATAGCGTACAGCAAATACAGTGATTCGGAGCATCGTAGAGAAGCGGATAAAATTTTAGCAGAACGGGCTTGGAGTCGAGTCAAATCGGGTAACGCGTCTATGGGTGAACGGGCAGCAGCGTGGGCTGTAACAACGGCCATGAAAGCGAAATCCAAGTTGGGAGGTGGAGGGAAACGTCTCTTGTTGGGTGGGGGTTTGTATCTCAAACCGTATCAAAAAGGCAGCGGTCTGATGCCATATGCTAAAGGCACTGGTCTGTATCTCAAACCGTATCCAAAAGGCAGGGGACTGAAAGGCAAGAAGAAGAAGATCAATAAAAAAAAAGTTTGATTGATTCATTACCAAACAGACCGTTAACAAATATTGATTTAGAGAAATATGCCGTGAGGATACCGTATTTCAGAGGTGTTTTTATGAGGGATACACTTCCCCCGACGGGGCCGTTGAAAAACGAATCCGCCATTGTCAACCTCGATAGTAGCACGGGTGAAGGTACACATTGGGTGTGTTATAAAAAGCGCGGTGTAAATGTAGAATACTATGACAGTTTTGGAAATCTTAGAACTCCACTCGAACTGACTAGATATTTTGGTTCCAACGCTAATATTCACTATAATTACAAGCGACATCAAAGTGACACTTCAGTCGTCTGTGGACATTTGTGCTTAAAGTTTCTACTACCATGAGTATTGTTTTAAACGGAAATAGTTCTACACTTTGGTGTGATTTCTTTCCACCGATTGATCTATCCAATGGAGAGTGGGAAATCGGTCTCATTGATCTTGCTGTGTACAATTCCATTCCCAATATCGAAGAGGGAATTAATAATAAATTGTATCTCGGTGGAGATCAAAACGATAATTATGAAGTGACCGTTAACATACCGACAGGTTCGTACGAAATTGAGGACATTGAAAAATATATCAAAACCCAACTGCCGTCGGGGGTGACATTTTCACTCAAGCCGAACAATAACACACTTAAAACGGAACTTAAGTGTTCAAAGACTATTCATTTTAAAGACGGATCTATAGGAAAATTACTCGGTTTCAATAATGGGAATTTATCAGCCGACCAAAGACACGAATCTGAGCTGCCCGTCGATATTATAAGAGTGAATGTTATTAGGGTTGCGTGTAATATTGTAACTGGATCATTTCAAAATGGAAAAGAGTCACACAATATACACGAGTTTTACCCACAAGTGGCTCCGGGGTACAAGATTGTCGAAATACCGACGACTGTAATATATTTACCAGTCAACGTGAAAACCATTCATAACATCACCGTAAGCCTTAGAGATCAGAACGGAGTACCTATAAATTTCAGAGAAGAATCAGTTTCTGTCCGATTGCATTTACGTAGAAATGGGTCTCGTATTTAATGGACAACGTTATAAGAACAGTATCAGTGTACGTTCAAACTCGACAGAGTTAACAGCTAGAAATATACGTTTTCTCTCGGCTTTGGGATTTAAAGTGAAAAATGGATCTACTGGCAATAGATAGTGCAGCAGAATACAATGACGTCATCAGTGGTCTGGAATACCATTCGCACAGACCTTATGCGTCGTCAACGTACGGCAATAACGATGAAATTCGTATTCCCATAAATCAACAGGACGTGATCACAGCTCCGTTTGGTAGTATATTGCATATAAAAGGAACACTGAGCGGTACAAAAGCGGACGGCACTGCTACAACGGTGAAATTGGTCAACAATGCCGTAGCCTTTCTATTTGACGATATTAGATACGAGTTTGCCGGTAGCGAAGTGGACCGTACGAGAAATGTAGGCATCACGAGTACCATTAAAAATCTATTGTCGTTGCGAGAGAGTGAGAAGAATAAATTCAGCAACGCAGGATGGTTGGGAGCCGGTGGGATGGCTACCGTTTCAAACTTTTCCCTCTCTGTACCATTGAAGCTGTTGATGGGCTTTTTCGAAGACTACCAACGGATTGTACTGAACGTAAAACAGGAACTAGTGCTCTTACGTTCGGCCTCCGATTTGAACGCTGTATACAGTGATGATGCTACAACCGTTAATCTAAAGATAACTAGTATACACTGGAGAGTGCCTTATGTGACGGTTTCAGATTCACTCCGATTGAATCTTTTGAAAATGATCGAAAGAGACGAACCTGTCCATGTTCCGTTTCGTAGTTGGGAGTTACACGAGTATCCAATAGTGCCGCAAACAAATCAGATTTCGTGGACAATTAAAACCGCTAATCAGTTGGAAAAACCACGCTATGTTATTCTAGCCTTCCAAACAGATAGAAAAAATCAGATCAAAAAGGATGCCTCTGTGTTTGACAAGTGCGGCCTTTCAAATTTAAAACTCTATCTAAATTCACAGTATTTTCCTTACGATAATATTAACGGTGATATTTCCACAATGTACGAAATGTACCATAGATTCCAAGAATCGTACTATACGCACGAGTCCTTGCCCAGTCTAGATTTACAATCTTTTACAGATTGTCCTCTCTTCGTAATCGATTGTTCCAAACAGAACGATTCTATTAAATCTGGTCCCGTGGATGTCAGACTAGAAATAGAAACTTCCGCCAATATACCTGCAACTACTACAGCCTATTGTCTGATTTTACACGACTCGCATATTGTGTACAATCTCCTTACGGGCACGGTTAGAAAGGTAGTGGAATAGATGCGCATGCGCACAGTCTCTCTTATAACACGATACAATTATCGAACCAGTCATTCACGGTCGAGACATCATGTGCACCACATACCCAGGAGTCGTTCATGCCTTCCTCAGGCTCGTGCCTAAGGATAGATTATCGGATTTACAGGACTTTTTTAGCGAAAGCAAACTATATTATTTATTTAACCCTAGTGAAATAGACAATCAGTTGACCTTGACATTCACAGAGTATATCTACGATGGCGACGATGACGACAAATATCATGTCGATAAGTCGCAAGTATCGGAACATGTCTATACAGGTTTAAAGAGTCGGCTATCTTCGGGTAACATCGGCCCGTCTTCGGATTCGGTTTACGTTTTAGTGGGTGGGGTGGGGATGGTTTATCGCAACCATTATTGTGTCAGTTGTGGGGAGGATGATATAAGCGGCGAAAAATACTATCAATTCGATTTCGATGATGCTCGTCTACACGAGTTCCCATTGGTTCTAATCGAACCGGAACTTGAGACAGGTTATTTGCACAATCTTTCGTCGTTTTATCAAAGAAGTCAGTTGTAACCGTCGTCAGTCGGTCAGTCGAGACCATGGATCCGAGCAAGATGGACGTGGAGCGAGCTCCTACCAAACGTCAGGTACCACCTAACCTCCCTTTGGGAATTTTTCTTAAATCCGTTCATTTCTTAAACAAAGAGTGCACTAAATTCATAGCAACCGGTTTGTTCCAGCATACGGGTTTCACTCTCGGACTTTTAGTACAGGGTGGTAGAAGATTTGTTTACTTCAATCATAATCTGCTCGACGAATTGTCGATTCATTTAAAATTTATAACGGCAGCTCTCGGCAGCAAGAGTACGTTAAAATTCGCCATGAGTATCGGTGACGTAATAGTACGGACTACTTTCGGTAAACGATACGTTCAATTGTACGATGGGCAACATTGTATGACCTTGAACGCTGACGAATGGAAGCTATTCGAGGAGAGTATGCCGCTCGTGTCCAGACGTGTCGCCGAATTGTTTTATATCGAGGAAGAGTTACGCTCCTACATCATTGAGATCTTGGCAAGCGACGAGCTCGTATCTAGCACACTCCCCGAAGCGGACAAACTGTACGACGAAGTCAAGTTGTTTAAGAAACATGCAGGCGGCGATAGTTGAATTTCACGCGTTTCACGATAACGACAACAAGTATATAGTCAAAGAATTGGCCATTGTCGGTGATCAATTTCAAAGTGTTACGGTCTTTAAACCGCCCTACAGATTTTCTCTCCTTAACGAAAAATCTCAAAAATCGGCTCGTTGGCTACAATCACGTTTTCACTATATCAGATGGGATGAAGGCGGTGTACCTTACAACGAGGACACGATACGCACTTTGTGTAAGCCTTTTGCAACACTTTTCACAAAAGGATTGGAAAAGGCACTATTTTTGAGACAATTCCATCCTCACGTCATGGAATTGCCTCAAGAAGAGAAATTCACCTATAACAATAACATTAACTGTATATTACCTCAGCATAATAGTAACGTAGATAGTAAATGTGCACTAAAAAGTGCTAAAAGTTATTACGATTTACTCCTTGCCTAAAAGGTCGTGGGGACGGTATGAAGATACCTGACCGGCATCTGTGTATGTGTGTAACCCTCTGGTGTGGAACTAAAAAGCCCGCAAGGTTGTATGGAGGTCCCTGGAGCGGAGTTGATTCTCCCGTAAACCTGTTTGAAGGTCACTGGCGCAGTCGAAAGACTTGATAAACTTTGAATGAATTTGGGCACGGAGTCAAAGCGTAAACAAAAAAAATACAAAAAAATTTAAAAAATCAAAAAAAATTTGGAGGCCACAATTTTGTAATGGAGTGGTGGTCACAGGAAATAGCGATGGATTTGGGGCTATTTCCACAAGGGGTAAAGCCTTCTGCATGCCCCGGCTTGTAATGTGGGCTCTGTTATGGCTTCACTGTACCGGATGACGGTTCCAACCCCGTAAAACACAGAGGACAAGCTTATTTTAACGAATTATTTTCTGCTTTTTCAGGAATTGTGTAAGACGCTGGAATCCTACGTGTGCTGTGGTAACGCATGTAAGAAGATCAAATTAAAAGATCTGGTGTTTTGTACAAAACCAGATTGTTACGGAAACCTGTGCACTTGTTTGCTTGCCGACTGCCGCTCAAGGAAGTCGTACAGTGTTCCAGTAATAGTACGGCCTCCACATTTGACCGGGTACTGTTGTGCTGACAAATGTTTTAAAGCACCCGAATGTCAAGTTGACGGCCTGGCATGTACAAAGTGTCAGGCATTCAGCTTTTGTCATTGTAGGTGCAGGTATTGGAACGTACCGATAATGGATCTGTACAGCTTATTTACGACAACCACTGTTGGCACAGGAACTGTATCGGACCAGTGTTATAGTTGTTGTGTACTGAACTGTCAAAAGTTTTATATTAAAGACTTATTATTTTGTAAACAGTCAGACTGTCATGGTGACTTGTGCAGGTGTATGTTTCGGAGATGTAAATATAGGAATGTAATGTTGTAAGTTTGTGTGTGTGACTCAAAAAATAATCTGGGGACCATGGAATGGTTGGGTAGTTGACTCAACTCTGTGTTTATTCTCGTTATTATTATAGTACTCTGTAATGTAACTTTTTTAAACTGAGAGAATACATTATTAAAACATCTACACGTTTTCATATTATTTACCAACCGTGTGAGTCACCTTGTTTTAACTTGTTTGACCGGTGCTACACTCTGGTAGTGTAGATGGAGTAACCTGTGGACACTCTCCTTTCAGCGAGTAGTACGCATGCGCACTGTTACACACTGTTGTACAATCCGGCTAGACCGGTCAGAACCTGACCTACACACCTTGGAATGGTAGCCGAAACGAGGTAGTCGACGCGACCCCCCTTTCTTACCTATATGAATATTGTTGGAGGGGAGTAGAGGGCCCCGGGCTGAGACCGATATGCTGTCACTTCCACACACGCTGGGAGGTGGTGGTGGGGGGTTCCCGCAGCCAGTGGGGGGTTCCCGCAGCCGGTGGGGGGTTCCCGCAGCCGGTGGGGGGTTCCCGCAGCCGGTGGGGGGTTCCCGCAGCCGGTGGGGGGTTCCCGCAGGGGGGAGCAAAGTCCGCGGGTCGAGGTATATCGGTTGGATGTTTGGGTTGCTAAAAGTGTATTTCGGTTGGAAAATCGGTTGCTAAAAGTATATTTCGGTTGGTAAAAGTATATTTTGGTTGGTAAATCGGTTGCTTTTGGTTGGTAAATCGGTCGGTTGGTAAATCGGTTGGTAATTTCGGTTTGGTTAAATAGTGGCCAGACTAACACCCGTTTGGACTGTGGTAAGCATAGGTTTAGGCAGGAATTAAGTCTAGGTTAACAATGTCTTAACACGATACATAAACACATGTGCTACACCCTGGTAGACAACGGAGGAAACTATGTTTAACACATTAAATGTACCTAGGTCATGGTGGGCAAAAGTAGGAAACTCTAATAGGTTAACTATCTTAACACGTTATATAACACATTATATAAATATATAACACATTATATATATAACACATTATTGTAACAGCTGATTGGCTGTGGATGGGTAAAAGTAGGACACTTTAGGTTAACTATCTTAACACATTATATATAACACATTATATATATAACACATTATTGTAACAGCTGATAGGCTGTGGTAGGCAGAAACTTATAGGTTAGGTTAACACAAGCACATTACAATTTGGACACTACTATTTGTTGTCAGAGTAACCTAGAGGTACGACTCAGAACCCATACCGTAAGACGTACGCGAGTTTTTCGCGGTCGCGAAAAACTCGGTAAGTCTTACGGTAAGGGGTTCGTGTCCGAACTTCTACGAAATGTTCTGGCGTTCGGTTACAACATGGCGGCACTGCGTTAAATATCCGACTTGTAATACTATGAGGTTAGGTTAACTATCTTAACACATTATATAAATATATAACACATTATTGTAACAGCTGATTGGCTGTGGATGGGCAAAAGTGGGAATCTTTAGGTTAACTATCTTAACAGATTATATAATTATATGACACATTATTGTAACAGCTGATAGGCTGTGGATGGGCAAAAGTAGGACACTTATAGGTTAGGTTAACTATCTTAACACATTATATATATATATATATAACACATTATTGCGGTTACAACATGGCGGCTTATATACTACGTTAAATATCCGACTTGTAATACTATGCACGATAGCTCAGTCGGTAGCGTGTCCGCCTTCAAATCCAAACTTCACAGGTTCGAATCCCACCGGTATTAAAAAAGTTAAGTGTATGACGTCATGTGTGTATGACGTCGTGTGTGTGTCTCGACAACAATAATACGTTACAGGTGGGGGACCAATGGGTAAAGGGAAGGGGCCTAAAGGGGAGGGGCAAGGGGAGGGGTGGGAGGAGGTGGGGGACCAATGGGGGAAGGGAAGGGGCCTAAAGGGGAGGGGCCTAAAGGGGAGGGGCAGGGGGAGGGGTGGGGGGGACCAATGGGGGAAGGGGCCTAAAGGGGAGGGGCAAAGGGGGAGGGGCAGGGGGAGGGGTGGGGGGACCAATGGGGGAAGGGAAGGGGCCTAAAGGGGAGGGGCAAAGGGGGAGGGGCAGGGGGAGGGGTGGGGGGACCAATGGGGGAAGGGGCCTAAAGGGGAGGGGCAAAGGGGGAGGGGCAAGGGGGAGGGGCAAAGGGGGAGGGGCAAAGGGGGGGGGGGGCAAAGGGGGGAGGGGCGGGGAGGGGCAAAGGGGGAGGGGCCAAGGGGGGAGGGGGAGGGGTGGGGGTACCCCCACCATTTTTGTGCCAAACTGACGGGAACTCTACTTATTGCTTTTACCCTGAGATATACTCTATAGCCTAACATAAGTTTCATACAAATTGAACATATACTGTCATGTACTAACAAAAGTCAGATCATTTAAGCTTCCATATTATTGGGCCACCAGAAACGAGACATGTTTTTTTTCAATATTCGTTCAGATATCCAGTATTTATTTGCATAGATTAGGTAGAATATAGTATTTACTGTAACCGTGAGTTTAATGAATAGTAAATCACAATAATATTGGAATTACTTAGGAAACCCTATAAATTATTAACTTTTTATTGCTTTTCCTTGTGAGTGGTGTCCCTGTGTACAGTAATTGTAGTGTTATTTAATATTACTTCTTGGTTTATGAAATGGTTGTATGTACCGTCATCTCACAAACTTCCATAATCAGTGAAGCACATAATAATTATATAACGGTATAATTCTAATTTGATAAATAAGTATTACAGTATTTAAATACAGACTTTCCTCAGTGGTTGTCATGTGTGTATTTTAAAACACCCTAACATGAAATTTCCCAACTGCAGTGAGGAATGGTTTCCCTTTCCCATGTTTGCTCTTCACCACATATATTCTCTACAAACGGTTCTACAATCTAGCCTGGACCTCGATAAATATGTAACTATTTTCCTCCGTTGCCAACATCTGAAAACAAATATACAACAGCCCATACACGATTCTTTTTAATCTCAATGAAACACCTGTTTAAATATAAATTATAGACTAGAAATATTTATGTATATCAAAATATGTAATAATAATTCTTTTATCACAGATCATAAGGGAACAGAGTAGCCTATATTGTTGGTATATTGGGTTCTGTCCTGCCCCTTGGTGGTTGTTTGCTTCCTTTAAGCGCTTCCATTCATTTCTGTTTTGGACGACCCTTTCTCCATCTCTAGATCTCCATTTAGTTTCTTTTACGTGTCCCCCCCTTCCTCCCTAATAGGTGTGCAGCTCGTTTTTTGTTTCCTAATCTACCAAGATTTATCTTTTTGTAACACAAATTCCCGAAGGTTAAGAGAAGAATGAAAATGTACAAACATATGTAAGGTTTATGTTTTGTAAATATTAGTTTACTATCAAATGTCCTTGAAAACAAACCAGTCAAAAAGTTATTAATGCTGCTATTTTCCTTATGTATATGAAATAACTTTTGTATATAAATATTTCCTTTGAAGGTTTCAGTGTTTTAATCTCCCTTAAACAACTTTCCTGATATATATATATATATATATATATATTTAGTAACCCTCAGGGGCTTACTTATAGTAAGAGAAACCCTAACCGAACATACAGATTTTATTTGAGATCCCTCTCTTTCATCGCACCAACCAGGTCTCTCTAAACAAAATATAATTATTTTCTAACCTTAGAGTATTGATAGATAGTGGATTTATGTTTTATTTTATGTTCTTTTCTTCCCTTTTTTTAAATTTATGATGACCGAGAGTGTTTTCATCTCTTAATTACAAACAAAAAAGTTGGTAATGTTAAAACAGTCTTGTATTTCAGTAAGTCAAAAAACAACCTTTTGTGTCGCAGTAACAGGAAGCTGAGATAACTATTGATTGAAACAAAGTTGTGCAATGTTTAAGAAATATTTATTTAGTATCTGTTACTTTCATTTATTGAGAGATTTCTTTAAATTTTCAGATTTGGTAACATCAGGTTTCTCTGCGTTACATACGGATGTTACAATTTATCAATCAGCTGATATTAGAAACAGAAAACTAACACAGACCAAGGTGAGTAACAAATATAATATTAACTTGTTAGCTTTATTGTCATTTATTCATATTGTTTTTATACTTTCCTTCACGAATTAATTTATCACGAGTTTATATTACCACTCTTGTCACGAGTTATTTGATTTATTTTATTTTTTTGAAGTCCACCTATTTAAATAAATTATATTTAGTCACATTTTCACATTTTCTTAATTTCTATTAGCTCTCATCTTTGCATATTTCTAGCGTATAGATGTGTGTGTTTGTTATTATTACTACATTACCTATCTTTACGTGTTAACGTTATTGCGTAATGCTGTTTATGAACACAAATTATCTATTACAAAATCAATTGAAATGAAACTTGCCTGTTCGTGGTCTCTTCTACTACCTTGGCCTCAATAATAAGAAGAGAAAAATATAAGTCACAGTCAATTCTTAAAGAGCTATTTCCAATCAAATTCCAAAAAGTTAAACTTATGAGATGCGAGTAAATACTTAACTGTCAATATCAGCTGAATATTATGAAATATGACGTTGTTTTAACTAAAAGTTTTAACTATGTTCTACTTTTTTTCAGAGTTAAAAATAAAAACAAATTAACAGACTGATAAAATATTACATTAAAACTCATAATAAACGTGTATCCAAGTCACAAAGTATTACTAAAATACTTACCTTATATTACGTCTTGTGACTTATTTTGATGTTTTTTTTTTATAAAACCATTACGCGTTTCGGGATTTATATCACATCATCAGAATAGTTTTCTGGAGGGATTTAAAGTATGGACAAGGCTTTTATAAACAGTCCAGATTTGATTGACACAGCCATGAAAATACAAAATAAGGATGGACCATGTAAGCCTAATCTTTGATACGTAATACGAACTCCAGTCGTTCCTCAAATGCCGTTGTGTGAATCCGTTTCGTGTATTGTGTAGGCCCTATTGTGTTATGTACTCTTAATGGTCTGACGGCCTCCAAGGAGTGAAACATTATGAAGATGGATATAAAACCCGAAACGCGTAAGGTTTTTATAAAAACATAAAAATAAGTCACAATACGTAATATAAGGTTAGCATTTTAGTAAATATGACTTGTAAATGTTTTCTTTATACTTTATTAAATTATTGTTAATTTGACTATTTTGTGTATATTTTCTGTTAGAAACGATATTTCAGTTTTAGTAAATGGAAATATTTGAAATATTTTACACGTGGAAAAATAATTTTGTTGTTTGAAACATGCCTTAATTAATCTACGTTTGTGTAAATAGTCTAGAGAAATGAATGGCCATGTTAACGAAATAGTTGAGGGTGAAACGTTTTGTTTACTCTCATTATGGTAATTTTTTTTAAAGCCTTTATGGTTATTTAAACCCTTGCTTGAGATATTCCAAAGTCGCGACATAGATAAACAGTTTCTTACAATATAAAAGTATAGAATATCTTAACTTCACAGAAATTATTTAAACTTCTAACACTGGTTGGAGAATATTATTTAATGAACTATATAAATGCTTAAAAACTACTGACTACAGTGGCTCTTAACCTGCCACAAATCCAGTGTATTTACAATCCACGTGTATAAACAAATATCAAGATATCCCAGACATATTTCTGGTGCTTGTTCTTTGCATGCAAATGGTTTGACTCGTAGTTGACAGGATACAAGTGGGTCACACTGAAGTTTGAATATTCATCTCTTGTGTTGTAAACCGCAGACAGCATCCGATATGGTTTGATACAATATTGTAGGTCGATATCGATTATTGTCGTGAAATATTGTTATCCGGTTACCACGACAGCTGTCAATGAAATGGATATCTTGCTTCCCTATGTTAAGAGACCTACATGCCAAATATAAATAGATTCGTAATTAATTGGAGTTAAATGTGGTGAAGTATATATGAACAACGAGTATCAAAATCTTAAAATAGGAGACAACTAAACAGTTAGTTCTTATATTATAAATATACGGGGCTGTGTATTGCTGCTGCCTAGATAATGTGTAACCTATTTAATATTCGCGTGTCAGCCTTGTCACAGAAGGCAGTGGTACTGAATTAGTTTTATACATCGATGACATTTTATAAATATTTTTCAAAATGTTACGAAACACTAAATTTAGTACTCTTTCACAAGCTATTGCAATGAGGAACAGAATATAAATTTGATAGTTTATATTGGCAATTTAAAAATTAAATTTATTGATAGAATATAACTCGGACACAAGTTATCGACAAAAAAATACGTTTACTTAATCAAACGCGTTTCAACGACAAAGTCGCCATCCTCAATGATACATGAGCTACAGTAACTAAACTATAACTGTTGCAGTATCACTGAGGATGGCAACTTTGTCGTTGAAACACGTTTGATTAGGTAAACGTAATGTTTGTGAGAACTTATGTTCGAGTTTTATTCTATCTAATATTATCTCACAAGTCACGCTCATAATTTATTATTGACTTTAAATAAGCAAAGTATTTTTATTTTGGACAACATGAATTATCTCTAAAATAAGATCAAAACCCCTTCGTAATTTGTTGGAATGAGTATTGCTTAATTTACTTGAGCTTATAACATTATTTAAAAAACAAAACAAAAAGAAACTTTCAATTTGATTTTTATACAAATTTTACACAGCTGAGTCGCAATTATTATGCCCCTTCTAATATTTTACATATCTGACTATATTTCAGAGCAAAGGCACTTTTATAACGAAATTTTCTTTTGATTTCCACTCACAAATTATTATAAATTTTAATAAGACTCTTCAGTTTTTAATTTATTTTACCAATAATTTTATTTACAACATTGTCTATAGTTTTGGGCTTTGCCGCTGTCTTAATGTTTGCACCGGGATTGTTTTTCACGGGTTATTTGATTGAAAACCACAACATAGGGTAGACCTAAGTGAGAGTAGTGAAGTAACTAGTTCTGCGTTCGTGAACTGACTTCTGTAAGTGGCATGCCAAGAGATTGGAAACAGTAATATCGTGTGGATATATAAATCAAGTGCTTTATATTATTAATTTGTTTATATTTTTCTGATATCTCTAAATATCTGTTAAAGTATTTTGGATAAACTACATTTTCAAAAGTTATATTCGTTCTCAATTTGAGTCCGATAAGAGTCAGTAAACGTTTAGGGTAGAAAGAATAATGTACTCATGTGAATTATTTATGTCCAATCCAATATTTGATTAAATATTTAACTTGAGTTTAAATTCTAGGAATTGTATTCTCCATACAGTGGACATAATGTGCTTATATGTAAATATATCAGTAACGATTCTTGCAGATTTTATAGCCCCCATAAAATAAAGTATTATCCAGTAATAAACTGGGCCGTCTAGAAATACATTGTGTCAGTATACGTTACGAAAGATGGAGGGATATCTCTTTGTAGGGTATTTTGTACCCAAGAGGGTATATAGAAGTTCCTGAGGTAGGGGTTCCGGGAATGATAGGGTCCTGAACCGTAGTCCTGGTTAGAGGTATGCCAAGAGTCGAAAGATTCCTGGTTGAGGTGCGACTAGGGACTGGAACTTCACTGTCTAAAAAAACTAAATTGAGGGTAATACATGAGTTAGTTATGAATTTAAGCCTAATTACGCTTCTAGGATCTTTGTGGTTTTTAGTGAATATTAGTTTTTATACCACAGAGTCTTCCACTTGTTCAAATTAGTGTGACAATGTTTGCAATTGTTTTGTAATTTAAAAAGGTAAATACTAAATATTATGTTAATAATCTTTCGTTTTTCTAGTTGATTAACCTAACTTCAAATTGATTGTAAGTTTATTCTAACTAATCACTTGTTATTTTGTTTATTAAATGGGTTTCTATACTAACGAATGGTGAAGTGGTGAAACCTATCTAGAAACAGCTGTTTTGTAAAATCATATTGTCTTAGTATATTTGAAAAATTTTGAGAATTAGAATATACTTAGAAATTAAAAATCAGTCTTCATCACGACTATCATAATGTTGCGCACAAAATCGAGAGAATTGGAAAAGCATATTCAAGATACAGGCAGGGTGTGGTACATTATGGTTTCAAGTTCTGTTTTAATTATATGAAACATTATTTTAATTGATTGTTAATAAATCAACTCAATTATTTAATGTGTATGATGTATTAAAATATTAAACGTTGTTTTCAAACAGGCTTTGTAAGAATAAATCTGAATCAAGCCATTGTCTTTGAAGCATTGCATATTACTGCACAACATTAAATAGTTTTTCTATGACTATATTTCAATGTAAAAATATACTTTCAACATCGACCAAAGTACCCATTGTTCCTTCATGCTTTCATTGTTCTATATAGAGAAAGGCTCTTGTATGTTCTACATCCTCAGTCTTTGGTAAAGTTTTTAATAAAATTGTAGTCTACTAGAGAGAGTTATGTGTCGGAAGAAAACTAGATTTATATTAGTTAAAACTTTATTGTTCTTGTTTGGTTTAATTAAAAGAATAAAAGGTGCCAACAATATTGATGATGACAACAATAATTCTGATTTAAAGTTATTAGACAACTATTGATTGTTATATTATTCATATTGTTTACACGAATATTTTCCACCTTTAGGGAATATAAAATGAATATACAACGATTCAAAAGGGTTAATTATCTTTTTCAAGTTTACAAGCAATTTCAATTAGTTTGACTTTTGATATCTACCTGCTCTCGTTTATTTGGTTATGTTAATAATGTTTATTTCAAACATAGTACTACGGTGTGTTCATTCATTTAATATGGTTTACAGTATTTTATAGGTTTATCACTTAAAACTGCAGTTGTCAAGCACTCCCTGAAAGTTTTGTAGTGATATTGAATATTTTTTTTTTTTTTATGGCGTTTGACTTTTATGGAAAACATTTTCCAATATTGGTGCAATAAGACTATACTCTTTAAACGGCCTTGTTTGTTTACTTAACCTCATATTTATTTCAAAATTAAGAAGATTGTAAATGTGTTGTTATGCTAACGATTACTGAAACCGATTTGTACATTATTAATTCACCCTTATCAATTCAAGCACAGTGGTGAAGTCTCACATTTTTAAAACGTAAATTAGACATTCCTAGAAACATTTTCTAACGTCCTTATTCCGACTTCAGATATTGAGGTGTCCAACACTTTCTCTTCTGTCAGTATTGATAACATACAAAATCTTGTAGCGATTTACATTGTTCCGTTTTCAAGGAATTTATAAATCAAATGTCTCACTATAACAATGTGACACATTGGTCTCCGTAAACTGTATAGAAATCGTTGTTTCACAAACTGCGTGTATTTTCTATCAGCCCCCAAACACATGTTCCAATAGAAATGTTGGCTTCTCAACAGATAACATTATATTATCACATCAAACCGTAAGGGCCAGTGAGACACAAACGCCTTCAGATCCGATAATTAAAATGATGCTTAGTCATAATGACACTACTAATAGTCATTATTCCCTTGAAAATAGTAATATTGATTTTTATTTATTATTTTTTTTTATTATTTTCTGTACAGGTATCATAAAGGTGTCGATTCTCGTATTTTTTTGATCAACCTGTATTATAAGCGAAATGTAAATTTATTTATGTGTATACTGTAGATAACAAGGATACGCATCAACCCATTATAATAAACATGCAATCTCCTTCTCCCGTAACAAATTTCATCTATCTTTTTAAATAAACATTACCTCATTAAATAAGAAAGTCTTCAATATTACAATAGATAATAGTACAATGTACATGACAGAATAAAAATACATGATTAAAAGAACATCCTGTAAGTATTTTGTGTCGAGGACCCTTTGGCGCAGCTTATTGTCCTGTCTGATAAATCCTTGTTAACCTTTCGTAAGGCGATATATTGATTGATAATCAAAGTCCTTTTCAATGACTAAATAATCAGAATATTTTTATACTCGTAATCCTTTGTGTTAAATTCAATTTATTGTTTTACAATTTATCAATAACTATTGTTTGTAATGTGAAGATTTATTTTATATATTAAACAGCCGATTGTGGGTCTAATTCAGCTTGACGGCTCTTCATCAGTTCATGTATTGTCAAGTTTCTCTTAATTCTAGTTATCATAAACAAAAATAGGTTACTAATAATATCACAATATACCCACGATGACGGGTTAACATCGTAACTGTTTAAAGTCCCACAGATTTAGCCACGAGTAGTTTTCTTTGATTATGATTTTCAGTTTTGGTTTACAACATTGTCCTAGGCTAGTAGACTTTGTTGACTCTCTTCATATTTTTAATATTACATATTTATAACATAAGTTCATAAAAAGTGTTATTTGTTACGATTTACAGGTGGAAGTAGTTTTCGACAGTTTTGTTTCCCCCTAATATTTGATGAACAAGTAGTCCAGTTTATTATATATCTAATCTAACCTAACCAACTTGACACAAGCACAACACAACTCAATGATTAAAAATCTGAAAGTAGTCTGTCCCCGGAGGATAGCCCGACAAACAAACAAACCAAAGGTCACGGTCCAAAGGTCAAAGATAAGAACTAGCGACTTTGAGAACGTACTGGCGCCATTGTGTAAACAAAGATAAGAGATTACTTTATGTACATAGTAAATATAGATTAGTGTGTAAATAAAGAGTTCTTCCAGAGCGATTTCTATCGATCAAAGTTGAACCGGAGTATAGGACATGATTAATTGTCGACGTCACACCCGCGAAATTAAAAATTATAAAATATATATAGTGTTATCAGAGATGAGAGACTACAAGTTAGTGTATGTAAATATTGATAACAAATAACGAGTACAAAGTTGATGTAAATAAAATGTTGTGGTCAGAGGGCTTCTCAATGTTTATAGAATGTTATTGATTGATATCTAATTAGTCAATAATTGAAATATCATTTTTTTTTAAATTTCTATATATATATATATATATATATATATATATATATATATATATATATATATATATATATATATATATATATATTTATGTTCAGTGTAGTGTTAATAAATGCAAGTGTTCTTAAACGAGTTAATGAGGAGATAATTCTTTTTTTAATACAGCGTTCAATAAATTGTATAATAATATACTGTTACATTTATAATTTATTTGTAGACGTTGAAATATCATAAAACATTGAAATAATAAATGTATCAACGTTGTTAAATATGAAATTGTTTCTAGTACAGATTGCTTTGCATTGGGCATGATCATTATATTTCTAGTTGGATATATATAAGCCTATATATATTACACTTCTACTTGTCACGTACCTTTAATTTATAAAATATCTATTTATTAATACAATTATATTAAACTATTATTTTTTATGTTTTATTTTTAAACTGAAAGTGTTAGTTGAATTTTCATTAGGTTTGGAAGAAATTATATAGTTAAACAGGTAAAATAAAATAAAATAATAATAATCTCGTGGGATTGTGCCAAGAATATGAGGGACGTAGCACCAACAATTCACTTTTTTTCCACTTTATTGACTGACAAGTAGAAAAATAAACCCCAGTCAAGCTGCGGTACATGGCACCACGCGGAACACAATTACCTATTATCTTCGCCTACAGTTTATTTATTTAACTAATATTAAACCGTATTCATAGAGTACGCAAATGTAGAGGTAAATCATAAAATAATAATCTGTTACTAACAATAGTGAGCAACATTGAATTAACCTAACCTAATGAAATTTCTCAATTAATGATTAAAATAAAACTTACTCTTCGATTTTATTAACGTATTTGTGATAAATTATGTTTAAGTTTAGTTTTATTTATATGAAAACTTCTTACACATTAGGCTCAATTTTATTTATTCGTTATAATTATAAGATTTTATGAAAATAAGATATTTTTTTTTGTTTTTACATTAAGTTTATTTGAAAAGAATAAACACTTGTTTTACTCCTCTTCTCGCACTGTTAGATAATAAACATAGAATAGCTGTATGGGTTTTCTTATTTTCAGTGTTCACACTATTCATTACATATATTCAATAATGTCATGGCGATGCATTTGTTCTCATACTTTCTTGAAAACAGTATTGTCCAGCACAAATAACACCTAAATAATTAACATAAATAGTTTTTATGTTATGTATCTTTGTCATTCAAAGAAGAGATGAAAATATATAACTACATTTTAAAAACCAGCTTCAAAAACAAACTTTTATCGCTATTTCGTCATGCTGCAGAAATCATCTTTCAACATGAGAGAGCAACTGGCTCTCAAAAAATATCCGTGTAAGCAAAATGTCGAAAAATTTCTTACTTGCATTTTTGACTTTTTATGTTACAAACATCTATTTCCAGTGTAAGACTAAAAAGTAGAGTGAAATCAGGGCATCACCTTGACAGATTACTTCTTTTATTAAAAAAAAAAAAACAACATTATTTTGCAATCACAAAATTGTACACCATGTGTGTTTTATCACACAACCGTTTTATAATCTGCATTTGCAGAATCAAATATTTATCTCTATCTGGAGGCATAATAGAAGTGGTGTCCTATAGTAGGTAACTAAACTATTGTGATAGATAAACATTGACTGATACAATGTTATTAAACAGAAGTTAGTCGAGTTAAACTTGTAAGAGAACTTCTGGTACTACTTGTAACCATTAGACTAATAATTATTCCTTCTAATTCTCTAATTATTAGTATAGTTAACTTTCAAGTTATTAGACATATAGATGCGAATTTACCATTAGATGAGATACTAACTTTGCTTACATAACATCTTCAATTATTATTAGTTTAGATTCTTGCTGGTTTGGTTTGTATTATCACTATTTTTCTAAAATATTACTGAAAGTATAATCAACAGTAAAATGTTTAATATTTTTGAAATAAAATGTCAATAGAAAATATTTTAAATGGTTTATTTATAATAAATATTGGTTTGTTTAACTCTTATATATATAGTTATTTCTTCGATTTACATATGGCTTGGAGAAAAAAAGCTTATGAACAATATTTACTTATATTCCTACATTATATACACATTTTGATTGAAAATTTACAAAGATTATTTAAAATGAGTATATAGTTTCATAATAGTTATATGAAATGTTTGTCTTCGTGTGTTATTGATGGGGAAACGTAATGTAATATAAACACATTAGAATATTCAACGCCTATACTTTAAAAAGATAATTACATGTTTAGAGGTTTTGGTTTTAATAATAAACTTAAAACATGTGTCTTTCAAATTTAGGTAATAATAATAAAAAGAAGTATTGTTTTACGTGCCAATATGTTTGACACTAAAACGTTTCTACTGTTCTATATTGCTTAAAGTGAAATATAAAAATTCTGTCACGAAGATTCATTGAGATGTAATAAATGGTAAATATATACATAAAAATAAAACGTTTAAAATGTATTTGTTGACGATGAGAGTAAAATATGGTAATATGTAAAATTTGGAGATAAGTAATTTCATTACAAGTAGCTACTGAAAATTTAACATCACAAACCATTATCAATGTACGTTTTCCAGAACCACTCACCTCCTCATTTGTTATTATTTACAAATTTGCAGCAACGATTTCACAAATCAAGATTCATTGAAACGCCTCATTCTTTAAAATAAGCCTACAATAACACTAATTAACTAAAATATAATATAAATAACCTTATTAATCATAATTAATTATAAGATTTAAATGTTAATTTTAGATTGTGAAACGGCGATGTCAATTAATGAAAAATAATATATATCTCTGAGAAGCTCAATTATATTTACTATGTTTTGGCAATTTCGAGTCACTCAATCTGAATATATTCCTTGTTAATGGACCATTTAGTAAAAATATCCCTCTCTTACGTCTTACTCGGTCAGATCCATGTTCCTTTCAATCCTAACGTCAGAGATTAGAGTGAGCGCATGAGCAATAGTATCTAACCAAGCTATAAAAAACAATTCGCCAAGGGTTATTAATCAGTTCTTAAGTAACATGGATGTCAAACCCAGCAAGAGACGTACACCATACGAAAGGAATAAGAAAATCAACTTTAAAACTAATTTAATTCCGGAAAAAACAGACAAATTAGACCAAAATATGGAAAATAAAATCGTTAATAGAACTCTGCCTGTGCTACTTTTGAATACGTGGTATTCTCTTAATAAAAGTCAAAGGAAAGTAGCTATAATTGGTTTGGACATTGAAAATATGTTTGAACCAAGATTGCAATTACGTAAATCAGATTCAAATAGTGGAGTTTCACTAAGTATTTCTGAATGGAATATTTTACTACAAAAGTCTGAATTAATTTCCAATTTTTTTCATGTGTAAAAAACAAAGTTATGAAAATTTTGATTTGGATAAGCATCAAGTTGTGTTTCAAATGATGTACTGTAAAAAATCTATTTTAATTCGTGAACTAATCTGTATTCAACCTCAGCTTTATCTACCAGATACACTCATTATTCAGGAACCTACATGGAAAAGATTGTTACAGATGTCACAATGCGTTTCAAACTACTTCAACTTTTGTACTCTGATGTCATCAAATGTGTTCAACTGTTTTCAAGATGTTAAAAATATTGTAGTGAATAACTTATTAACAAATGTACCAGCAGATGTAGTAAAAGAAGATTCTATTGTTAAAACTTATTTAGTGAAATGTTTGGATGAATTAGACATAAATGTTATAAAATGTGAAACAAATAATAAAGACTTGATTTTATCTGAAATTAAAATAATGTGTTTAGATACTTTTGTAAATTATTTAAGATTACACAACTTGTTTTATAAAGATATGAATGAATTTATATAATTATTGTTTCCAACATGTAAAACCTTTGTATACATACTATGTACCATTAAGTATTATTTTTCAATAAAATATTATTATAAATTTCACTGTTATTATTATTTAAAAGCCTGTATTAAAATAAGGAGAATGAAATAACGAAGTCTTATACAGAGTTCAATTCTTATAATTATCAAATAAATATATATATATATACATAAATACAATAATAACAAAATATATAACAGATTATACAATAAAACTATTTAAACAAGAATATATACAACATATTAAAAATGTCTTTGCCGTTTATTAGGCGGCTCGTCATTTTCTTCTTCACAATTATTTTCTATGTATCTTTTTAAATAATAGTTATATAAAAATAATGTCATTGAATCGGCTCCCTCTGTTACACTTTCGTCCCCGCTTGAATACGGAATTACTTCATCGTATTCTTCTACTTCTTCTTCTTCTTCTTCTTCTTCTTCTTCATTACCCCCCTCACCTTCAAAATTTTCATCCTCCTCCTCTTCTGTCAAATCTATTACATCGTCATCACTCCACGACAACCACCACTCGTCCATCCCAACCAACTCCTTAAACAAACTTTCATCCTCCTTCCACCATTCTTCTAAACCAGCCATTCTAAAAAAAACTCACTGAACCTCTATATAACCACAAGCAAAATAATAAAATTCTAATTCCTTACATCGTTTATAAAGATTTACCCCCTACTCTTTGTTACAATAAATAGTTATTTAAACGACTTTTGCCCACAAGTAAATATCAATATGAAGTTTACAAACAAAATGTTAGTCACATCTACATGATTTTTGTACATGTGTCAAAGTAAATATTAATCTGAACTTTACACTAAAAGTTAATTGTTTGATAATCAAACAGTATATAGTTTAATGTTCTAAGATAATATGGTAAGTTAATACTCAGAATGGTGTCTCACATCTTCCTCCTGCCGCTAAGGGACAACGACATTTTATTTAAAAGGTGTGTTACAGGAAAGTTGATTTTTCAACTAGGTTCCGATCTCAATTCTTTAGTTGATGAAATAGAAATTATAAAATATAAACTTCACGGAAAAGTGTTAACTGTAATTGTATTAATAAACGGCTCAAAGCATAAAATAATTATTGATCGATTTGATGTGAGAGTTAAATTAAAATTTGTAATCACGTTTCCGTGCCATCGAGAAAATGTATGGCAAATATACATTGAAACTAGTTTTGACGGTGGTATACAGAGGGTGACAGCTTTAAGTAGCATACGTCACCATTCCTTGTTAAGAAGACTTCTGCATGGAGATGATCAATTAATGGCTTACAACGATGATGATGGTTACGATTCAGGACACTCAGAGGAACATTCCGACCAAGGTGAAGAAGAAGTTAATATGGAAGATGATATTGAACAAATACTAAACATTATGTAAATTATGATTATATATGTGATTTTATATATATATTAATATTATTTTAAAACATTATTGTAAATTTCATTGTTATTATTATTATTTGAGTTCATTCATTAAATAATGCATCACACATACTATGTTTAAATAATTCAGTTATTATAAAGTGTTAATATTTTTATTTTAAAACATATTTTAGATTATGTTTGGAAATGTTTATAAATTATTTTAGATTGCAAATGTTTTATAACGATATTAATGAAAGTATGTAATTTTTGAAAAATATTGATTTTAAAAATGTTAAATAAAGTATTTGTATGAAGATGTTTGTAATTTCTTTTAGATTGCTATTGTTTTATAAAATGTTTATATCCTTTATATCCAATTATGAATACAGTATACAAAAATATTATATAAACTACTTTGTAATTATTTGATTCCTTTATAATTAAACATAAGGTATTTGAAATAAGAAGCCTATAAGGAGGAACTATTTTAACGATACGTATTCTGACGATGGTTACGACTCAGGACTTACTGGAGAACGATCCGATCAAAGCGAAATTGAAGAGGAAGTTCATGTAGATGATGATGAAATTCAACAACTCTTTAATCGAATGTAAATCATTCACATAATGTAACGTATTACAAATACTATGTTTAAAGTAGATCATTTATTAAAAATGTGTTATCATTATTTCTTGTTTTAAACCTATTTAGATAAATAATAGAGTAATGCATATCATATAATTGAAGTATATGTATGACATTAACATTTTTAGCTACCGTTTCGCCATTTTTCAATGTTGCCCAGGAAGCACCACGAGGAGGTGGTAACCATCACTTCCCACCTAACCTAACATGCATTAAATGTAGCATGTACTAAAACTAAATACATTAAATTAAGAGTATAATTCAATTAAAGTTTATTATAAAACATGTAAAAATAACTTTAAACTAATCTTAAATCATACAAACTTAAAACTATTGTTATACATCCAATCGCTAAAAACGATATAAAGTCTACAATAATATCTTAATAAAATATCACAATATACAGATTTTTAACATATATATTATTTACATATACACAACACTATTAAAACATAACATAACTATGTACAGTTATCAAAAAATTAAAAACTTTAGACATTACTAAAACACATGGCATTGTTCTATTATAAAATATGTTATACGAAGAATTATTACTAAAATTTGTTTTACAACTATGTATACAGATATATATTTTAATATGATATAAACAGTATATTAATTTATAAAATAAAAATATTTAAACTAATTTATAACAGTAGCTAAATTTAAACATAATATACACTATAGACAATATAAAATTACAAGTGATCAGAGACAAGAAATATGGCAGATCCTGTGTCAAATTAAAAATTGTTTCCTTTATTAATAGCTATTATGTTTCTAAAAATTAAATTATCGGTGTTAGCTGCCCTGTTTCACGGTTAATCCGTTATATGAAATTCACAAGAGCTCTAGCATTACCGATAATGTGCCTGCGTGTGTGTGTGTGTGTGTATAAATATTTATACACACACACACACACGCAGGCACATTATCGGTAATGCTAGAGCTCTTGTGAATTTCATATAACGGATTAACCGTGAAACAGGGCAGCTAACACCGATAATTTAATTTTTAGAAACATAATAGCTATTAATAAAGGAAACAATTTTTAATTTGACACAGGATCTGCCATATTTCTTGTCTCTGATCACTTGTAATTTTATATTGTCTATAGTGTATATTATGTTTAAATTTAGCTACTGTTATAAATTAGTTTAAATATTTTTATTTTATAAATTAATATACTGTTTATATCATATTAAAATATATATCTGTATACATAGTTGTAAAACAAATTTTAGTAATAATTCTTCGTATAACATATTTTATAATAGAACAATGCCATGTGTTTTAGTAATGTCTAAAGTTTTTAATTTTTTGATAACTGTACATAGTTATGTTATGTTTTAATAGTGTTGTGTATATGTAAATAATATATATGTTAAAAATCTGTATATTGTGATATTTTATTAAGATATTATTGTAGACTTTATATCGTTTTTAGCGATTGGATGTATAACAATAGTTTTAAGTTTGTATGATTTAAGATTAGTTTAAAGTTATTTTTACATGTTTTATAATAAACTTTAATTGAATTATACTCTTAATTTAATGTATTTAGTTTTAGTACATGCTACATTTAATGCATGTTAGGTTAGGTGGGAAGTGATGGTTACCACCTCCTCGTGGTGCTTCCTGGGCAACATTGAAAAATGGCGAAACGGTAGCTAAAAATGTTAATGTCATACATATACTTCAATTATATGATATGCATTACTCTATTATTTATCTAAATAGGTTTAAAACAAGAAATAATGATAACACATTTTTAATAAATGATCTACTTTAAACATAGTATTTGTAATACGTTACATTATGTGAATGATTTACATTCGATTAAAGAGTTGTTGAATTTCATCATCATCTACATGAACTTCCTCTTCAATTTCGCTTTGATCGGATCGTTCTCCAGTAAGTCCTGAGTCGTAACCATCGTCAGAATACGTATCGTTAAAATAGTTCCTCCTTATAGGCTTCTTATTTCAAATACCTTATGTTTAATTATAAAGGAATCAAATAATTACAAAGTAGTTTATATAATATTTTTGTATACTGTATTCATAATTGGATATAAAGGATATAAACATTTTATAAAACAATAGCAATCTAAAAGAAATTACAAACATCTTCATACAAATACTTTATTTAACATTTTTAAAATCAATATTTTTCAAAAATTACATACTTTCATTAATATCGTTATAAAACATTTGCAATCTAAAATAATTTATAAACATTTCCAAACATAATCTAAAATATGTTTTAAAATAAAAATATTAACACTTTATAATAACTGAATTATTTAAACATAGTATGTGTGATGCATTATTTAATGAATGAACTCAAATAATAATAATAACAATGAAATTTACAATAATGTTTTAAAATAATATTAATATATATATAAAATCACATATATAATCATAATTTACATAATGTTTAGTATTTGTTCAATATCATCTTCCATATTAACTTCTTCTTCACCTTGGTCGGAATGTTCCTCTGAGTGTCCTGAATCGTAACCATCATCATCGTTGTAAGCCATTAATTGATCATCTCCATGCAGAAGTCTTCTTAACAAGGAATGGTGACGTATGCTACTTAAAGCTGTCACCCTCTGTATACCACCGTCAAAACTAGTTTCAATGTATATTTGCCATACATTTTCTCGATGGCACGGAAACGTGATTACAAATTTTAATTTAACTCTCACATCAAATCGATCAATAATTATTTTATGCTTTGAGCCGTTTATTAATACAATTACAGTTAACACTTTTCCGTGAAGTTTATATTTTATAATTTCTATTTCATCAACTAAAGAATTGAGATCGGAACCTAGTTGAAAAATCAACTTTCCTGTAACACACCTTTTAAATAAAATGTCGTTGTCCCTTAGCGGCAGGAGGAAGATGTGAGACACCATTCTGAGTATTAACTTACCATATTATCTTAGAACATTAAACTATATACTGTTTGATTATCAAACAATTAACTTTTAGTGTAAAGTTCAGATTAATATTTACTTTGACACATGTACAAAAATCATGTAGATGTGACTAACATTTTGTTTGTAAACTTCATATTGATATTTACTTGTGGGCAAAAGTCGTTTAAATAACTATTTATTGTAACAAAGAGTAGGGGGTAAATCTTTATAAACGATGTAAGGAATTAGAATTTTATTATTTTGCTTGTGGTTATATAGAGGTTCAGTGAGTTTTTTTTAGAATGGCTGGTTTAGAAGAATGGTGGAAGGAGGATGAAAGTTTGTTTAAGGAGTTGGTTGGGATGGACGAGTGGTGGTTGTCGTGGAGTGATGACGATGTAATAGATTTGACAGAAGAGGAGGAGGATGAAAATTTTGAAGGTGAGGGGGGTAATGAAGAAGAAGAAGAAGAAGAAGAAGAAGAAGTAGAAGAATACGATGAAGTAATTCCGTATTCAAGCGGGGACGAAAGTGTAACAGAGGGAGCCGATTCAATGACATTATTTTTATATAACTATTATTTAAAAAGATACATAGAAAATAATTGTGAAGAAGAAAATGACGAGCCGCCTAATAAACGGCAAAGACATTTTTAATATGTTGTATATATTCTTGTTTAAATAGTTTTATTGTATAATCTGTTATATATTTTGTTATTATTGTATTTATGTATATATATATATATTTATTTGATAATTATAAGAATTGAACTCTGTATAAGACTTCGTTATTTCATTCTCCTTATTTTAATACAGGCTTTTAAATAATAATAACAGTGAAATTTATAATAATATTTTATTGAAAAATAATACTTAATGGTACATAGTATGTATACAAAGGTTTTACATGTTGGAAACAATAATTATATAAATTCATTCATATCTTTATAAAACAAGTTGTGTAATCTTAAATAATTTACAAAAGTATCTAAACACATTATTTTAATTTCAGATAAAATCAAGTCTTTATTATTTGTTTCACATTTTATAACATTTATGTCTAATTCATCCAAACATTTCACTAAATAAGTTTTAACAATAGAATCTTCTTTTACTACATCTGCTGGTACATTTGTTAATAAGTTATTCACTACAATATTTTTAACATCTTGAAAACAGTTGAACACATTTGATGACATCAGAGTACAAAAGTTGAAGTAGTTTGAAACGCATTGTGACATCTGTAACAATCTTTTCCATGTAGGTTCCTGAATAATGAGTGTATCTGGTAGATAAAGCTGAGGTTGAATACAGATTAGTTCACGAATTAAAATAGATTTTTTACAGTACATCATTTGAAACACAACTTGATGCTTATCCAAATCAAAATTTTCATAACTTTGTTTTTTACACATGAAAAAAATTGGAAATTAATTCAGACTTTTGTAGTAAAATATTCCATTCAGAAATACTTAGTGAAACTCCACTATTTGAATCTGATTTACGTAATTGCAATCTTGGTTCAAACATATTTTCAATGTCCAAACCAATTATAGCTACTTTCCTTTGACTTTTATTAAGAGAATACCACGTATTCAAAAGTAGCACAGGCAGAGTTCTATTAACGATTTTATTTTCCATATTTTGGTCTAATTTGTCTGTTTTTTCCGGAATTAAATTAGTTTTAAAGTTGATTTTCTTATTCCTTTCGTATGGTGTACGTCTCTTGCTGGGTTTGACATCCATGTTACTTAAGAACTGATTAATAACCCTTGGCGAATTGTTTTTTATAGCTTGGTTAGATACTATTGCTCATGCGCTCACTCTAATCTCTGACGTTAGGATTGAAAGGAACATGGATCTGACCGAGTAAGACGTAAGAGAGGGATATTTTTACTAAATGGTCCATTAACAAGGAATATATTCAGATTGAGTGACTCGAAATTGCCAAAACATAGTAAATATAATTGAGCTTCTCAGAGATATATATTATTTTTCATTAATTGACATCGCCGTTTCACAATCTAAAATTAACATTTAAATCTTATAATTAATTATGATTAATAAGGTTATTTATATTATATTTTAGTTAATTAGTGTTATTGTAGGCTTATTTTAAAGAATGAGGCGTTTCAATGAATCTTGATTTGTGAAATCGTTGCTGCAAATTTGTAAATAATAACAAATGAGGAGGTGAGTGGTTCTGGAAAACGTACATTGATAATGGTTTGTGATGTTAAATTTTCAGTAGCTACTTGTAATGAAATTACTTATCTCCAAATTTTACATATTACCATATTTTACTCTCATCGTCAACAAATACATTTTAAACGTTTTATTTTTATGTATATATTTACCATTTATTACATCTCAATGAATCTTCGTGACAGAATTTTTATATTTCACTTTAAGCAATATAGAACAGTAGAAACGTTTTAGTGTCAAACATATTGGCACGTAAAACAATACTTCTTTTTATTATTATTACCTAAATTTGAAAGACACATGTTTTAAGTTTATTATTAAAACCAAAACCTCTAAACATGTAATTATCTTTTTAAAGTATAGGCGTTGAATATTCTAATGTGTTTATATTACATTACGTTTCCCCATCAATAACACACGAAGACAAACATTTCATATAACTATTATGAAACTATATACTCATTTTAAATAATCTTTGTAAATTTTCAATCAAAATGTGTATATAATGTAGGAATATAAGTAAATATTGTTCATAAGCTTTTTTTCTCCAAGCCATATGTAAATCGAAGAAATAACTATATATATAAGAGTTAAACAAACCAATATTTATTATAAATAAACCATTTAAAATATTTTCTATTGACATTTTATTTCAAAAATATTAAACATTTTACTGTTGATTATACTTTCAGTAATATTTTAGAAAAATAGTGATAATACAAACCAAACCAGCAAGAATCTAAACTAATAATAATTGAAGATGTTATGTAAGCAAAGTTAGTATCTCATCTAATGGTAAATTCGCATCTATATGTCTAATAACTTGAAAGTTAACTATACTAATAATTAGAGAATTAGAAGGAATAATTATTAGTCTAATGGTTACAAGTAGTACCAGAAGTTCTCTTACAAGTTTAACTCGACTAACTTCTGTTTAATAACATTGTATCAGTCAATGTTTATCTATCACAATAGTTTAGTTACCTACTATAGGACACCACTTCTATTATGCCTCCAGATAGAGATAAATATTTGATTCTGCAAATGCAGATTATAAAACGGTTGTGTGATAAAACACACATGGTGTACAATTTTGTGATTGCAAAATAATGTTGTTTTTTTTTTTTTAATAAAAGAAGTAATCTGTCAAGGTGATGCCCTGATTTCACTCTACTTTTTAGTCTTACACTGGAAATAGATGTTTGTAACATAAAAAGTCAAAAATGCAAGTAAGAAATTTTTCGACATTTTGCTTACACGGATATTTTTTGAGAGCCAGTTGCTCTCTCATGTTGAAAGATGATTTCTGCAGCATGACGAAATAGCGATAAAAGTTTGTTTTTGAAGCTGGTTTTTAAAATGTAGTTATATATTTTCATCTCTTCTTTGAATGACAAAGATACATAACATAAAAACTATTTATGTTAATTATTTAGGTGTTATTTGTGCTGGACAATACTGTTTTCAAGAAAGTATGAGAACAAATGCATCGCCATGACATTATTGAATATATGTAATGAATAGTGTGAACACTGAAAATAAGAAAACCCATACAGCTATTCTATGTTTATTATCTAACAGTGCGAGAAGAGGAGTAAAACAAGTGTTTATTCTTTTCAAATAAACTTAATGTAAAAACAAAAAAAAATATCTTATTTTCATAAAATCTTATAATTATAACGAATAAATAAAATTGAGCCTAATGTGTAAGAAGTTTTCATATAAATAAAACTAAACTTAAACATAATTTATCACAAATACGTTAATAAAATCGAAGAGTAAGTTTTATTTTAATCATTAATTGAGAAATTTCATTAGGTTAGGTTAATTCAATGTTGCTCACTATTGTTAGTAACAGATTATTATTTTATGATTTACCTCTACATTTGCGTACTCTATGAATACGGTTTAATATTAGTTAAATAAATAAACTGTAGGCGAAGATAATAGGTAATTGTGTTCCGCGTGGTGCCATGTACCGCAGCTTGACTGGGGTTTATTTTTCTACTTGTCAGTCAATAAAGTGGAAAAAAAGTGAATTGTTGGTGCTACGTCCCTCATATTCTTGGCACAATCCCACGAGATTATTATTATTTTATTTTATTTTACCTGTTTAACTATATAATTTCTTCCAAACCTAATGAAAATTCAACTAACACTTTCAGTTTAAAAATAAAACATAAAAAATAATAGTTTAATATAATTGTATTAATAAATAGATATTTTATAAATTAAAGGTACGTGACAAGTAGAAGTGTAATATATATAGGCTTATATATATCCAACTAGAAATATAATGATCATGCCCAATGCAAAGCAATCTGTACTAGAAACAATTTCATATTTAACAACGTTGATACATTTATTATTTCAATGTTTTATGATATTTCAACGTCTACAAATAAATTATAAATGTAACAGTATATTATTATACAATTTATTGAACGCTGTATTAAAAAAAGAATTATCTCCTCATTAACTCGTTTAAGAACACTTGCATTTATTAACACTACACTGAACATAAATATATATATATATATATATATATATATATATATATATATATATATATATATATATATATATATATATATATATATAGAAATTTAAAAAAAAATGATATTTCAATTATTGACTAATTAGATATCAATCAATAACATTCTATAAACATTGAGAAGCCCTCTGACCACAACATTTTATTTACATCAACTTTGTACTCGTTATTTGTTATCAATATTTACATACACTAACTTGTAGTCTCTCATCTCTGATAACACTATATATATTTTATAATTTTTAATTTCGCGGGTGTGACGTCGACAATTAATCATGTCCTATACTCCGGTTCAACTTTGATCGATAGAAATCGCTCTGGAAGAACTCTTTATTTACACACTAATCTATATTTACTATGTACATAAAGTAATCTCTTATCTTTGTTTACACAATGGCGCCAGTACGTTCTCAAAGTCGCTAGTTCTTATCTTTGACCTTTGGACCGTGACCTTTGGTTTGTTTGTTTGTCGGGCTATCCTCCGGGGACAGACTACTTCTGAAGGTTTCTATATTGCTACTATAGATGACATAGACATAGGTTTACTTGTTATATTGTTTCGGGTTATAGTGACAGCTGTTGACAGGGAATCTCTTGTAATAACAGATATGAGTCATGATTTTACTATGTTTGGAATGTGCAACGTTGCCAAATGCATAACTGCATAAATTCGTCTGATATGACCCTGAAAGCCGTCGGAAATAACCCGGCATCTAATCAAAGAACACGTTTGAAACAATTTAAAAAATTTCACCAAATACACCATTAATTTATAAAGCGCCTTGACTTAAAATGTTCAATTCTGTTTTCCTACTTTTTCCGTCAAAACAAAAAATTAACAGTAATAGCAAATTTTATATTCACACGTTTAAAAAAACACTGTAAAGTGCGTAACAATAATTGGATGTAACTTTTATACCTGCAGAGCTTCTTTTGAAATTAGTTTAGACTTCACAAAGCCTCGCTCAATCTAATAAAGCCTTCGACAAATTGAAAGCCTCAAGGTAAATGAGATTTATCTCTATACAAAATCAGTTGTTAGGTTTAGAAGAAAAATTTCCTTTGACATAGGCGACACAACAAAGGTAAAAGAATTGTGTTCTGTGATACATTGGGGGTTGGTTGGCTAAAGGTAAATTACACCCAAGGTGAAAATATAGTGAGGAGCAAGTGGAATATTATGTATAGCGGTTGGGTTAAATGTAGAACAGAGGCAAAATGTTTATCCTATACTGTCGGCTTTATTGGAATATCGGTCTAAGGAAGTAGTATTTTAACTCCACTATTTGTTATTTCCTCAGTATGTTTGTTATGTAGTTACTGCCAAACGTGTATATAAGTTGTTGTACAAACTAAAAATAAGGTAGTTTTCAACAAGATCAAACGAAATTGGTGTAAATGAGACATAACACACAGTTAAAAAAAATCGAATGAATTTAGAATTATTTCGAAAACTATGCAACAAGAATTTCTACTTGACCAGAACATAAAAGATAAGTTTTATGTTCACTCAATACTTTTTTGGTATTTTCATTTATGTGAATTATAACCTTTTTTCTTTAATTTTACATTAAAAAAAATCTAGTCCCTTCTTTTTTACCTGGGATTTCCTCTAAAAAAAACTTGCCATAAGTTTCAAGTAACTTATTTTTATGTATCCACTTTAATTATATTTATATGTAAATTCATGTATCTCTTATGTATTTATCAATATAAATTGTAATTACATAATTTATGTTTCCAACCAAATTATTCACCAACCACTGAAAAACACCAGTGGTTTTTTCTGATTAAATCTGTTTATTATTTCCTGTTAAGAGAATCAGCATTCCACGGTCAAATATGATGAAATCAAATTATTTATCCAAGATTTTTTTTTTAAATTGAAAATCATAAAATAACAACATAGTTTTACTTAATTATAAAACTAAAAATTCATTTTCAAAAATCCCACGATATACGGTATTTACATATCAACTAAAAATAAGATATCAATTAACAATTAAAAATATTTTGCTGGTTTTTCTGAACTGTCGTCATCAGATGTACTAATCTTTTATACACCATGTAAAATGATAAAGTACATAGTGACAATTATTAGTAAAACTCATTATGTACGTAAAAAATATTGACAACTCAAGCAATAGTCATGTTTTCTTTTTCTCTAAAAATGACACTATTTATCAATATAAAGCATGAAACCATAGCAGTAAAAGGTAATTCAAAATCTTACAGCAAGACGCAATTCTTCAGTTCATCTATTGTTGTTGTAAATTGTAAAGACTTTTATACCAAACTTATATCCTAAGCTTAATTGAAGTTTGCTAAACTCTTAAGAAAGATTTTAAGTTTATATTAAGGTTATAAAAAATAATGTTATGACAGTATACCACGTATCATATATACGTCAAAATAAATGAAACTAGATGAGTATATGGTATCTGGCAGTGCTGTAAGCGATATTTGTTCCCTAAAACAAAATGTGGTTGGGTTTAGGTTAATGACATTTACAAAGGGTCTAATGTAGTTGATAATACCCATTTTATTCATTCAATGTTAAAACATTAAGCTGCTGTTAGGTTTGGTTCCTTTAAACTCTCTGGGTTATTTATTTTCAATATAATCGAATGGTTCGGTACTCAGTTAACCTATATTAACAATAATAACTATCTCCTATCTTATTACAATGCTACAATATTATTATTATTACTTTAATCCAGAATGACTCTAATTGTTGTGACTCACAGATCTGATTCTACCTTATAGTTTAATTATCTGACTCTGAAATAATATACGATGTTTGCTCACCCTGATTGCAATTCTTGTTGTTGTTCGTCCGAATTCTCAATACACCCTTGAAGCTCTTACTCGCCAAGTCTGTCTGGCTATCTTCAAGAATTCATGCAGCACCTTTCCTTGATAAATCTTGGCACACTGACCACGTTTAATCCCACCAAAGGGTTTATATATCATTGTATTATCAATGACGTCTAACTTGCTTACAAGGTAAGCGATTTCCTTAGTTTTCCAGGTCTGTCACAATCATTTTTTCTTTCACGTTTCTTAAATAGAACTTAGACTCTATTTCTAACTAAAACTATCTTAATTCCCAACAGCTGCATTATCTTAAACTATAATGCCCTTCATATTTATTGAATTATGCTTTATCTAATTTATATATGCAACAAGAAAATAAGAAAAAGAAAATATATTTTAATTCTATTTGTTGTAAGAACTTTTAATAAAGTAAAGAGAATAATTATGTCAAAATATTTTAACAAATCAATCAGTTGTAATTTGTAATCAGCTGTTTTATATAGTTAACGCTACCACTTAATAATTATATTTTATTTATTGAATATTCAGGTTGACTGTTTTTTATTGAAAGTATTATTTGATGAGACATTTTATCCTTTCTCAATTTCAATCTATTTGTGACAAAAGAAATTTGTTTTATGACCGTTAGGTTAGGTTAGGTTAGAGCATGTTCCTCTGCGTACTGTCATGACGGTAGTGCTTTTATTCTTATGAAACTAGTAGTATTGATAATCACCTAACACAAGTATATTTGTTTCTCTTCTGTATTGTCATCATCAGATGTACAAACTTTTTAATCACTTTGTACAATGATAATGTACAGAGTGGCATTCAGTAAAACTCATAATGTACGGTAACATTATTCTCAACACAAAGCAAAGTTCATGTTTTGCTTTTCTCTAAAATTGACACATTATTTGTTAGTATCAGGCATGAAACTTCAGCAGTAAAAGGTCATCCAATATCTTACAGCAAAGACGCCATTGTTCTGTACATCTATTGTCCTTACAAATACAAAAGACTTTTTAGATCAAACATATTTCCACGGCTTTATTGAAACTTTACTGGACTTTCTGTGAAAAATGTTTAATTTATATATTGTTGGGAAACAATGGACTTGTGATAGTACCCTAGATATAAATTACGTCAAAAAATATGAAATAGTAGAGGGAAATTAGAATATAAAAGGATGTAACTGGGAAGTTGAATTTTTGTTTGGATTTTTCTATTTATACATACAACTGAGTGGGAAACCAAAAATAGAAAATTCTAACTGAATCTTCGCTATAAAAGTACATAAAAGAGCATTTTTTATGCATTTTGACTGCATCTCTTCACAATTATTTAAATATCTCCGACTCTTTGGCTAATAGAAAAATTAAAAACAAAATTAAAATACTCGGAAATGAAGTGACTATCGAAATGGTAGAGTATAGTACTTCCTAACCTCAAAACATTAGAATTTTTGGATTTAAGATTTTTTTCACTAATAATGAAACAAAATGGGGTAAAAATATTCACTAAAATTGGACAAAATATTTATCTTTATACTATAAATCGGTGATCAAATTTGAAAAAAAAAAAATCAGTTTTACGACCACAGTTGGCCATTAAAAAAAATTATAGCATTATAATTTTATGAGAAGTGGTCGTAGGGTAATCTTTTTTTCATTGTCAGTTTTTTATTGTCAAGGACGAACGTGTGTTTATTATATGAGAGTTATTGGGTGTATAAATCTAAAAAACAAGTAAAAGACAAGTTCCAGTTAAAATTTCCCAAATCTTCAGTACGTAATAATATATCAAAAATATCGCGTCTAATTATTAAATTTTTTCAGATTGGAAGTGTATATGATCGGAAAAGCACAGGTCTACCATCACTGTTAACAGTGGAAGTTCTGGACAATGTGAAGCTGGACTTTCACCGTCTACCGCTTTTAGGGCTAATAAAAAAAAATTAAAACTGCTTGTTTACCCCCAACGATGTCGTTCATTAACTGATGGAAACGTCTACAGTATTGTCGGCGGATCCGATCTCTTGTTAATGACAATGGTATTGAAATTGTTGGATCGTGTTTTTTTTTTTTTTTTTTTTTTTTTTTTAGTGACGGGGCATGGTTTAACTATGATGGTTACATTAACAACCAAAATTTCCAAATATGGAGTGCTAAAAACCCTCATTCGTTTCACGAACGACCACTACAAGCGCGTAAAATTGGTGTTTCGTGTGCGATCTCCCGACGTCGTGTTATAGGGCCATTTATTTTTTGACAAAACTGTAGATGGTGTGGTTTAGCGCAACTTATTTGTTAGAGTTACACGAACGATATTGCTGAATAGTAATGTTTTGAAACTTGGAGTCTCGAATTATTGTAAATTTTACAGATTTATAGAGCAATGTTTAATTAAATGAGCTTTAAAAATATTTGTATATAAAATTACCTTTAACAAATTTTGTTTAAAAAAATAAACATCTTTCTTTTCTCAGTTTTTTTAATTAAAACCACTAATATAGGGTGACAGTAAGAAAAAGACTTAATCTAACATAATAGTACAAGTGACTAGGCTTGCCAAGAAATTGGAAGCTATTGCAAAATATCATCTGCAAATATAAACAAAGTATTATAATATCTGATTTAAATGAATATTTCTGATGTTCTTAAACTTTGAACTCCATTATACAAATGTATTTACATACTTAATACGTGTCCAAAAGCAATCAGTAGACTTTAGGATTATTAGAAGAATATATTCAAATTAATAATGAAAATTCTTCGTTCATATCTCCTGGCGACTATCTCTGTTTTTAGGAATTTCTGGAGATTGCTAGTTGACCTTTGGATTGCCAGTTAAGGAAGCCTAGTTTCTAGGCCCATAACTTTATTTCAGGACTCTGTTAAGGTCACTATATTTATATTGTAACAGATGTTGAAAAGGTATTTACTTTCAATAAACAGACATCTTTGAAAAGTTTTATTGACCTTGTAAGTTTGAAATATTTAATCTATATTGTTAGTAAAAAACTTAAAATATTATTTGTAAAAACTATTCCCAATTCCAAACAGCCTTTATATTAACAAATCTGTATGAAGCCATTGTCTTATATTATTACACTACATATGATAGTTTTTCTGTGACGTTATTTCAATGTAAAAGTATACTTTCAACATCAACTAAAGAACCCATTGTTACTTCGTGCTTTCATTGTTCCATGTAGAGAAAGGGTGTGTTCTAGATCTTCATTCTTTGGTAAAGTTTTTAATAACACTACATCGATATGAGAGAGTTATAAGTTTGAAGAAAAGTTAATCTATAATAGTAAAACTTGTTTGAAATTATTAAAAGCTTAAGAACTACAATAGTGTACAAATAATTGAGTCGAGTATTTATCCTGACACTAATTCTGTTTATAAGTAATTGTATAAAGATGTAATGATTAACAATTGGTATAGTTTATTCCGACTAAAACACTAAATTTTGAAAGTGTGGATTATGAAAATAAAAATAAAAACACTACAAATTCGTCTGTTAAATTCTACATTTTATTGGTCTAGCCGACCATTATTTCGCCAGTTACTGCATTGACGAGGCTTAGGCTATACAAAGAGTTTTCAATATAATATAATGCAATTATAAAATGCCTTTGTATTAGAAAGTAAGTTTAGGCCCTTTAGTTTTGTATAAGTACGTAGCATGGCACAGTGCTAGGTAGCCTATAGTTTAGTTATTGCAGCTCATGTATCACTGAGGATGGCAACTTAGCCGTTGAAACGCGTTTAATTAAATAAGCGTAATTGTTATGAGAACTTGTGTTCAAGTTTTATTATATCTTAAAAACCAAGGAAATTAGGGTTTAGGCTGTGATACAAAAAATAAATCGATAAGATAAAAATAGGTTCAAAAAAGTGCAAAGCCATAAATTAATTAGTGTGTAATATAATAAAACTCACAAAGTCTTGTCTTTATCATCCAGTACTCATTATTAAATCTAACTAAAGATTTGCAATTAAGGACCCAAACAACAAACATGTATTTTAAAAAATGACTAGGAAGTTCTGTCAATTAAGAAACGCTTTATATAACGCTTAATATAACCAAGAATATTATATTAGTTGTTTATACCAATATCTGAGTTATCCTTCAACATATAATAATAAATAAATAACATCATTTTGTTCAACATTAAAAGGTCTACGTATTTTGTGTTTTGGAAATTCAACAGTTACTATATTTAGTGTAGACAAATTTTAAGAAATGATTATGTGAAAAATTATGAGATTTCGTAATTTACAGATAAAACTAATATTATAATATATTCAGCGAAATTTATTATAATTATTTCAATTTGTTATGAAATTACTGTTTGAAAATGACAAATAGGTAGACGAAAAACAAAGCACACAGTTTGTTTATAGGAACATATTTTGCACTTGTCTCTCCAAACAATCTGTCAACAGTTACTTTTTTTAAATCCTAAAATTAATTTTGCTCTTGTAGTAGACAAGCATTGTTTCACTATAATTATATAAGTAAAATATACATTGCCGTACATAAAAATGTGGTGCCTACATATCCAAACACAAATATTTAGTTTTATAATTGTTTTCGTTTTGGTAAATTTAAATAAATAATAACAGAGAGATTTCTTTGATTCTTTAGTATCGAAAATAATAACGTTAATAATACCAAAAAACAATAATTTGTAAGCATCCTGAGTGAAAACGTGACAACATAACTTGTAATTTTATAAACTGCAATGTTACAGAATAATTATTTGGAAATTGAACAGCTGTGATGTCACATCATATTGATAGAGACGTCAATATCAAAACCAATTAAGTATTCAATACCAGAATAAGGAACTCAGATATCTATCTATTTATGTAGAAAGAGTTACTTCCATTTCTGTGACGGTTCAGGATATATTATTCCTGAACGCAGTAACTCAATATTTCGTCTGCCCTCTTTGAAGATATTTTATTGAAATTCATGATTTCATTTCACACTACACCCCTGTTTCTATAAAATCTTTCATTTATATCAGGCAGGAGTGTTTAAGTGGGTTTGAATTTATGGAAAATATATTCTAGGAGTCAAATAAATTTAAATTGGAATTTCTCAGAATATGCAATACATAAAGTCTATTAATGCTATCATGCTGATACCCCAGTGAACGTAATGTGCATAGATCTTTTCCATAAGAGTTGCCTGGTATAATTGTTAGTTTTGTATAAATATACAGATTGTTTCACAATCAGCGAGTCATTATTTGTGAATTGATAATTACCATCACTTTGTCTGATTTTTGTTTTAAAGAAAATATTAGTTCACATTGAACTGAGACAAAGTTACCACATTTTTGTAGCGTATCACTAATTGCATAATTAATCGTTTTAAAATGCGCTTGATTAATAACATTGGATGAAAACCCTTTTGATGTCAATTGATTATAATTAAAAAAATAATAAATCTTTTTAACAAACAATGCTGAGTGAAACGAATGTCTGTCTGTCGATTGTACCAATCTAATAAACCAATTCCTCAAACTGTTAGGAGGGATATTTTAGGGACAACTAAGTTTATGTTCTTTTAATTTTTATAATAACTCAAAAATAAGTTTGATCATGGAAATAGTTAAGGGAAGATGCGAAGCAAGCTTGAGCTAGTTTTATTAATAATTCCAAATTATGAATTTAATAATAAGTAGTCTATAAGAACTAAAATGATAAATTAAGGACGCCACCTTATTAAAATGACGGTGGGGAAGATTGGTCAAAAACAAGAAGAGGCGGATTAAGATTTGTCTCTTTTCTATGTTTACTGATTTATCTCTCATAATAAATGCACAAGGAAGATTTAACTAATAGGCTGAAAAGCCTTCTTCTTTTCTATTATATAATATAAGAATATTATTTTCCGTTATTTATTATTTTTTTATTAGTTTTTGTGATAGTGCAATATATTTTACACTCTCTTGTTAAATTCATTACACTACAAGAACTGAGTTACATTAATCTGTTCTAAATACACAGGCAAACATGTAACAGCTTGTCTATTTCTTATCAGTCTAATCTCAAGGTTACAAGACAGCTTAGCTCGACCACCACTCTTCCCCTCCAATCCATTATGTTAGTTCTTTGTCAGGTATTGAAGGAACAATTCTTTCTTTGTTACGGATACATAAATATTCAAAATGTATTGTGTTTTAATAATGTTAAAAGTATTCTGTATATTAACAAATGTTTTAAAATATCGTGGTTTTTGGAAGTACAATTTGTGTATTTAAAATTTCAACAATTATTGTGCTATTATTCCTACAGCATTTGCAGTTTCAACAAAAGGTATTAAACCCTAATGTAAAACCTAATAGTATAGCTTTATATCATATTATGCCTACAGTCATTCTATATACTATAGTAAATTTACAAAAAAGATATATTTTATAGTTCAAGATTTGTTTTTAATTTAGAGTTATTGCACAAATATGTGTAGTTCATATTATTGATGCAGTAAAATCGAACAATTGTTATCTTTTAACTGTCGTTTCAAAGTTGAAAAAAATCTACAAGGTCTAATAATCTGGGTTGGTAATTATATGTCACACTTCTCGAGGGAATTTAGTAAATGATTGCTGTAATTCCTTTATTATATACCTTGTCTTGAAAAAATGAGATCATATTTGATGTCGCTAGATACATTTAAATGCACAAAATCAATTTGTTCAGTCTTACATGAGATTTGTAAAAGTAGGATTTCTAGGTCTGGTTAGGTTAATATGTACTATATATGCCTATTTCCTTGAAGTTAGTGACATTGTATGGAATAATGTATGTAGTCACCTGGACAGACCTATTTATCAAAAAAATATATTTATTTATTTCTTAATTATTTTATTAATTTGAAACATTTTCTTACAATTTCGAATAGGCTACAAATATATTATAAATATTTTTGTATTTTTCAAAGTATTTTTATTAATGCCAACATATAATTGGAACACCGATAACTATTAAACGTTGATTTCTATTTGTTCATTACTGACGTCACATCATTCTTAAATGTGAAACATGGATTTGAAAGTTTAATAAATGATAAATCAGTCAAGAAACTTTGATGGTGCAGAATGTAATCCTCAGGTAAAAGTAAAATATATTATAAACATAAATTTATTTCTGTTGATAACATGTATCAATATCCTTGTCAAAGAAATCCTAATACTGGATGTAAACAGGATAAAATGTTTAATTTTAGGTTGGTTTTACAACGCCGAAATAGAATGTTTGTTTTACCTCAGAGATGATAATGTTCACAACTTCTACGTCAATACTTATTAAGACACGTTCAAGGATATGATTATTTTTAATCAATGCACGGATAGTTAATCTCCATTATAATTAGGATTTTAAATTTCTTTTTTGTTGTTATTTTAAGATAAAAAACATTTCGGTCATCATCTTGATGAAGAAAAATGATAAATATAGCATGTAACTCAAGACTAAACAAAAATAGTTGTAAATCAAGCTGGGGTCCCTCGGGATTTCCAAGTCACTAAAATGAGCCCCTGAGGGTATCCTGATTATCTACAGTAGGTTATAGACAAAGTATATCAATAGATAAAAAGCAATTTTCTTTTTCCACTTATAATATATGTTTTCAAATCCGTTGGGTATAATAAATTACAATCTATCTGTCTGGTAGTACAGAACTTTATGAATTATTTATTTGAAATTGGTAATGGATTTGTTTTTCGCCTTATTGTTTAAATTTAAAATTTTTATTACAAATAACACAATATCCCATTTATAAAAATTGAAAACTATACTTATAATTCTTCAAAAAAAATATAAATAATCACTAATTCGATAAAAATATCCTTTTCGAAAATTTTCAATAGAAACACAAACTACAGCCTATGATGATGTTTACATTAAAGGCCGTGTTATATCCAAACTGTTCTATAAAATGTAAATGTCTCATATTGTGTGAAATATTGGCTTTCAAAAGTAACTGTTTAGAAATGAAAATCCGCCTTAACTTCCGTCAATGAAACTGTTTAAAACCCAAAATATTCTTCATTCAATTTCTGTTATTTTTGTGTTTTGTAAAATGTTTTAGACATTCTTCTTTCTGTTTTTGAGGTGACTGAGATTGACTTAAAGAAGTAGGTGAAACAACTACCTTGCTTGTGTTTAATGTTTGATTAAATATTACACCCGCTTTTGTTATTTTTCGGTTTACAACCTCTGCCCAGTTGCTTGCAAATAGTTTGGTTATTTCCTCCTAAAGTGTTTTTACTATACTGACTTGCACCAACCTAGAACATACGAAAATAAAATGTATTATTCGTATACAATATATTTTGAGGTTCTATGCCTACAGAGAACATTATTTCTATATCATGTAATACTTTATAAATTAAATTTGTATATAATCTTTTAGCTAGATTTCCAGGCTTTTCTTTCTCTCATTTTTTGTTGGTACCCTCTCTAAGATAAATCCAACAAATAATAAAATATTCTCAAAATAACTTTTGTAAATTTTGATCAAATTATCTATACATTTAACCCAAACAAAGTCATTATACCTTCTTCAAACAATATAATGGTTACGATTTTCTTAGTCAATAAATAAAAATTCACCATAAAAGCAAATTTTGATCATCAAATATCATAAAATAAACTAAAGCGGTTAGGTTAGGTTAGGTGAAGTTAGGTTAGGTTAGGTTAGGTTAGGTTAGGTTAGGTTAGGTTAGGTTAGGTTAGGTTAAGGGTTTGTGAAGTATTTGTTATCACAACGTTCGTGACAGTATTTATACATTTTATGACATTATTGTAAGTGCAATATATTGTATTGATGATATTTCTGGAAATCACTTCCAAGTGGAAACTAGTTGAAGCGTCAGCTGCATTTTACCCTGATCTATTTTCGATTATTTGTAGAGTTTTCCCCAGTATTTTAAATAAATCAAATGACAACTGTTATTTTTCAAATTATTGAATAAAAATACAGATAAGTTCAGGGACAAACTGTATTGTCAAGCATTTCCAATCTAACGCACTGAATAGAGACAATATTCTGGATTTAGATTTTTTACGGATTAGGGTATCGAGGTTTGTGAATTGAATTTGATAAAATGGAATAGAATCAGTATGTTTTCAGTTGACCTAGCTTTCAATATATTGAACTTCGTGTGTAGCTAAACTGTTGCCCATATTACTCAAAATTACATTCATTTATCTTTTGTGTGTGTTAAAAAACATTACAATGGTAATACTGTCTTGTATTTGTTCCCTAAGTAGCTTCTTTCAATCGTCAAGGATATTTTTAACATTATTTACAAATTTAAAGATAAAACAAGGAGTATAAACATCACACAAACCATCTCCCACAGAAATACACAGAACCAAATACCAAAAGTCAAAATTTAAAATAATTTCACTATTCATTTTGAAATTATCAAAAATAATTAGGAATTGTAATATATTTTACTTTTGGTTTGTCATATTTTTTAAGTTGTAAATTCTTCACATTTTATCGAAATCGTTTCGGCGGTTTTTGGGATATTCAAACATTTACTTCAGCGCTCACTTTGCATTTTCATTTTGTTAACTAATAACTCCGGAACCGTAACTTTAGGGAGTTGGCGATCCAGAAGCGATAATTTTCTATTTTATTTTATGGCAGCTACCCTAAGTAATATCAAATAGTTTTATAATGTGTTTTTGTGGTGGTACACCACGACGTAATGGAGTAAGACGGCATCCATGGTTAAGTATTAATATAAACTGAAATGATTATTGTGGTGACCATTAGTTGTGGTTAATTTATAATTGGTTTTGATGTTAGGTAAGTGGAAAGGTTGAGACATTTGTTTGAATTCATTATTAAATTTAATTCAGTGTAATTTTGGTTAAACAATATGCCCATGCCTTGTTTGTTTTTTGGAAAATTTTATTTTAAAAGTATACTATTGATGTATTTATAATAACCATTATTATAATTATTTTAACTGGAACTTGTAAACAATGTCAAACACTCAAGTGCTCATTGCAGTAATTAAAGGCTTGACATTCCCGAAGGGGTCTAGCTGAATTTATTCACTTTTTCACAAAGCATTGCAGAAGATTCCTCTCCTACACCTTTTTTATCCAATTTCTTTTGATCAACTCTTGTTCTAGACAAACCCTGATGCTATTAGAGTGTTCTAGGTGTAGGCAGTCTTACCTTCCTTTTGTTATAAAGCGATGATAAGGGAAACCTTCATCTTTATAGAAGCAAAAATAAGTAATGTTAAATTGTGTTTGGAGATTGAAAGGTACCATTCTAAATATATACTGTGCCTTCCGGTTACAATTACACAGCCTGGTATTCATATTGAAATGGCAGTAACACAAAACGTAAATGAATGTATTTTAACTTAGACATGGACGCTGCAGTCCAGCTATAAAAATTGTGTAATCTGCTGAAAGTCAGGTGAACTGAAAATATACGGAGTTCAATTCCATTTAAACGTGTTCTATTCACGAGACTTGATCCGCTATTCTGTAAAAAAAAAAGTAAATCCAATTCTCAGAATACGTGTTTATATACTCTGTATTAGGATTGAGAGTATAGGGTGTTCCAGAACTTACGTATATTATTTATTCAGAAATGATCAAATAACTATGTTTTTACTGTTTACGTAATAATAAATGTGATGGGTGATCTAATTTATTTTAAGTTTGTGCCAGAAATATACTTTTTGAGATAACCTGTCTCCAATATATTGAATATTTAAATTATAGCAGTGCTACAGGTCAAACTGGTGGACAGATTTTAAACAAATTTGTCAATACATCGATACTCTATTTCATTACATATATAAAACGTTTTTGGGGTAAATACCGCAAGACAAAAACATTAAACATCATTTTATTTTTCATTATTTTTATATATCAGTTATAACCATTTTTATCATATTTGCTAAATTTAACCTATAAAGACACAAAAACATATTGCTCCCCATATTCCCTAAATAACAGTTCGGGCTATAACGTTAACATACTGCCAATGGGGCTGCTATAAACACCTTAGTTTTTCAAAATCAGTTCTAACGATATTGATCAATTTTGCTAAATTTAACCTATATAGATACAAAAACACATTGCTCCCCGTCTTCCCTAAATAAAAGTTGGGGCGATAACGTTAACATACTGCCAATGGGGCTGCTATAAACACCTTAGTTTTTCAAAATCAGTTCTAACGATATTGATCAATTTTGCTAAATTTAACCTATAAAGACACAAAAACATATTGCTCCCCATATTCCCTAAATAACAGTTCGGGCGATAATGTTAACATACTGCCAATGGGGCTGCTATAAACACCTTAGTTTTAAAAATCAGCACTAACGATTTCGGTTAAATTTTTGTGAACTTAAAATGAATGAGATAAATGACATTGTTGTTTTGTGAATGACCCAAAATTGACATTTACGGTTTTATAAAACCACGTGGGTTTGTCGAAAGCTAGAATATTTTTATGTTCTTCTCGTATCCGCCAAAAGTTAGTTTCGTCAAGTTTGAGAAAATAAGTTTTGTTTCAATTATAAAACAGTACTGACATCTAAAAATAATAAAATTCTGTCGTAAATGTTAAGATAACAAATTAACCAATTCATCAAAACTGTTTGGGCTATCTTTGTGTTGACGATCTTGAATGTCAGCCTTCTTTGCACTTTTAGTTTTATATTAGTTGTATGCCTTCTCTTTAATTGTTATATTAAATTATAACCCAGGATTTTAATGGTAACATTGTCCTTGCAATTCTTGTTAAACTGTATTTTATTACAACTTTTTCAATGTCACAATTGACAACATTAGTCATCGGTCTGCTATTAAGAATGAAATATATTGTTACAAAAAAAAAAAATATATATATATATATATATATATATATATATATATATATATATATATATATATATATAATTAATTTATACAATCTCGTGCGAATATTTGAAATTTGATATTTTTAAACATTGTAAATACATGTTTAATCCATTTAAACTAATACTGATATTTGTAATTAATTATTGCTACAATGGTTTTAACATTGCGTGTTTTTTCCGGTCTCTCCGTAAGTTTGTATAACGTCAGCAGTAATATCACAGACACCCATAGACCGATTTTGTTGAATATCATCTTCTGGTTTCCTTACATAAAAGTGTATACTCGCAATGTTCAATCATGTTAAGTCCAAATTCTCATTATGAAATTAATAAAAATAATAATGTTTTTTCTCAAATAAAACAGTACTTTCAATCATTCACTAAACTCGGATTTTAGCCTTGTATCCCCTTCAGTTTTATTTCTGTATATTTGTGTAAAAGACAGGGCTAGGTAAGTACTACGATGGCTCATAACAACTTGACTAATACTGCCGCAAGCTGCCTGTCTGTTGCAATACCTTTCATAAAGTATCTAATTACACCATACAAACAACATCCATTTTGTAATTATTAAAAATTTAAAATTCCATTACACTTTCTTTTCATCATGGAGACGCGGTTCAATAGATGAAAGGAATGCGTTTTTTCTTTTTTTTAATAGACATTCTAGATATGACGATATTACTTATCACCATGACATGTGCACCATTCCTAATCTATAGAGAACATTTGGCTTATTCTCTAAATATACCGGTTAGATAAAATTTAGTTTAAAACTATTTATTGGACTCTGGAAGTTTCAAAACATATTTATCGTTGATTTCATTACTTACTACACGTTTTAGAAAAATTTGATAATTTTATAAAATACAATAATAATAAAATTACATAACCAATGTCATTTTTTTATTCGGTTATTGTACGGTCATTAGCTGTGCTGTAATTCTGTAAAACAGAACTGTAATATCTGTCATTTATAACTCATTTTGTAAATGTAAACAAGTTCGGCTTCTCTTACACAGACCTCAATAAAATTCCAAATCCTATTACAGTTTCTTTCATTGCTGCAAATATGTTTTGGCGGAAGTATTGTTGTTTACAATTTCTGACTTTAATTTTGTCCGATAAAACGACACAGATACCCTTTTGTAAAACCAAAATATCCGTATTTTTGGGGTTCTTGTTAATGCCAAACATAAAATGTAACTATTGTTTTCGATGATGTGGTATGATTTCAGTAGTTATTTGTTTAAACCCTAAGGTTATTTTGTTCTTACCATTCTAACTTGGCATTAATTAACTCTTAATAGTAGACGTAAAATAAAAATGTACACACACCAAATTTAGGGGCCTACACGTCCTAACACAAGATTTAGTATTATCCAAATTTTGTTAAATTTAAATAAATAAATTACATGGGCTTTACAAAAAAGTTTGACTACTTGGAGTCGAAAATCACGTCATTAATATATCCCCAAAATATATATGTGTGTAAAATATGAGATAGTTTGTGTAGTGTCTATTTACGATTTTAATAATAAATTAAGAATACAACGGTTTTTTTTTTTAATATTTCCATAATAAATTGAATTGACTGTCTTTGTTTATGGGAGAACGGTATCGCATTGTATTTGCTTTATTTTTAGTAACAGATGTAACTTCGACTAATGATAACGTCATGGCTAACTTTTCTATCAAGCCAATACCATTACAATCTCTTATCTCTACAAGTCAAAGTCCAACTACTGCCTTACCTTACCTTTGTGAACTAATCTAGTTCCTAGCGACGCTTGCAAGTGCTCGGTTCGGTTTTAGGTTATGTTTAGTTTCGCCTTTGTTAATCGTGTAAAATGTGTATATTTTAGGGATAACCTGTGTGTATAAAGTGTATTGTGCTATTTTAATTCATTGCTTAGTGTTGATTTACAACTTACACTTTGATTTTGTGTATTTCAGTAAGTAGGCTTAGATTTAGTTGTTCTTTCTATATTGTGGTTGTGTTAATCCTTCTTTAATTTATTTACTGCTTTTCAACTTGACTTATAACTAATGTTAATTTAAAATGAAGGAATATATACAGGATGTCTCTGAAATACACAAAGGATATTCCTTACATAAAAGAGAACCTTTTCATAATAACTAAAAACGCTTCAGTTTCTGTACATCGGCGTCGGTCTCTTATTTTCAACAAATTTATAACTTTAGAAACACACGTGATATTTATCTAAAGCCTAAATGTATATTTTATATTTTAACAGTAAATATAAAACAAAGACGTTGTTTTGCAAAATGGCGTCAAAAACGTGTATTACTGAATATCTTAAAAACAATTAAAAGACAATTTATTTTCTTTTTAGCGCCACAAAGAGTTATTTATAAATTCTTATAGTTTAAATTGTCTCCCTCTACCTCTAAAACCAAAGTCTTTAATACATTTTTTTCCAATTAAAGTAATTTATACAGTTCAGATTCAATGCTTTAAAAAGGTAATTATGTATTCTACCTGGTGGTGCAATGTAGTTAAGAAATTTCTGTATTTAGTATCGGTTTCTAGGAAAATATTACAAATACCTTACATACTAAAATTTACAGTCTGCCAAAGATGTTACGTTAAAATATAATGCGGCATTACCGTTGCTTTGTGCCAATTACAATAATAAAAATAAACATAAATATATAGATATATCTTATAAATAAATATTTATACATTTATTGTGAAATATTTCCAGAAATATCCAAAATAGAACAAAATAAAAGCAAAGCAAACAAACAAGTAAATAGTTTAAACATAGAAAGATACATATTGATATGAAAGTTAACATATAATGTTGATGATATGATATAAATTTTTCGTTTTCATTAGCCAATCTTGAACTTTCGTAAAAACACCTTTAAATTTTTACAGGTTTTTATGTCATTTGGAATTAATTATCAGCTTATGTCCCTACAAATAACATTGAATTTTGAAAAGCATTTCTAGAGGCCTTTGGTCGTCCCATGTGCATGATTGAATGACCTTTCGTATTGTAATAAATAAGGTCAGTACAAATGTTGCCACTTCGTATGAAAAATATTTTTTAAACTTTAAAGGGTTCCTTTTTATCCTTGAATAAAATGATTTATACGAAAAGTTTCTGCGTGGTTCATAACGGCTTCAAGGTTGTTACATTCGCTTCTCCCCAGCATTCAACTCTCTATTGTAACTGGGAATGTACTAACACAAAATACAAGTTACGTAGTGTCTTTTCATGGCAAATTTAACTCAGAAAATAAGAGTTCCTGTTAATTCGTCTAATTTTGAAATTTAAATAATTTATGTGTTCTCCCCAGGACACTTTACTATCCAAATAAAGCACAGGATATTTTATTTTATTTGTATTTACAATAACCAGGCAAGAACAGGACATAGGACTCGTTCATAACACGTCCTGGTATATAACTGTATGAAAAACGAAAAAATATCAAATAAATGTGAAAAAACAGATTTTTCATTGCTTATTTGTAGTTGCAATTCCCAAATTTAAAATTATGGAAATAACCATTATTATTGTGAATCCCCAGTGCATGTTAATTCTTTGTTTCCTAATCTGATAAGATTTATGATTTTCGACAAACCTTCAATGTCAACAGATCTCAAAAAATCTGTCCAATATTTTGTAAAATTAATTTACGATTAACTAATTGTTGTACAATTTTTATACAATGTTTATTTAATATCTGTAATATTCCTTTATTCGAATTTTTTTATTTATATTATTTGCAGATTTGAAAACATATTTCGATACATTTCACATGACGCTACTACTTACCGATCAGCTGAAATCAAAAACAGCAAATTAAAACATTCTACGGTGAGTCACAAATAAAATACATATGACCATGTGGTTGTGTGATGGTTTTATTATTATTAGTTAATTATGCTGTTGCTATTACTTAGTTTGTTTTCTTGCATTGTTTTCTGAATGAATATATCTGCATTTTGTCTTAATTTTATAATTGAACTATCAGTTATGTTGTTTAGTTCACAGCTTTTTTCGATTTCATCTTACGTTTACTTAAAAAAAAAAACTTTAATAAAAAAATTATAAGGATTATAAATGAAATCCTTCACTCAGTTATAGTAATTTCGTTCTTTCTCTAAATTTTTAGTATTTGGATATGAAGGCATGTCAGTAATTTCTTAAACAAAGCTATGGCTATTACAGAAGTGCAGGGTATGCGAGACATATTTCTGTTGCTTGTTCTTTGCATAGAAATGGTTTGACTCGTAGTTGTCAGGATAAAGTAGGTCAGACTAAAGTTTGAATCATGTCATAACTTGTATTATAAACCACAGTCGGCATCCGATATGTTTATTGCCGATATGGTTTCATGAAATCTGTTGATTTATTGACGTTGAATAATGTTATCCAGTTATCAATACAGCTGTCGATGAAATGAACATTGTGCTTCCTATTGCATCCCAGTGTTGGTAGACCTATATGGTGAAATACAAATATTTACGTTATATGTGGTTAACTATATACGAGCAACGATTATCCATAATATTAACGTAGGGGCGTACAAAGATTAGTGAGAACCTTAAACATGTCTTTTGGAGAGCATTGATTTACTTAATTGTGATTTTAATTTTGTTCGTTTGACAAATTACTATTAAATTTGTTCCTATAAAAAAAATCTCAGGCATTTACGATGGGCCTTTCTGATAATTTACGTTTATGAACAAGGATTAGAGCTAGGGTATTTTTAGAAGAAGAACTTCATTGTTTTATTTATGGTAAATCTATAATTTGTACCGTAAACTTTTATATCAACTTTCGTAAAAAAAAAAAGAGTTTCAATAAAGTAAATTAGTTAGAAGACTCTTCAGGATCACATTTTTTTTACCATTATTTTGATTTATTAGTTATTTTGTTTATCGTTTGTGGCTACGCCGGTTTCTAACTTTTCGATGTAGAATCTTGTTCATAGTTTTTTTTTTAGAAGAAACGATCAAAAAAGTGTTACCTTAAGGGGTAGTCGTGACTTAACGTATGGATAGTTATACTTATGGAAGTGGCATGCCAAGAGTATGAACATGAATGTGTAAAACAATATGAAGGCGTTCTGAAGACGGGTAATATCGCCCGGAGATATTTAACTAAATAATTTGAATAATATGCCTCTGATATTCTTAAACTTCTGTTGATGGATTTCGTATGAAATGGATTTAAAAAAATCTTGATAACTACTTAATATCCGTCCGAAACGCATCAGTAGAGGAATACAGAAGAATATATTCAAATTATGAATAAAAATACTTTGTTTATATCGCCAGGTGACGTCACTAGTCTTACGTTTGTCTTGAGACGATTTCTGTCCTCTTAGCTTGCCACTTACAAAAACCTTCCAACCAGATCCATACTTTACATCAAGGCTCTACTTTAGGGTCACTCCCACTTCACCATGGCCACCATCTTGCACTATAATTGTAATAATAGATAAAATAATTTCCAAGATATAGTTTGAAATACATTTCCATATCCACTGTCTGACCTGGGAGCTCCGTTCTGATTATATATACACTTAATATAATAATTGTTTGTTAGTAAACGCAATAAATTATTATTTATAAATAATTCCTCTATTAAAACAATCTATCTATAAACAAATCTGAATCAATACATTGTCTGAAGCACTGCATATTACTGCACAACATATGATAGTTTCTCTATGACGATATTTCGTTGTAACAGTATACTTTCAACATTAAATTGTTCCTACGTTCTTGCATTGTTATATATAGAGAAAATCTTTTGTAGGATTTTAATCCTCATTCTTTGGCAAAGTTTTTTAATAACATTACAATGTCACGAGAGAGTTATACGTTTGTAAACTAAATCTATAATAGTAAAACTTTGTAGGACTTCACAATATTAAAGTAAATCTTGTTTACACTAATGACCGACGGTACTTGATAGAATTCCATATTTTAACAAATAAAACACAATTTTTCTTTTGTAAAATTGTATAACTTATTTGGTCTACCCGACCATGGTTTCGCCAGTTACGGCATTGACGAGGCTTTTACAAGACAGTCTTGTAAAAGCCTCGTCAATGCCGTAACTGGCGAAACCATGGTCGGCTAGACCAAATAAGTTATAGAATTTTACAAAAGAAAAATTGTGTTTTATTTGTTAAAGTAAATCTATAAAAGAAAAACGTTTTACAAGTTGTTTGGAATTATTAAATTCATAACAACTACAATAATGTACTAATTATTGATTTTTATAACTTTCGTAACACTAATACTGAGTTTAACGTTATTTATATAAAGACGTATTGTTTATAGATTGATATAGTTTATTCTCGTATTTCCTATTATTTGGGAGTATAAAACATAATACACGACTTTTCAAAATTCTGGATCAACTCTCGTTATCACATTTTGTATGTTTTATAAGTTTTGAACGTTCATTCCTAGCTTAAGTCAAACTTCGAATTTTGGGAAAGGTTTAGACGTCCAAGAAACATTCAGTTGACGTATGGGTGTTTATAAGCCTAGTGCTTTTGAATTTTAAAGTTAATTAAAACTTTTGAAACCGTTTCAACAATTCCTTTGTTAACTGCCTATCTTACACTTTTTTGAGTTTAATAATAATGTGAGAAAAAAATCTAGTTGAATTTTCGCATACTTTTTGAGAATAAAACCTAATTAGTTAGTGATTTAGAGGATCGTGGCTATTCAGCCTCTTGTTACTGCGACCCAAGTGGATCTTTTGTGGCTACCCAAGTAATTTTGTTTTAGACTCCTTAGAATCTGAAATTTTTTTTTTGCGAAATGATCGTCCTCCCTCTGCAGTGGTGAGGAATGGAATGTTTTTTTTTTTTTTTAGGTTAGATATTTACACGCAGACAACCAGTATTCAACTATTCCTTTATGTATCAGATAAAATCGGAATGTATCCACTGCTGCCTTACCCATGTGTTATAGAGGGTAATTCACTGGACAGTGTGCGGGCAGTAGGCTAATAATCACTCCAAGCACCCTTCTACTGAGTTTGCCTTTGTCTTAAAGTAGACTTTAAACTTTTTGACTTTTCTTAGATAACGGCGTGTGATCTGATACTTGATCTTTTGATCTTGTTTCAAGGTTTCCATGATATTATGAAGATATCTTTTAGGCACCCCTAAAAATGGTTCGGGTCCAACAAAATCAACCTCTGCACCCTCCTTGGCAAGTCGATGCGAGGAAAAAAACTGAGTTGTATTGAGAATGAATTTTATTTAAATAGAAATACAATTCAATTTTGACTCCCTCAAAATAATTTCATGGGGAACCGACACAGCGCTGGAGACGGCTTTCCAATCTTCATCACAGGGCTGGAACCCAATTAGCCTCCTACAGTTCAGTTACAGCCATTTGATTGTTATCGATTGTCCCAAAATGACGTCCTTTGAAGTGAATTTTCAATCTCTGGAATAGAGAAAATTTACAAGGACTCAATTAAGGCGAATATGTAGGCTAAGGAACCACATAAATGTTTGTACTGGTTAAAAACTCGTTAAATGAAATTACTGTGTTATCCATTGTCGTAATACAACACACTTTTGTTCTTGATTTTTGGTCTCACATGCATGATCCTTTTTCGGAGTTTTCAAGAAAATACTATTCGGAGTTTTGACTTCAAAAAACACAAATTCAATTTCTGTACGAAAATTAATGGTAGAGTATTACATATTACGTAAAAATACATATAGAAACTCATACTAAACTATTTATTTTCATATTAATTCTTTTGTATTAAAACAGTTTTATTAAAGAATGCGATGCAATCAGACCTTTACTGAAACTGCATTAACCTAGTTAGCCAAGTGTTGTGTACTTTTATAAATAAAATATGTACTATACTTTCTAAAGGAATAATTGTTTTCAGTAGCATAAAAATATCTCTACATAATGGAATTTATAATTGTTTGAAGTGTAATGATCAAACCTTCTGTATGTATCTGATAATTGCAAAAAAGAAAATAATGGAAAATAATTTGAATCCATTCCCAATTAACACTGTTTAATTCAAAAATATTTCGTAATTGTAAAGGTCGAAATTAATAAACCTTATAGGCGGTCGAATATGGCATTATAGTGAAATTAATTTGTGATGGAATTATTAGACTTCAGAACTCGTGGTTTGAGATGTCCACCACACTTTGGATGTTCTTTCTGAATAGGCTTAAATGAAGGTTATAAAGATGTATATATAAAAAAAAATCTTTATAAAGAAAGACATCTTTAAGGCTTTTTTTTAAAAGTTGTAAAATCAAAAATTAGTTTCAACAGATCGAATTTTTAAAACTCAAAAATTGCTTCTACAGATTACCCTGTATCTTTTGTGAATGTAAAAATATGCATAAATGATTTAACAGTAGGGCTTATCCAAAGATAAATTTCTGGAAGAAGGGTGTCAATTTTAGAATGTACAAAATATTGGTAACCTAACATAATGCTGATTTTTTTTGAAATTATTCAAAAATTTAGGGGGTGTCCGAAATTGGTATAAACCAATCTTGTTAAAAGATCAAAATTTAACAAACATCTAAAGATTCTTGTATATCGCCCTTTAGTTCCAAATATTGGGGGGGGCGGGAAGACTTTAAAGGTTATGAACTATTATGATTTAAAGATAATAAATTAACAAAAATCAATTTTTTTTGTATATCGCCCTTTATTCCCAAAATTGGGGGTAATCCCAAATGCTATAAACCAATTTTGGTTTAGAGAACAAATTAAAAATTTACCTACCCTCTTAATTGGGGGGAGGAACCCCTAATATATCTAAATAGGTCTTGGTCAAGAAAAGGAAAGACCTACTTCTTCAACTCTGTCTTTGTGTTGTAGGTATTTGTGACCAGAATTTATTATAATCATAGCTCTGGAGTTTACCCACGATTAGGGGTAGACACCTTAACTTTTAAAGTGCCAATGGATATGGAACCCTAGCTCATCAGCCAAGCCTTCCTTTCATTGGTCATTAATTAGGGTTAGTAAACTATGACCCTTTTCATATTTCATATGTTTTACACGTTTCAATTAATATAGACAGTTGATGCATATTCTCGAAACGAAATGTATTTGTTTATATATATATATATATATATATATATATATATATATATATATATATATATATATATATATATATATATATATATACATACATCATAAGTAACTAATGTGAGAATAAACTGCAAATAATACGTTTAATCCATCATTATTAAGTAACTCTAAAATCATAATCAAAGAACTCGTTAAAAAAAGTCGATCTATTTTGCACCGAGTTTAGAGCTTCTGTGACACATCCATGTAAAATTAATTTAGACTTCACAGTTACTCGCTCAAAACAATAAAGCTTTCGACAAATTGAAAGCCTCAAGGTAAATGAGATGTATCTTTACAAAATCAGTTGTTAGATTGTAGATGAAAAGTCTCCTTTGACAAACACTACAGCCAGGGGTAACAGAGATACATCGAGGGAAGGTAAATTATATATTGTGTGGAACGTAAGGAATATTAGTGATAGTGCTTGGGTTAAATGTAAAAACTGGAGAACATATTAGGTAATAGTAAAGGTAGAATTAAATAAAAATGTCTTCCATATTAAATTATGTATAAATATGTTTTAATAAAGCGAAGGGTTGGTAGTACTGTTTTAAATCCACCTATTGTTATTCGGTTTGTATTTTCATTTGCGTGTTTTTAACGCCCAAACATGTTTATGCAATTAAGGAATAGAGTTCATTATATCTAGGTCAAACGATGTATACACATTGTTTTATGATTTTTATTTTTGTTTTAAAATGGCGGCTAATCAAAGCTGATACCGTACTGTTCCAAGGAATTGTAATGGGTTCTTCGATAGGAAAAGAACATGTATAAGGAAGTAATAATAATAATAATAATGGTTTAACAGAGCAGTAACGAACAGTCAAATAAAACTATAATGTCAACTTTTTTTCTAAAACTGTGTTACTTCAATTTTCACACGACCAAATTTTCCAACTCATTAATTTTTTTTCGAGACTAGTGAATTATAACATATTAGTGTGTTTTATAGATTTACTAAATTATCTAAACATTGATTAATAATGGCGATTTTAGAGACCATTTCATTTAGGACATCGAAGTTCCAAGGTACAACACACGATAATATATTTTTTTAAATTTTATTCTGGATTTAAAAAAAATATTCTACTAATAGTTGAAAATATAATTGTAATTCTAAAATTAAATGTTTTTTTTAAAGTTCCAAGATTTACCCAGAAAAAAAATTAATATTCTTTTAAAGACTAAGCTTTCAAAAGATTATGATAATAATCAATTCTAGAATTTAGACGTAAATTCTGTATTAAAACTTGTACAAACTTCAAAATTTTAAATCCTTCTTTTAAACGCAGCTTAATTAAAAAACTGGGTTTATTACATGTAAGTAGAAATAAAACTGCTACATATATTAATTGTCTTAGATAATATTTATATAACAATAAATTCATTAAGAAAAAGCATGCATGACAAGACATTGTTTCCATATTTACACCGAAAAAAAAAGAAAAAAAAAACATGAATAAAGTTTTTAATATTGTTTAACATAAAAGCAATACAGACAAAAATAGACTGAAATAGAGAAAAGTGGAAAAGTGGAATTATTAATTATTTTTTAAAAAACTGATTGTTTGATAAATAATTCTATTAACTTCATAAAACATCTGATTATTAATTACAGCTAATTAATTTTTTTTTTACTTTACCAAATGTTCTTAAAACCAAAAAGATACCAAGAAGAGTAATTTTTTTTTCTTCATAAATTAATAAAATATAATCTAATAGATAGGTGGTATTGTGTCTTAGTTTAAGATAATACAAGGTACATTTGTTGACATTGACAGAATAAATAGTCGCCAATAGGTATTGCCGCCTACATTTGACCCTTCGTAAACATTGTTTACCTAAAACCAACTACTATTTGTTTTGAGAACAATTATTGCTCGGAGCACCGCCGGACAGCCTCTGTACATCTCGTTTAATATATTTTTACGTATATATGATACGTGGGGGTATTGTCACAACCCTATGAATTTGAAAATAAATATAAATACAGTCTTTTACAAAATGCCCAGTAAAGTTTCAATAAAGCGGTAGAAATATGTTTGATCTAAAAGGTCTTTTGTATTTGTAAGGACAATAGATATACAGAACAATGGCGTCTTTGCTGTAAGATATTGGATGACCTTTTACTGCTGAAGTTTCATGCCCGATACTAACAAATAATGTGTCAATTTTAGATAAAAGCAAAATATGAACTTTGCTTTGTATTGGGAATAATGTTACCGTACATTATGAGTTTAACTGAATGTCACTCAGTACATTATCATTGTACAAGGTGATTAAAATGTTTGTACAAATGATGAAGACAAGAAAGAAAATTAATTTTCATAGTACATTTAGATATTTACTTGTTTCAATGTACCTCCCCTGTTATAATTAGGGATAACAATTGGTGTTAGTGATCCTAATGACTAATGAATCAGCTAATTTGACTAATTTAATAATATTATCTGTTGAAGTGCGTACTATTCTAACACAAAATGTGCTTTGATATGGTGGAGAATATATAAGAGATAAGCAACAATAAGTATTCTAACCATACCTTGCCAAGACCAAAGTGTCATCGTAATTCCACGAGACAGCTGATTTCCATCTGTAACCAGTAATAAATGACGAAAAAAACATTTTGTTTGGTCGTATTAAGCCTAAAGAAAGCCTTTAATAAATTCATCAAAATCGTTATTTCAGCGTTCAAATATAGGAATTTTGTGTTTTCATCGTGTAAAGGTACTTTTGTAAATCTTGAACTTAATTAATTAGTATCTTTATTTTTGTATAAATGTGTGAAAAACTTTGTGTGTTATCAAATTTTGACAGATTTAAAACATGGGATAATCAAAAGTATACGTGCAATGTCGTATCTCTAATAAAATAGAAAAACTATTGTCTAAGTTAGTCAGTATACAGAGAACACAGACTGCCTGAGTATTCAATGACCGATCTTGCTGCCAAGAATCTTGTCAAGTTACCACTTTCTGCGATGAATAATTTAACAGCTGTGGTTTTGTCTGATCTAGTTTATATAGTTTTAACTAGAGGTTCTCTCGACAACAAATCTCAGTCATTGAAGTGTTAACATATCGAATAAATATTTCTTGTAAACACAAAATAACCAAAGTACTCTACACTTGAACAAAACACCACTATAGGAATAAAGTTAAATGTTTTAAGCAAAGCATGCTCCTTGTATTGTGGATCGTGATTAGCCATTCATTGGGTTCTCCAAATTGAACCAATAAATGTATATCAATGCTGACTGTCATAATTGATAACCCCAACATTTACCTCCACTACTGGTGGACCTCGTTGGCCGGTGTTGAAATCATTGTAAGGGTAAAGAATGTGAAGAGTTACGGGAAAGATAACTACATAAAATAATTATCATTTCATAACCGGTTACAACGATTTATATCAAACTTCACTCTAATGTATTTTAATTACTATCAACATGTCAATTCTATTCTATTTCCAAAGATGAATAAAAGTAACACCTTTACGTTCCTGTATACATTCATCAAGTAAACAAATTTATTTAAAACACCTTCAACACAACTGTAGTTTCTCAACCCCCACCCCTTCTCAAAGTTATGTTTCTCTGAAAATTCCACAAAGGATGTAATCACAAAATGTACACAACTTTGGCTTCGCTTACACAGAACTCATTAAAATTTCAAAACCTATTACAGTTTCTTTCATTGCTGCAAATAGGTTTTGGCGGTAGCCTTGTAGTTTATAACATCTGACTTCACCTTTGTTTGACAAAACAAAACAGGCACGCTATTAGGATACCAAAATATCCATATTATGTGTATCTTATAATTGTCAAACGTTAAATGTAACTATAGTGTTTCTATTATGATAGTATAATTTCTCTTTTTGTAAATTATACCCAAACGTTCTTGCACCCTAACAAAACCTATAGTTCTCAATTTCTGTGGGGTTGGGGGTGGGTTGTTGAACTTAAAAACCATATTTATAAATATATGTTGAGCTTCACTTGTAATGTAATAACAGATAGAATAAAACTCAAACACAAGTTCTCGCAGAAATTGCGTTTACTTAATCAAATTCGTTTCAATAACATCCTCAGTGATACAAGAGCTACAATAACTAAACTATATCTAACCTTGCATTGCGCCAACCCCCGTATTTATACAAAACTAAAGGAGTGTGCTCTTAATCTATTTTGTAATATTAAGGTGTTAACAACTGCCTCGCGTCATTCGAGAAAACTTAAGAGTTAATATTTAACAAATACAATATTCTGAACTATTCTTATATCTAACATTTATATTTTACATTATAATAGAACTTGGTATTGGCCCTAACTCATTATTTAGTTTTATTATTTTTTTTTAAAATTTAATCTTGGTTTTGTAGAAAACAACAAAGAAATTATGTTTTCAGTTTTGTCGATAATTCGATTATCCTCTGACGTACAAATATATAAATAAAATATTTTATAAAACATTTCCGTCATTAACAAAGAGTAATATATTGTCTCTTATAATTTTGTTGTAAAGATAACAGTTTTCATGTTATACGACATTAAACATCTTAAATATCCCTCATTTTGAAACTATATGTTTTTAATTTTTTTATTTTGGTACACTTTGTAATATTTGTATAATAAATACATATGTCAAATTTGAACTCAATACTTAAAACGGTTATAAACATAATTGGTTTAAAAAAAAATTCAAAATGTCTGATTGTCTGGAAACGAAGCATTTTTGGACCAATGGTTATATGGATTTTTTCATTTTTTGTTCAAAGGAATACACTTGTAAAATATGTCGGTTTCCTTCTGAGACACTGTACACACAGTGAATTGTAAATTGTATTGTACATTAAGTCTATTAATGCTATCATGCTGATCCTCGAATGTATATAATGTGCATCTATCTTTTCCCTAAGAGTTATCTGGTATTAATGTTAGCTTTGTATATACAGATATTTCACAATCTATGTGCCAATAGTTGTGAATTGATAATTTACCTTCCATCTGTCTGATTTTTGTTTTTAAGAAAAAAAATTCACATTTAATTCAGACAGTTACCACATTTTTGTAGCGTATCACTAATTGTATAATTATTCGTTTTAAAATGCCATTGATTAGTACATTTGTTGAAAAACCTTTTGAAGTCAATTTATTAAAATAAAACAAATATTCATTTTAATACCTAACGAGTTAACACAATTCTGAGTGAAACGAATGTTTTTCTGTCGTCTTTACCAATCTAGTAAACCGATTTATCAAATTTGATTTATTTTAATTTTGGGCACAACTAAAGTTATGTTCTTTCAATTTTTTTAAAAACTCAAAATTATGAGGTATTTCTGTCAAGTAAGTTTTAGTTCATGGGAGAAGGGAAGCGAGGTTAAGCTAATTGTAATAATAATTCCAAATTATGATTTTTATAATAAGTGGTCTTTAACAACTAAAAAGAAAAATTAAAGGTGCCACCTTCCTAAACATGACGGTCTGCAAGATTGGTCAGAAACAAGTAGAGGCGGAGTCTCTTTGTTAAAATGTTACAAAATATTTTGAAATATTGACAAAAATTAATAAGGGAGGATGGAATTTTTATACCGATTTATCTCTCATAATAAATGCACAAGGAATAGTTCACTAATAGGCTGTAGAATCCCCTTCTTCTTTTTCTTCTTACAAATAAGACGTATTCATAGTATAGATCATTTTTATCAGAAGACTGAGAAGAATATTATATTCAGTTATTATTTTGTTTTATGGATTAGTTTGTGAGATAGTTGGTGCAATATATTATGTACATCACAACCCTTCTCCCACAAAAATACACAGAACCAAATACCAAAAAGTCAAATTTTAAAATAAGTTAACTATTCATTTAGAATATTTCTAAAATAGTGTGGGATTATAATATCTTTCAAATTTGGTTTGGCATTTTTTTTTTCAGTTGTAAGTCTTCACATTTTATCGAAATCTTTTCGGCAGTTTTTGATATATTCAAACATTTACGTCAGCGCTCACACTGCATTTTCATTTTGTTAACTAATAACCTCTGAACCCTAATTTTAGTTAGTTGTATCCTCACATAAAAGTATATACATGTAATGTACAATCACGTTAAGTCAAAATTAAGAGTACTTCCTATAAGGAAATAGTTAAATATTAATTTTGTCTCTCAAATAAAACAGTAATTTCAATCATTCTCTAAATTGTAAAGATCTCATTTTAGCCTCCGATTCCCTCCAGTTTAATTTCTTTATATTTGTGTAAAAGACAGGGCTGGGTAAGTACTACGATGACGCATAACAACTTGACTAATACTGCCGCAAGCTGCCTTTAATAAAACAAAATATATACCTACCTTGTATTAAAACCAAAGTATCCGTATTTTGGGCTTCTTGTTATTGTTAATCATAAAATGTAAATATTGTATTCGATGATGTGCTATGATTTCTCTTTTTATAAATTAAACCCAAACTTTTAGAAACTTCATAAGTTTAAAATTTCTAAAGGATCGGGGGAGGGATATTGGGCATGAAAAGTTTGGTTAAAATTAAATATTGTGTAATTTATTGGAACACACCAGATCTTGTTTTGATCATCCAGTACTCAGGAAAAAACCCCCAGTTTTAAAAGTTGACTGCCGAGTGCTGATGAAGTAAGAATAACTTTGATCTGTTTTATTAAATTATAAAGAATAAGATATTAGTGGTTTTAACCAATTTCTGAGTTATCCTTCAACATAAAAGAATTAAAAAAGAAGTTATTTTGGTCAGCATTTAAATTATTATTATTTTTGAAAAAGTTTGTTAATCCAAAGGTTTTAGAAATGATTAAATAAACCAATGAAGCTAAAGTTTCAAAATTAATATACTAATATAAATGAACATTTGTTTTGCATTGCGGCTGTTTCCCCAGTTGCCATATTATGGCGCAAGGTGAAACAATTGTAGCTTGTTTATATTATTAAAATAATTTTGAAACTTTAAGCTTTATTTAATCCTTGACATATGGAGTTTAAACAAGAAATATCTGCTGTTACATTAAAAAAGTTTTAGAAATGTTTACCATACATACATTTTCATAAACGCCATTTTGTATCGGTTATATGATACGTTATCAGACCTTGTCGTACAAAGCAAATTAATAGTACTAAACATTGACCAAAATTTGATATCGACATTTTTGAATACGTTCTGAAGTAACATCAGTTTTACAAAGATAAACTGGAAACCATGTTTATTGTAACTTTCTTCTTTATATTGATGTCTAGAATAACTTCCCAAAGTTTGCATCTTAGTTATCAGACACTCTGTATATCAGTCACTAGTATTTTTTTTTTAAACATTAAGTTTGTTTTGTTCTGAACTACTAACTAGGCGTTATTTAACTCTTAATAGTACACGGAAAATAAAAATGTATAAACATCAAAATTTGGGGCCTACATGTCCCAATACAAGATTCAGTTTTATCAAATTTTGGTTCAATTTAAATAAATAAGAACTTACACGGGCTTAACAAAACAATGTTTGACTACATGGTTTCAAAAATCATAATGTCAATAATATTACCCAAAAATAGAATTCACTAACCAGACTGAATTAAAATATATCATGTATTTTTATAAATTATAATGTTAAAGATTACTTCTTTCTAACCTAAGCTAATCAAACCTCTTACATTACTATAATACTAAACTTGGATATCTTTCTGTTTACAGAATGAGATTTATCTCCATTTTGTGACAGTTCTAAGAATATTGTTCCTGAAAGCAGAAACAAAATTTTACCTTCTTTTCTCTTTGAATTTATTTGATTGGAATTCAGGATTCCTGTTCTATAAAATCTTAAATTGATATCAAGCCTGGAGGGATTAAGAGGCTTTGAATTTGTAGAATATGTATTCTAGAAGTCAAATAAAGTTAATATACAATTTCTTTGAATTTCCGATACATAAAGTCTATCAATGCAATCATTAACAAACTCATATCCGAGTTTATGTAATGAGCATTGGTCCTAACAATGTGAGTAGCTTATTGTACACATTAAAAATATAATTACGTCTAACCTTGTATTCTTAACATATTTGTAACGCCTGTTTCGTCTTCTTACAGACAACATCAGGATTACAAACGTTAATAATAAACATAATAAAGTGTACAAGAGCCTTTTGTAACAATTATATCATCCTTTTATTAGCATTTGTTTTACCGATGGTAAATACTTAAGTATTTACTACTTTGGCTGTAAGTACCAATACAGTATTGTTGTTAAAAAATAATGATTTTTGGAATCAATTTTTAATATGATTTATATCAATTTTAAGTCTAATTTTTTACTTGAAACAGTATAACACTGTTTTTAAGAAATGTTTATTGTAGCTGCAGATCTTAAGATTTCAATCAGCTTCCATTTTCTGATAGGTTTTAGATTTCACTGTTATTTTTCCATTTTGAGATTATGGGAAAAGTTACTCAATACTCAAAAAAAAGTATATTTTTATTATCTAAACGGTGTACTGAGTTTGATTTGAAAAGGTAACAGGGTGCTTCCACACTTTTGTCCAACCCTGTATATAGAATGTATGATTTATCAATTTGAGCATGAATGGTTGTAAATGTTTTATATAATTTATAATTATTAATTTCGATATTTTATGTAAAATGTATTTGAAAATCGATATATCTTTTAACTATCATCATTAAAATTCGGATTTATTTTTTTTCAACTTAATTTACCATATTAATTTATTTTAAAAGGATTAAGAGGAAAAGAGTACTTGATAGTTAAAATAAAGTAAATTATTTATTTTCATTCCAACGATTCTCCCCATCTCTCTCTCTCTCTCTCTCTCTCTCTCTCTCTCTCTCTCTCTCTCTCTCTCTCTCTCTCTCTCAAACACACACACGCACACGAGCGCGTTTATACGTAGAATAGGTATATTTTGAGAGAGTAGGCGAGGAATATTAGTTTTGGATTTTTAGATGGGTAAAAAGTAAAATATATGATAGTTTGTGTAGTGTTCACTCAAGGTTTTACTAATAAATTCCGGATACAATTTATATTTAAAATAGTTAAATATATTTCCATAATAAATTTAAAACACTGTCTTTGTTTATGCGAGAACGGTATCGCATTGTATTTGCTTTATTTTTAGTAACAGATGTAACTTCGACTAATGATAACGTCATGGCTAACTTTTCTATCAAGCCAAATGCCATTACAATCTCTTATCTCTACAAGTCAAAGTCCAACTACTGCCTTACTTTACCTTTGTCAACTCTAATCTAGTTCCTAGCGACGCTTGCCAGTGTTCGGATCGGTTTTAGGTTATGTTTAGTTTCGCGTTTGTTAATCGTGTAAAATGTGTATATTTTAGGGGTAACCTGTGTGTATAAAGTGTATTGTGCTATTTTAATTCATTGCTTAGTGTTGATTTACAACTTACACATTGATTTTGTGAATTTCAAGTAAGTAGGCTTAGATTTAGTTGTTCTTTCTTTGTTGTGGTTGTGTTAATCCTTCTTTAATTTATTTACTGCTTTTCAACTTGACTTATAAATGTTGTTAATTTAAAATGAAGAAATGTATACAGGATGTCTCTGAAATACATATAGGAAATTCATTACATAAAAAAAGAGAACCTTTTCATAATAACTAAAAACGCTTCAGTTTATGTACATCGGCGTCGGTCTCTTATTTATAACTTTAGAAAGACACGTGATATTTATCTAAAACCTAAATTTATATTTTATATTTTAAAAGTAAATATAAAACAATGACGTTGTTTTGCAAAATGACGCCAAAAACGTGTATTACTGAATATCTTAAAAACAATTAAAAAACAATTTATTTTCTTTTTAGCGGCACAAAGAGTGATTTATATTCTGATGGTAGAAAGGCTATTTATTTTACAAAATATTGTATTACGACAGATAGTAGTTATGTGTTGTACCTTACGGTGGGATTTGAGTAATTAATTTCTGAAAATCGTTTACTACAGACCTTATTTTTAAACAATGAGATTATGTTTGATGCCGAAAGACACTAGTCAAGTACCAACAAATATCATGATTTTTAGGAAGTGCAATTATTTGTGTTTTTAAAATGTTTACAATAATTTCCCTACAACATTTGCAGTTCAACAAAAGGTGGTAAACCCTAATGTAAAACATTCTAGTGTATCTATGTATCATATTATGCTTACAGTCATTCTATATACTATTATAGATTAAAAAAAAAAAAGGTATATTTTACAGTTCTAGCTTTATTTTCATTTAGAACAAATATGTATAGTTTATGTATTTGATGACGTAGGCCTACAATCGGACATTTGTTTTCTCTTGTGTATATAAAATTAATTAAAGTATAAATCCACTCTCGTTACAAATTTGAAAAGACAAAATGACTGACTGACTGATAATGAAGGGTTATTGGACAAACGCTATATTTGTAGGCCTTTAAAAAAAAAAAATTGACACCATAAATCATTTCCTGGAGTTATTACACTTACTTTTTAAACATCCTGTACATAACACTTTGGAGGAAACAATTCCTTGGATATGCGAAGTTTTTTTTTTATTAGACACAATTGTAAAAGCCACAATTTATTATGAAAATTATGCACTTCACTTATGGTTAAATGGAATACAATCAGTGGTTCAGTTTCTGTATAATTCTAAGAAATACATTATTGATATATGATTCCTGTTATTGTAAACTACATCAATCAGTCCCAAGATAAATGAGTTTACTTTTATATAATGTCTTTCATTTAAGATTACACTCTCGGTTTGGTCACCTCTATTTCTGTAAGAACCAGCTACCGTGTTTTTGATTGTAATGTTCCCAAAGCTAATTCTAACCAATTCGTTGATAGTTCCGACTGACGAGCAGAGCTTCCTAGTGTATCTGTTGGTCTCTTCAATAATAACCGATCCCCTTTTTAGGTGATGTACCTTGCCAGGTTAGTGAACTAGCAATTACGTCTAAAATCACTTATTGCGAGAATTTCTAATACATTTCACATTAGGCTGCCTTCTGTGTATTGTCTTGTGACTTGGAAAAAAATTAGGCTATATTTGATAATATTTTTAACTTTATCAAACAACTATTCTTAACAATTATTCTCAATAACTATTCTTAACAACTATTTCCAAAAAATATTCATAACAATTATTCCCAACAACTATTCTTAACAATTATTCCTAACTACTATTTTTGACTATTATTCCTAACAACTATTCTTAATATTTATTCCTAGAAACTATTGCTAGCAACTATTCCTAAGAATTATCACTAACAACTATTCCTAGGAAAGCACAAAATATTTTTTTTTTAAACTTTGTATATACAAAGATTGGATTATGTGTAAATGCTTTATCTTTACGATGATTGAAATATGTTCTCTAAGTTTATTTAAAAGTTTCATAAAGATCGGTACACGTTCACAAACACATAAACATTGAACAAAATGTCACAAGCTCGCTTTAAAATAGTATCTCATTTCACTCAGATAACACACAAGATCAGTTAGTTTTACTTTCTTCTTCAAATTTCATAATTCTGCTAATTTATTGCGTCAAGATTGGATACATCTAATTGTAGTAAGTTTATATCGTACACACCGAAGTGTATTGGTTATATAAATATTCTTATACTTTAAAATCCCAATAACATAAAATCATCGCCATTTGTAAAACACAAACAGCTGATTTTGACAGTTTCGACAACAGTCATTAATCAAATGGTAACAGAACGTCAACAGAAGGGGGGGGGGACCATTGATACTCGAACATAAGGTAAACAGTATTACGTTGTTACAATATGGCGTCGCTTGATGTATCACCTTGCTCGGTTATTGAAGACAAACTTTCAGTCCTTTACACACATAATGAAACAAAACTTGCTCCATTACATAGTATCGTGATTTGACGCTAATTTACAAGGTTCCTTGTTGAATATTACAGTCTCTCTGACAGGACGAGATCAATGTAAATTGAATGTGATACACTGATTTTTGTTGTACTTTGGGATATATACAAAGCATGGAAAACTTTGTAATAGGTCATGAATTCCGGTTTGAGTTGTTCTCGTATATCCGTTTAGGAATTATTTCTTTTTTAACAATTTTAATATTTGAACATATTTTTGGGGTATTTTGAAAATAATAATTCATTATTTCGATAATTTTGATATATCTCTCTCCAAGATAAAAAGAAGATTTTCTCAAAATCTATTCTAACGGAGGACCCAAACAATAATCTCCCAAATAAATTCCTTTTTGTAAGAAAAAGAATCGGCCTTTTTCTTTTACCTGTTATAAAAGTCGTAATTTATTAAAAACAACTGTACACATTTCGTTAAAATTTTGGTGATGTGTGAACATTAATTTCCCGCATCAAATTAGAAATGAATATTAAAGTTCAGAAATCATTCATAAACAAAGAAAATTTATACAAATCTATTTTAGTCGAACATAATTTATGCTTTGGATGGTTTTGTGACACAAGTGAAGCAAAATAAATACCCTATCAATAAATGAAACACAAAATGTTAAAAATAGAAACTCTTTATACAAGGTTATCGAGCATAAGAAATACGCGGGGAAAAGTTCGGTAATTAGGACAATTCAAATTTTTTTAAAACAACTGTTATTTTATTGGACTGTCCCTGGTTAAAATTTGCTTCTTTCGCCAGTTGAGGTTGCTTCTAAAATATGTCTAATGGTTCTTATTTCTCTTATTATAATAAAATGTAAATACCCTTATATTACTAATTCCAGAATTAGGAGCTACAGCCTATTTTTTTTTTTATTGTTTTGTTCTTTCCATTCTTGTCTTCATTTTTGATACAGTTTATAACATGTAATAAAGTCCGTACAAATTATTTATTCAGATTTCATTCTAAAATATCAAGTTTTCTTAACCCTACCTAAATTGCCACATGTCTAACCTGTAACATTATATTTCACTAATTCGGAATATTAGACGTATTTTCGTAAGCATAAAAGTTTTTATATTTGAAAATGATTTGACAGAACAGTAATCCCATGTTCACAGTCAAATACTACTTCTAATCAAAGGCACTCTTGTATGCATCGCTGATCAAGAGCACAGCGAGTTGTGCAATTCATAAACTTGATTTGAAATTGTGATGTCAAAGCAATCGTTTCGAATTAATCACGGTTATGGAATTTCAAAGTTCCATCAATGATCAAGGATTCAGTGATGTGGCGTTGGTAGCCTATTTGTAAACTCTTCAGGAGATCATTTGGTGTACAAAACATAATCAACGAAAATGTTACGGTATCTACCCGGCAAATTTCATCATATCTATTTCCAACTTTTTTAAATATCTCACTATTATCCGTCAACAAACTTTAAATTTTTTAATTTATTAATATTTCGGCATTGTGTTATCATCAGGCGAGTTTAAATCGTTGAAACAAATTAACAGGATCAAGGCATTGTTAAAGGTTGCACTGAATAACTGAATAATTGCTAGCAGTAGAAGAACTGTTTTTATTTTAAATAGTGACAACTTAGTTATTTTTTGTTGTTGTTTAAAGGCGAAAAGCCTCCAGTCATCATCACTCTATGGAAGAAATTAACCGAAAATAAAGACTCTATACCTCGAATACTCTAACAGCTTTAGTAGAAAAAAGTCGGTTCTGAAAGACCTTATAAGCAAGATGAAAGATATCTAACCCAAGACTATATGAAGAAATGTATAGCTTCCTTGATATTGTTACACTTTCAATTACCCCCTGAGTGTTGGTATTTTTAGAATCATGATATTATTTGGGATAACTTTACATTAACATATCAGTAAATAAGGTTTCACATCCCTCAATAGAGGGAGAGGGTGCTATTTAAGGGACGAAAATATTGGTTTACGTTTATATATTAATTAAATCTTAAAGCTATTAGTGCCACACCATCTTTGAAAACGTGTATCGTATAGTACCACAATTACTTGAAGTTTTAAACTAAAGTGCCTGGCAACAAATAACAATTATTTTGATAATTTGAAGGATTTTAGAGAAGAAAAAACCCATCATTTCATTTCTCTTTGATGTTTGTAATTAACAATTTTTAAAATATAAATCAGTGGTAAGGACATTTTCATACTTTTAGTTTCGACCAACATATTGACCTCGCGAGAAGTTAGACGCATTAAATGAAATGTTTATATGAAATAACAAATCTTAATATTTCTATTCTGTATGAAATATATTCGTTTACTTTGAAGAAGCTTTTAAATCCGAAGAGAATAGACGTCGGTACTTTTAGACATAAAATTTTATAGTTATACCGGGTAATTCAAAAGTAAGTTAAAACTTTAAATATTTCTTTTCTTCTTTTTTACATCATTTTTATCTCCACTAGTCATGTTATAATTAAAATAGTGCATTGTTCCGTCTTTTACTGCTTTAAATATGGAAATAAAAAATTCAAAATTAAAATAAATTATGTTAGATAATTTGGAATTATACTAATCAAAATTAAAAGTACACAAAGTTATGAATGAACAAATTAATTCACAAGGTGACAGTAATTTTTTAAATTTGAAGAAGTTGTTTTAAGGGGAGGGGACTAGAGACTGAAAACATCGGTGGAGAGAAGAGTAATGACTAAACAGAAACAAGTTAAACGAGTTTTAGATAGGTTAATAGAAAGAATAGTGGGGTGAGTGAGTTGCTTCAAACTGAGTACAGCGTAGGATTATCAGTAGGCTTACTATTAGGTGTTTTGAGAATGGAGTATATCCGAAACGCGTCAACAAACTGTGATTAACGAAGCAGAGAAAGGCGGAACAATGTACCCATTTTATCTTTAAATGACTATAGTTTGTTTTTTAACATAGAACAACAATAAAATACATAAATTCATTACCACACACATATTGTAAAAAGTTACTACGTGAGTAAAATAAATAAATAAAACAAAGAAGCCTTTCGGTATTTATCAAGGTAATTATGATGTTTCTATGTGTTACAAAATATGTAATTTCCGTAATTATTGAAACAATGTTGTTTCAAATAAGTTGTGTACTACAGAGATATGTTTTATTTCTTTGGTAATTTTGAAGATTTTGAAAGTGCTTCTTATTTCAAGTAAATCATTGGTATCTTATAGGCCTATATTTTGTTTTGTCTCTTGTTTGCTTTTTAAACGTAAAAAATAATTCGAATTACTGAAATATATATTCAAAATAATTGGGACTAATATTTTCTTTCTTCGTATGGAGGAATTAGAACAGGCCACATCATTTGGCATCAATAAAGAGGCATTGTAATCATGTGATATTACAGTTCCACTTGATTCTTTTTGCATTATTGAGCTTCTGTAAGAACATCCCATTGTTAGGTTAGGCAAGAAACATCTGCATTGCGGGAGAGTATATACGACATTGTGTTATGACATTTAAAGTCAGCAAAACAATTTAATTTAATTTTATGTTTATGATTTTACGTTTACACAGTGTTTAAAAAATATATCTTTACAACTGTTAGGTAAAGAAGAATCGAGTAGAAAGTGGAGTAACATGAACTATTTTCAAATCTTTAGTCTTACTCTGAGGGTAATATATTAGAAAAGGAAAACCTTTAAAAACATTAATTATGAATTTCTTTTAGGAAAGTTGTTAACTAATATTAGAGATAAATTAACTAATATGTGAAACATATCTATAGGGCCTATATAATTAATTTTGTAAAGTTTATATTGCACTAGCGTGGACCCTAGGTTAAATGACCAGGACAATTGGGATAAAGACAACTCTAGTTTCTCCTCTTATTTAAAACCCAAATGTAATTATGTAAATTTCATAGTTTTGCATGCAAATATTGGGGGTAAAATCACATGACATAAAACAAATGACAGACAAAACGACTCAAATTACTTCTTCAACCCTTAACATTGTCCTTAAATCAACCCTGCTCATCTAACCACGTATGTAACTTGACTGTTGAATCTTCTATGTAATAAAGTTGTGTTCCCTCCAACACAAACACAGTGGAGCCTAGCTGGTTGCATGTTACCTTGTTTAGTAGATGGAAATATACATCAGTGTTTCTTTACGAGTGTGAACAGAGTAGAGCCTAGCAAAGTTATCTAAATTGGCGATGATAGTGAAGCGGGAAGCGTGAAGAATAATTACCTGATTGTTAAGATGGCTCTGGTCGTTGCGCAGTCGTGATACGTTTGTCTTTATTTTTTCTTGTAACAAATTTTACGACCATGTATTTATTTTGGGATAAACTGTAGGTAATAAACAGACACCTCCTTATCAACACTTCCCCAAAATGTAAGCCTAGCTTTGGGAAAATATACCGTTGATTTGAACGGGAGATTTCTAAAGCAATTTGGCCGCTAATGGTCCCACGAAATCCGCCAAGCTCTGGAAAAATTTCCTGCTGACAGTCATGGGAGATTCCAAATAAGATTTGGTCGTATATGACCCCACAAAGTTCAACAAGCTCTCAGGAAATTTCCCGTTGACCAGTACACGACTAGTTTAAATCCAGGTTTTACTCTGCTCTAAGTTGAAGAGGTTGATGCAACAGACAAAAGTGATTCTCAAACAAAACAAAATATTATAAAGTATAAAGTTTTCATTACAGAGTTACAATGTACAAGATCCTTAATATAAACAATGTCTTTATAACATAAGTTTCTAAATGACTACAAACTGTATTTTATATTTGTAATATTTAACGAAATTATAAGTTACTGTACGATGATTCCATTAAAGTTTAACTCTACTATGAAAACCTTAATTTACTGTCAGTATCCCCTGAAGTAATCTATCTTACACTCGGCGTATCAGGTTTTACAGCCCTGAAGTTAAGTCTTAGAATTGAATGCTTCTCACAAAGTATTGCGTGCAGGGAATTGCTTGATTAATGGTTGACTGTTGAAGGATTACAGAGATAAAGAAGGGTATTGCATGCTATGTTTATTTTTTATTTATACTGGGTTATGTTTGTTTCTAAGTTAAATTTTAAGTCAAATTGTGAGAGGTGTATTTTTTACGGGGGGGGGGTCAAAGGAAGAGTATAGAATTAATATTTTAATAAACTTTAATAAAAAGGCCCAAGTATTTCAAAAGTTATGTTTGGGGTTATATTATTCTAACAGAAGTGAAAAGAAAAATAAATGTTGCGAAAAATTTTACAAAATTTCTCATTAACACAATAACAGTTAATAACAAATCGAAACTGTTCGTTACCAAAACCTTTCAATAATTGTCAGTAAAATATTTAGATGTAAACCTAGATCTCGACTTTGCCTAAATATGTTTCGCCTGTGCCTTAAACATGTCATCACCGTAAATAGTATTAAATTAATATCGAACTTTATTTTCGTGTGAAAATTCATTTTTGTTTTGTACTTGAACCGTATTTGTTTACCTGAAATTATCACACAGGTTTAGATCGTAAATTCCTACTTGTTAGAGTTATTAAGACAAGTGTTCAAGGCGCCATTCTATTCCTGGAGAAACAGTAGTCTTTCCTTTGTACCATACCCAGGATCTTGGTCCACTAGTAATCCATCAGTGTACCACACCAGATGACCTTTGGCACATCCTGGGTCATCCCATAAGCCAAGGGTAGTGAAGCGTTCGTTGAATCTGTATTGTGTCAGCATGGCGTCTTATATCATGTACAGTACCTTCAGACTAGAAGTGTGCCTGGTGTTGTGGGCGTGTCATCCCTTCGACTTGTTTCCCTAACCTGACTTGACGGAGCAACCCATTCCAAGAAAACTAGCTACACGAATTACTGCTTAGCTACATTTAATTCTTAAAAGTTTATTTTGTAAAGTTTTATTCTTATTTACACCGATATAAGAAACGAAAGTAGGGTAGGCGTTTACACAAAAGCATTTGAGGTCTATATTTTTTATTGGGATTGAACCGCTCAAAGCAAACGCAACAAACAAAGTGAGGGGGGTCCTTCTTTTCCTCTCCACCCCAGACACATTCCTACTTTAAGGATATTGTAGTTCTTCAGGAATGTGCCAACTATGGAGATGTGACCTACTTTAGATAGACTCTTTCCATTCAGAATGTTTAATCTGTAAACAGGTTTTAGTAGGCTACCACAGCTTTAAAACAGATGTGACAGATTATGTTACATATAGGCAGGGCAGTCTCTAAAGACTAGTCAGCCAATTCCCAACTGTAATCTGCCTTACCGTACGGCGTACGATATTGGGCTCTGATAAACTCTTTATAGACGCATAGAGCCCCAGCGTGACTTTATATTCCAAGCTGTTCTTCCAATTAAACGCATGACCGTAGTAAGGAATTTACATACTTTAAAATTCTTTTAAATATCTGCAAAATCTAAAACAGTGTCTAAAATTTATTTCCCCCCTTTAACTGACAACAAGCGAATTGACACTTTAGTCGACAAACAATGTTTTTTTTTTAACTGTTAAGATTGTGAATAGTCATTTGGAAGTAGCACCATTTATTGACTACGGTTTGTCCTCTTGTTCGAGATTATTCAGAAAATGTTTGCCAAATTTGTGTCTCCAATGTTTGCACTGTGATTGTGCAATGGTTGAACAATGATTGTGCAATGATTGTGTAAAGTTCGTGCAATAAGTTTTTTCACAATTTTATGTTGGTTTCTAGTAATTTATTTCGCTCTCGGTTATTGTTAAAACCTTCATATTTATCTTGTCCACAAAACTTTAAATCAAAAGTTTGCGTGTTACCAACCTTTACACAAAACAAAACAAATCTGTGTGGAATACACACTCTATGATTTACTGTATTTGTTGCATCACTTGTCTCCCTCTTGTCTTATGGCAATTTTATGTTGATCCACAATCAATATATTTCATTTAGAGTCGGACAGCAATGGTTGCGGTTTACTTTAACAGCAACAGTTCGGTTATACAATGTAATACAAATGGATCCTCTAAAGTTAATTTCCAAAAGGTCTGTTCCTTGAGCCTCATAGGAAATATTAAACTGTGTTGGTAGATCAAAGAGGTCTTACCGAGTAGGGTACTTTTGTTTGGGACAGTTGGTACACAGGTTTTATGAACATCGTAATTGTGTAACACTACTTTTTCGAGGTTGGGTTGATAACCAGATCTGATAACCATTCCAATATCACATTAACTTTAGTGGTTAGGTTAGGTTAGATGACTGACAGAGTACCAAAATTGTTTGCCACTATATAACTTTATCTACACACTAGGTACTTGTGACAAAGGAATGACTACAGACATAATTTTGAAAATACTGATATTTTAAAATAAATTAAATAACGAGACTAACTAAATTACGGTCTTAGTGATACTGTATGGAGCCGTATTAGTTAAATTCATCATCAAAGACTTTCTCCGGACACCATTGTGGGTTGATAGCCTGCTGGAAATATTCATAAAATACAAAAGGTTTCACAAATTGTATTGTTTATTCAACATCTCTTATTTCATATGGACGAATTACATCACACATGCATATATATAAATATTTAATATTCAGCCTTCACGGCTTACTGCAATCCAACATATATAATAACAGTATAGCTTACAAAATAAACTTCTAATTTATCAATACTATATTTAATGAATTGACATAGTAATATATATTGGATTAATCAACAATACAATTATTTTATTGGTGTTCATTTTGAGATAAAACTGAAGAGTTTAATGTTGTTGTTAAATATAAAGAGTGTCTCATTAAACATTATCATTACTAACCCAACGATGTAGACGGCAAATTTGATAATCACCAAAAAATTAGATTTTTTAACTGAATTTTAGGTTATGTCTTTAGAAAACCGAAAAAAATGATTTTCGACATGACGTTCGTCCGTCGTCTTTTGTACGTAAAGTACGAGAACGTCCATTTTGGTGTGCTCATATAAGAAATTCATAACATTTAAGTGAAACTGTCAAAATAACAGCTATTCTAAACACTTTTTTCTCTTCATATCTTGCGTTTATAACTAAGTTAGATAAAAATTTGTATATTTTAATGCTGTAATGGTACAAACTTAACTGCAATGAAAAATAAGGAAGTTTGTTAAAAACGTAATTTTTAACCCTAATCCACCAAAAAAAGTGACATAAAATGTGGCAGGGCCGAGGCATTAATACGAGCGTAGAGAGTAGATTTTTCATTAAATATTTACAAATTCGAGACTCGTCAGTCTGACACAAGCGAAAAACGAATTCAGAGTTTTTATAATATAAACACATTTACGAGGTTCGTTAAAGCCTAGACAAGAAAGTCGTGATACACAATTACGAGATTCTTAAAATCAGGTGTAACAACTGTTTTAAATAAACTTACCATGAAGGGTATGAAATTGGGAATTGATTTATTACATTTGGTATTTGGTAGTGTTATATTGAACGATGAGGTTGGGTTAGTACCATGATGGTTCAATAAAATTATTTTAGTAATTAATTGTTAAAACACCATTTTAAGATAAATAAACTATCTATTTATTAATGTAAATCGTTTACATTAATTAATTGTACAGTCATTAGAGAAATAACGATCCTCGAAAGTCTATCGTTGTTGAATTATTCATTTTTTGTTAATTTTTGATTATTCATTTGTGTAAAAGTAGAAAAGGAAATGACAACCAGTTAGAACTGTGTGTTAAAACGAGTGTGAACAAGTTTTTTATAAATTGGGAAAAATTCATAATGTGTAGTTTGATTAAAAGTAAACATTTTTTGTTCACTATTTTACATTTTTGATTACAATCTTTATAACCAGACTTTTAAAAATGTATTGCTCTATTTCGTTTTGAATCAAAGATTGTTCCCTGTCTTAAACGATTTCACGAAAAATGTATGAAAACGTAATTTTTTTCAAAAATACCATATGTAATCTATCTATAGACTATAGACTACTATTATATAAAAATCTATTGGTGTCTGTCTGTGTGTGTGGGGAGTGTTTTACTCAATCACGTAAAAACTACTGCACCAATTGAGTTGAAATTGTACATGGGCATTCTTAGGGTCCCTCGTTAAAAAATAGACCTATTTTTATTTAGAAATTCCATCAGGGCACCGCCCCACTGGCCTTGAAAATCCCCTTAACACTCAATACAAATATACGTCAACCCCGTTCGAAGGACGAGTACTCTGCTAGTAATACCTAAGACAATAAAGTCTGGTACTTTGATTTTAAACTATCCTTAATTTCTAAAGAGTTTATTTATAACATTTTCATTTTACTTCCCTTATTATTGGACTGTTATAAACAGCTAAAAACCTGTTTTAGTAGAAAAAAAAATAAGGCATACAAAGAAAGAACTTCAAATATTCTATTTTTTATATCATTGATAAATTCCAGTTTTGAATTTTTTCCACCGTATATTGTCTATACGTTATTATTAAGCGATTGTTTTAGTTAGATTTTGTTTTATTCTTTTCTGGAAATTTCAAAATTACTTCATAATTTTACGTTTACTAAGCGTTAGGCTGAATCTAACAATGTCTTTTGAAACTACGCAACCCGAAGATGCCCGACGGCAAAACGAGTGGTTTATTAAGTTTATGAAACCCACAGAACAGGTAATTTACATTTCTTAAATATTTTGATTCTATTCAGTGTGTAATCAGAAAATTTCCGTCTTGAATTTGTATTAAATATCGCAACGGCTGTGGGCTTACTCCATGGATTTTCATTAAGGCGTGATCAACACTTGGAATTACTATCACCGTAATTCAAAAGTTCGCTACCTAGTTCTCCACTTGAACCCGCGATGTTGGCCCAACACCGTAACTTTTTAACCGCCTCAAAATGACTTTCAATAGCATGCTAAATTGTTAGCTAATATATCAACCAGTGGGTATGATTATTAAAGCAAACTGGATGTAACCCAAACAGTTGTTGATCACTCGGCAATTGCGATTAAAAACCCAAATTTTAAAATATTTAAAGAGTTTCAAAATCAAAATCCTTTCATAAAAGTTTGTATAAAATTCCATTAAATTTTATTCTATCTGTTTTTTATATTATTTCCTAATGAAACACAATAGATTTTAGATATTTATAGTTTTATATTATTGCTTTTATTGACTATATATTTGTTGAAACGTTGATTTATTACTGGAACAAAACGTGTTTTAATATTTAATTATCTAATTCAAAACAGTTGCTATCTATTGGTTTCATTAATTTAAATAACTCCCTGTCTCTTGAGAATAAATCAATCCGTGTTTAATGCAACATTATTATGCTACGTACTGATTGCATTTAAAAAATATATATTGGATATAATAGATTGCTCTTATAATTGGTATAGTTTGTCATCATTTCTGTATGAAATAATATGACGTTTCGAGAGTATTGATCTACTCTCGTTATCATGTGATACGAACATAAAATACAATAAACATAAAACTAAGGGAACTGTATAAACTAAACTTGTATCTTAACCTATGATTTTTAAATTACGTTTATGATAGTTTCAGTTTGACAGCTCTGGTCTAGTTCCTTGCTATGGTTTACTATTTTTAAATTCTCACGTAGAATTGGTTTCTAGACACTTAGATTGGTGTTCTTCGTGTTTTAGACGTTATTACTTGATAACTGGGGTTGTTAATAACTCTCGAAACGTTGTATTTTATACACAAATAATACATTTACCAACTCTGACATACGATAACCGCTGATACGATTTTAATGCGGTTTACATTCACGTGCTATCTGATCAGGATTAGTTTGTGAATGACTAACATTGGTATCGTTGTTCACAAGATAAAACAAATTTTTCGATAGATAATAGAAAAAATATAATGTCTGATTTATTTAATTGTCTTTTCAGCAACATATTTTTCGTTTTAAAAAACCTTGGATTATAGCTCTAATGTAACTGAAAACGTTTTTGTCCCAAGTTGTGAAATTAAATTTAAAAGGAAAACCAGATTTTACAATTTTTTTTTCTTTTTCAGATTTTTGCAATTAACAGGAAATCAGGAATTTTCGTAATATTTTAGCATTTTCATTGTCATTTTACGACAATTTTCTGTTTTTTTAAGCAAATAATTTAAGAAACTAATTGAAACTGATAATGGGTTTAAATCATTGTATTAGTTCCCGAGTTATGACCACTTTTTGAAAATGATAAAAATCCAAATTTTTTAGTAAATTACATTTTTATTTATTTGTTTTTTAATTGTTAACAACAGTGTGTGTTTTATCAGTAACAAAATTAGTTTACGACTTGGACGCTATTTGTAAAAGAAAACTTTTTCAAAGATGTACCAATTTTTTTCGAAAATAGTAGGCCTACATTCATATTTTATCAATATATTTTACACTTTTACTAAGTTCACCGGTAACAATGTATAATTATTTTCTCAGTGATAACAATAGTATGTGATTTAATCACTAATTGAAACTGAGAAGTGTCTTAAAATTCGGTGCATTCGTTTTGAATTTTTAACATTTTTCGATTGCGATTAAAAATAAATCTATGTTCTCCTCAAAATATTTATTTTTGATATTTCAGTGACAACATTCATGGTTGATAGGGTTGATACTTGAAACGTTATTAAAAGTAAAAGAATTGTTAAAATCGTTTCAGCTGGTTTTAACGGTAAAGATGATTTCAGTTTGGACGCCGCGCCGCCACCCGCGCGGGATGGGCTCTGAAGAAAAGTCGTCAGGTGAAGCTTAGGCCTATTGTCCGAAATAACTACACAAATAATATCACTTAGGGAATTTTAATTTAAACTTGCCTTTAATTGAACATGTTTTATGAGACACCCTATAATTCAGATGTTAATTTTGTTTGTAAATAAATAACTTTACATTAAATATACACACATACATACATCAGTAAATAGTAGACATAAACATCTCCCAAAAATAAACTTGATAAAATAGGGAATAATAAATGTGAGTTAATGTTGATTGTATACCTATAGATGTTTTACATCAATACATAAATGTACATTACTTGTGTTATTTTTTATATATAAAATTGTGATAACCCCAAAAAAATGTATACACCCTCAAAGAAGTTTGTAAAATAATTGTTTAAGTAAATGCTATTCTGTAGACAATTGTATTCAAAATAATGATTAGGGTGATTTATTTTTTAAACAGACCAAGACATTCTTTTCTTCCCAACCATTAAACATACAAAACATTTTAAATACCAGACCTTTTAAAATATGGTAAACAATTTAACGTAATAAGTTAATTTTCATTTCATAATGGTGTATGTAGACAATTTAAAAATGGAAGCCTATAGTTTTGATGATGCTGATTGAATTATTAGGCATAAACAAAACAAATTCCAAAAATATACGCCCTAAAATTCTTCGTTTAGTCGTTTTGTGAAAATATCTGTCTGTCCTTTTGAGTATTTAAAATATATATGTATTGAATGATTTATATATCGAGTCCATATTTTTTATCTATACATTGGATAGTATGTACGGCCCTTGAATATCTAAAATATGACAAGATATTAATATGTATAAAAAATATAGTCCTTTAACAAAAAAAAAATAATTTAATTTTATCTTGTAAGATAACCGAATTGCGGGTAAATAAGTTCCTTCTTAATTACAATGCAGTTTGATAGAGTTGGAAACGTTTTTGTTAAATATGCGAAAAACATTTTAGTCATCATTGACTTTTAAAAGAGGAAGAAAGATCCCTAATCCTGGAATACTCTTATAGGGTCAGAGTCGGAAGAGAACACCAGTTGGTCAAGAAAGACCCTATACGAAAGATGAAAGAGACGGATCTAACCCAAGACTACATGAAAGGTGTAGATCCAGCTAGGATCCCTCGGGATTGCCAAACCTGTACTGACTGTAGTAAGGTTTCGGAAATAAAGGAAGTCTAATATTTATGATTGCGTATATAAACAATCCAAAATTTTAAGTTAAGTAAAACTTATTACGGTTTTTAGAGAATATTTGTTTAATAACTCTGATTATGACCGAACTACAAATAAAAATAGAGTTTTGTGTTCCTTAAATGAACAAACTACAGTAAATTTATAATTCAGTTTTTTGTTAAATTCGCCATTTATAAATCAATAAAATTCGAATAAAATCAATAAGCTTCGAATAAAATGATATTAAATATTAAGCTTGACTTGTGAGATGGTATATTTAGCAGAATAAAACTTGAAAAGTTATTCTCACAACTAGTAGGCTACGTTTATTTATTCAAACAAGTTAACTATTATTGTCACGATGGCGAATTTGTCGTTGAAATGTATTTAAATAAATATAGTACTTGTTGTGGGAAATTGTCTTCAAGTTTTATGTATTAAAATGATATTTTCCTAAAAGGTAAACACGTTATAGAAGCATTTATACCAACTTTGTACTACAAAAATAGAAAAATTGATTTGTATTTTTAAAATTTTGTTAACCTTTATAGATAAAAATGATCTGCCAGATTTAAATAAACATTAATTGTTTCTGTATATTTGTTGTCTCAATTTTGTCTACCAAAGACTTAAGGCATTTTCCAATTTTTTTTACAACCATACGCTACTGGATAAAGTGTCCTTGACTCCTTGATCTACAAAGGCAATTCAACATTTCTACAACCCCAAGAAATCAGTGCATTACATTTAGGACATCACATTGAACATCGCTGATCTGCTTGTAACTTCATTTACTTGTATTACATTGTTATCTTATTGCTAGAGAAAATTAGTTGAGCTTCAAGTGGCCTTGAGAACTAGAATGACCCTGAAATTAAATCCTTGAACCGAACCATTACGTGCAATGGCTTTGACATAAAAATATTTTCCCCAATTTATTATTTCCCAATTGATAAATAAAAAAAATCTGTTCACCAAATTGTTTTTCTTCAAGCTTTCGTTTATGTGATATTTTATTGTTTCAGTTTACATGACGCATCAAGTACCATTTAAAAATCTTTCAAACCCTGTTAACATGTTTTTTTTAAATTTCTTATCCACTATTAAAAAATTTATAATTTACAGGTTCTACATCTTCTACATTATAGTCTCTAAACTCAAGAACATTTCGGGAGTATAAATACATGTTATTATACTACAATTTTCAAAATACTTGCAATGTAATTATCACAATATACTTCTACTGTATAAACTACATGTTTAAATTCTTACTTTTTGACAAATTCTTACAATAATTCTGAATAAAGTTTTATTTTATAAACCTAAAAATAAACTATGATAACGACAACAATGATATTTTCTAAAAAAATATAATCGGTTTACATTTATCTTTCTTAGTTAATTATTAACATGTAATTAAATAAGACACGTTTCCTTAATAGTCAGTATGAAATCAAATTACTCGGTGGATTGGTGCACTCGATAAGGAATGTCATTTTAATAATAGATAACTCCATCAGAACTTGTAGCAATGTACGAGTCCTGTTCAGAAAATAAGGACTGTTTGCAAATGTGTCCGATAGAATGCTTTGGTTGTTTTATTTTCACAAATACTTTTAATTTCCTTCCAGATATCGATAACAGTAAAAGGATCGTTTGACAAGCACTGTACACGTTTTAGCGCTATCAGTTCGTAATTGTGACACAGACACTTTTCTTAATATAAGACTACTTAGTTTCGGAATACATCTCGTAGATTATTACTGAAATCCTCTAAAGGTACGCATTACCACAGACTAAATCAGCATAACGATATGGCACTCAATGATATAGTACATTGTAAGCCTCGTACAAATACTTGAGTTCTTGCTTATCTTACAGATATCAGTAATAATTACAGCAACCCCCCCCCCAACCAGATTTTATATATATAATTATTATTTAAAAACTGTCCTCTTCCCTACTTTTTTATATATTTTTTCAAAACGAAACTAGAAAAAAATCCATCTGATCCATCGTGCTGTTTTATGATGTTCAAAAACATGTTGACCACCATGTTGGATTTATGTTACTTAAGAAAATGGTAACGTGGTCATATGTTACATGTCTAACCATGGTTTTTCAACCCTGTATTCAGTGAAACAATTTGTTTGTTTGTCTATTTATTATCATCCATTCATTAATAGAAAATAAAATGAGTAAATATAAAAATTTTAAAAACATATAAAATTTACAATTGATTTTTTTGTAAATACAGGTATAGGTTCGAACTATACTGATACTGCACGAGATATTAGTCTCGCAATTGAAATAAGCATACATGTCTTTACCATCTTTATAGTCTAAATGTAGGTATATCTAGAGACAGAAGTAAGATATTTTAAAATAAATATCGCCACTGAATTCTACGTTAAAAAACAACGTTTAACCGTATGTCAAGGATCATGTTACAACGTCTGAAAAAAAATTAACTTAAATTCAACATTTTGTCCCAAAATTCTTAAGACGTAATACAAAAGGATATGATATAGGTTTTGAAAAATTGCAAAAAATGTGGACATGTGTTCGTTATAAACATTCGATACATCTTCAGGTAGTTTTACAATTTAAACTGTATATAATCTACACTTGATTATATGTATCAACGTATTCGCGCCTACATCTGTTTATCTTTAGGTTACGTTAAAGATTACTTCATTCTCCAGTTTGGTCGTGATAATGCGCACCTTTAACTACAATTTGTCGGGAGAACAGTTGTTTTGCGCATGCGCTTAATATCTTATGTTGAGCTCACTATACAGTTCTATGATGTATGCATTTTTCCATCGACTATTGTACATCGACCTCACTATCATCCTGTTATCCGCACTGTACACAGCTCGGCACACTGCACTTGCGCCGACATCAATCAAGTTATGTTGCGTGTACTATACAAATCTCGCCTTTCTGATCATGCGCTGACGAACATCACGCTATGTTGCGTGTACTATACAAATCTCGACTTTCTGATCATTTGCTGACAAACATCACGCTATGTTGCGTGTACTATACACACTTATTAACATTGGTTGTCGAACGAATGTGACAAGTTTTGATAAGAATACAACATAGAACAATGATAATATTGTCACTTGGTGATGGAATGCTCCTGACGTTACAACAAAACCACTCGCTAGAGGCACATTAAGTATAATTGTTGCTTCAGCAATTCCTCTGGGAGATCTGACGTAGAATGTATATTCTCCTTGGTCTGATGCTTGAACAGAAGGGATGGTTATATCTGCGTGGTGACAATGGGGAGAACCACTTTCCTAGAACAATAAAAGGGAAATCTAATTAGAAAAGATGGATGAAAGCGGTAATTGATGTGTTAAACGAATCCGTTTTAATTATTCTTATGGTAAATTAGAAAATTATTTCAAAATAGAGTGGATGAAGTTAAATTATTTTTTACAAAGAATTTATTTTAAAAAACAACAACAACCTTGTTACTGATAGAATTAATGAAATTCCTGCAGGTACTTATAAAATACAGGCCTTAATTGGCAGGCAATAAACATTGTTACATAAATCTATAAATGATTACAATTCTTTTGAACTAATTAGATGTGTATAGTAATTTAATTGTATTTATTTTTCAAATAGTATTTTTGCTACATATATCTAACTCATTTCATAAAACAATTAATATTATAATTAAATAATTGGAATAGAACTCTTTTAGCAGGGTCTTAAATTGAAATTTAACAAATGATGTACTTCAAAACCTATTAAACCCATTTTACACATAAATAGATCTCTACAATGTATAGGTTAATAATTAAGGCTGCAATAATTGGAAAAAACAAATTTTAAACATCGATGGCACTGGTTGTATTGAACATTTTAATTAGATGGTTCGTTTTCATTTGAGAAATATTTACATGTCATAACAATAATTACCAAGTACATTCCTTTGTATAAATTACTAAGGCTTGAAGAATCACAAAAATGTTGATTCCTGCGTTATCCATATTAACAAAAATATCAGTCATGGAGCTCTTATATAATACCTAATTTATCAAAATAAATGCTAACAATTTCATTCAAGTTTTAGTTAATTGTGCTGCTTAATAGCCCAAACCCGTTTGCAAAAATCCAAGTTCAAAAGTAAGATTGAGGTTTAGTAATAATTGGCGGAAAATAAAATGTCCCTCGACCACTGTTGTAATAATTACATCTTTATAATTAGTTTATATACAATCTTCTGCCAAACCTGCAATTTTCTTGTTATTTATATTTGTCGTAGTGTTTCGGTGTGCCTCCATCTTTGAGACTTAACTTAGTACTTCGGAGTGAATATTAAATTAACTCTCGAAGATGGAGGAACTCTAAAACACATCTAAAAATATAAATAAGAAGGAAATGGTAGGATTGGCTATCAATTGAGAACTTGACCACTGTCATTGAAAGGTTGATAAAAGACGACTTAACGTTGAGTGTGTGTTCATGGTGAAGCAAGTAGAGCCACTTATTTAAATAGATATTTTTTGTTTTCCAAGATCATGGTTATTTTTCACTTTTGATTACCGAATGACATTTTTGTGAACGATTTTTTAAGTTTTCTAGTTTTTAGTTAGTTTTTGGGATAGTTGAGTAGTGAAAGTTTGTGCATTGTTTTATATAGTTCATTTTATTTATACTGGATAGTCTGAAATAAATTTAATTACACAAGAAAAAGTGCAATGACTTATAGGACACCCTGTATTTGCAAACGTGTTTATTTTACTGAATTGCTCTTCAGTAAATGAATGTAAAACATACCAGGTGTTTGGAAAGTCTGGGTACGGCTTAATATTTTACAAACCATAGCAGAAAACATCTATAAACTTTGCACAGTGTCATATGGCAATGTAAACTATTTTTCCTTGCTATTGCCATGACATGACAACCATGGGGGGACGGCCCACAGAGGAAGTCATAGGAATCTTAAATGTAAGCACGGGTCAAGTGATACCTCATTTCAAAGAGCTCAGTTAGTAGAGTTGAATGCCGCAAACCGCATCTCAAAAGATGTATCCAATCAGAAATGGCAGGTTGTTTTAGGTACACATTGTGAAGTACATTATGCGCTGCCATTTCTGACTGGATCGTCGTATTCAGATGCGGGAGGCGGTGTTTCACTCTACTAACTAATGTTTTCACTGACTTTTGTAACTAGCAAATTATTTTGTCTAGCATTAGAAAGTGACAGCTTTCATGAATGGAAACTTTTTCAATAGTAAACATCCAAGTTCCTCTTAAATAAATTAGTTTAAACATTTGAAAATTATTACAGTAGATAATATCAATACTTAAGTTCTACCATTGTTTTTGTTGGTGAAATTATTTAACTTACCACTTCATTTTAGAATTATTATTATTATTATTATTATTATTTTAATCCAGTCAGAAATGGCAGCGCATAATGTACTTCACAATGTGTACCTAAAACAACCCGCCATTTCTGATTGGATACATCTTTTGAGATGCGGTTTGCGGTATTGAACTCTACTAACTGAGCTCTTTGCAATGAGGTATCACTTGACCCGTGCTTACATTTAAGATTCCTATGACTTCCTCTGTGGGCCGTCCCCCCATGGTTGTCATGTCATGGCAATAGCAAGGAAAAATAGTTTACATTGCCATATGACACTGTGCAAAGTTTATAGATGTTTTCTGCTATGGTTTGTAAAATAGTAAGCCGTACCCAGACTTTTCAAACACCTGGTATATCTAAATTACCACTTATAAATAAACTGATATTTCAAACAAACTGACTTCTCTTCTTAACAAATTATGTTCTATATAACTCAATATAAGAGCTTTACTATAAAAACTTATTAAAGTGTCTACAGTTTTATACCGTAATATCGTGCACTACCATTCCTTCAACAGTAGTTTCACCAGGTTTCAGTAGAGAGGTTTCAGTAAACCACAAAACTTTGGTTGCAGGTGGGTTGGCACAGAACTCAACTGAAATAGTTATCTCCTGACTGTATGATGCAGTTAGGTTTGTCTTGGACGGATATATGACTGGTTGACCTGTATAAATACCAACATAGTTTGCATTAGTTATAGTTTGTTTAATAGGTTATATGACTGGTTGACCTGTATAAATACCAACATAGTTTGCATTAGTTATAGTTTGTTTAATAGGATATATGACTGGTTGACCTGTATAAATACCAACATAGTTTGCATTAGTTATAGTTTGTTTAATAGGATATATGACTGGTTGACCTATTTAAATTCCAACATAGTTTGCATTAGTTATAGTTTGTTTAATAGGTTATATGACTGGTTGACCTGTATAAATACCAACATAGTTTGCATTAGTTATAGCTTGTTTAATAGGTTATATGACTGGTTGACCTGTATAAATACCAACATAGTTTGCATTAGTTATAGTTTGTTTAATAGGTTATATGACTGGTTGACCTGTATAAATACCAACATAGTTTGCATTAGTTATAGTTTGTTTAATAGGATATATGACTGGTTGACCTGTATAAATACCAACATAGTTTGCATTAGTTATAGTTTGTTTAATAGGTTATATGACTGGTTGACCTGTATAAATACCAACATAGTTTGCATTAGTTATAGTTTGTTTAATAGGTTATATGACTGGTTGACCTGTATAAATACCAACATAGTTTGCATTAGTTATAGTTTGTTTAATAGGTTATATGACTGGTTGACCTGTATAAATACCAACATAGTTTGCATTAGTTATAGTTTGTTTAATAGGATATATGACTGGTTGACCTGTATAAATACCAACATAGTTTGCATTAGTTATAGTTTGTTTAATAGGTTATATGACTGGTTGACCTGTATAAATACCAACATAGTTTGCATTAGTTATAGTTTGTTTAATAGGATATATGACTGGTTGACCTGTATAAATACCAACATAGTTTGCATTAGTTATAGTTTGTTTAATAGGATATATGACTGGTTGACCTGTTTAAATTCCAACATAGTTTGCATTAGTTATAGTTTGTTTAATAGGTTATATGACTGGTTGACCTGTATAAATACCAACATACTTTGCATTAGTTATAGTTTGTTTAATAGGTTAAATGACTGGTTGACCTGTTTAAATACCAACATAGTTTGCATTAGTTATAGTTTGTTTCATAGGATATATGACTGGTTCACCTGTATAAATACCAACATAGTTTGCATTAGTTATAGTTTGTTTAATAGGTTATATGACTGGTTGACCTGTATAAATACCAACATAGTTTGCATTAGTTATAGTTTGTTTAATAGGTTAAATGACTGGTTGACCTGTTTAAATACCAACATAGTTTGCATTAGTTATAGTTTGTTTCATAGGATATATGACTGGTTCACCTGTATAAATACCAACATAGTTTGCATTAGTTATAGTTTGTTTAATAGGTTATATGACTGGTTGACCTGTATAAATACCAACATAGTTTGCATTAGTTATAGTTTGTTTAATAGGTTATATGACTGGTTGACCTGTTTAAATACCAACATAGTTTGCATTAGTTATAGTTTGTTTCATAGGATATATGACTGGTTGACCTGTTTAAATACCAACATAGTTTGCATTAGTTATAGTTTGTTTAATAGGTTATATGACTGGTTGACCTGTTTAAATACCAACATAGTTTGCATTAGTTATAGTTTGTTTAATAGGTTATATGACTGGTTGACCTGTTTAAATACCAACATAGTTTGCATTAGTTATAGTTTGTTTCATAGGATATATGACTGGTTCACCTGTATAAATACCAACATAGTTTGCATTAGTTATAGTTTGTTTAATAGGTTAAATCAAGCTTGTTAGAGAAACGTTTGTGGTAAGCAAAATACCACATCAACTAATTTTGAATAAAACGTACAAGTAAATCACATACTATATTTACATTTGGAATCTTTTCGTTATTGCCTCATCAGACCTATTATCTATTATTTCTGAACTTATTTTACCATATAAATAGGTTAACATGGCAACTTCTCAAATATAAAAATATTTTCAAGCATAGTTTAAGCAAAAAAATAAAACAAAAAAAGTACACATTCATTACCTAATGTATATTATTGTCTAGAGGAAACACTAAGAACTAAACTGTGCTGAAATTTTTATAAGGATATATTTTTAGAATAATTTGTCACCAATCAAAACTCATAATTTAAAAAATACGTTACATAAAGGTTTGATATGTTAGTGGTAAATAGATATATATATAATATAAATAGATATTGAGGAAAAGAACACTTTTATGAATTTTGCAAAACATAATCAGAAAAGTAGTCCTAATTTAAAAAATTCACAATACATAGATTTAATAACCTAAGTTGTTATATATTATTTTGTAGAAGATAATACATAAAAATTTGAAAATAAATTTTTAAATAGTTGTGGCTGAAATAAATTAAATAGTTTACTTAATCGAAACACTACATTTTTACTATGACTTGTTATAGACAAAAATTTAGATTAGAAACGTCAGAAGAAAACATATCTGTAGAAGAAAATAACAATTGCAATCGTCTTACAGCCTTTGCACTGGTGGTAATGTGAAAATGATAGAAAAAAATCTATTTTATATACAAACATATTTAGGTTTTGAGTAAAAGGCGACCTAGTATTTATTAAATTGATTGTCACAATTTAATATATGACATAAGAACGGGCCTTAGTATCATTTTGTAAAGAGATAACAACGTAGTTTTCCATTTAATTATTTGATAATATAAATTTGTTTTTTATTTTGAGTAAGTGGACTATGAGTTTTTTCACCGGTTATTTATTCAAAAAAATCATTTGTTTTGGTGGTTTTAGAGGTTTTTATTGCTAAACTACAACTAACATGTATCTAATCTAACATTGTTGACCTTCAAACCCTCCCACTCCATTGAAATAATAATTTATTATTATTTAGTTGTTGTGCTTTAGTTATTATTCCTATAGTTTTGATGAGGGAAAATTATATATTAATATTGTGAATATCACCAAAGTGCAATATTGTATCAAAATAACATCACTGTAAAACAAAAACAAAAACGCTCTCCGGACAATGTTGTTGCATATTAATTTCTGACTCAACAGTTTATTTAAAACTCATACAAACTTAATATTATATATTTAATAACTAACCAGTAACAGTGACATGGACATTGTGAGCTCTCCATTTCTCCAGTCTTGCACTCCGAGCGACCACACAACGATATTCCCCTGCTTCTTGATAAAGAATCCTCTCTAAACTTAGTTTAGGTCCTGGTCCCACGGGATCAAGAGCCCCTTCTCTCCCTACTTTACTCCAGCATCCTGCAGCTCCTGCGGGACATTGTAACTGAATTGTACCTCCGAGTGTAACTTCAACTGCGGCTTCTTCTGATACGGCTCCGTCTTCTACGGTCAGTTCAAGTTCAGGAGCGTCATCTGGAAATATATTTGTTTATTTTTGTATTTTATTTCTTTACGATTTAAATCATGAAGTTAAATTTATACAAAGTGAAATACTCAGTTTGAAATACTCAGACAATAATTGACATTGAATTCCTTACATAAAAAATGTTTACATGTTTCTATAAACAGATCTTCGTAAATGCTTTGTTTTCCGTCTGTCTGTACGTATATTATCCTAACAAAATTATAACTTCGGACATGGGTGAATTAGTCCTAATTTAATAAACATTTTTACGTTCTTTTTATCAGTGTACCAAAAACCAAAACTTCATTCTGTACTTTTACAAAATTTCGGATGTTTACAATTTTTAGAAGCCCGGGCGTTAACCCGAAATATATTTTATTGTGTTTAAAGAAGTATATAAGTTTATTATTAATAACTATTTATATCGTGAAATTTAAGTGCAAGAAGAGGTTTTCTTAACGTAAAAATGTCTGTTAGTCCACCTTGCTATTGTCTTCTAAGATTATTTTTTCTTGTGCCTTAAACGAGGAACGTTTTAAAAAAAGGAATACAAGAACATAAATTAAATACCCCCGAATACCCTTATCGCAGCGGGATCGGTAAAGAACACGAGATGATTAAGAGGCATCTGTTAGGAGAGGTAAAAGAGAGGGATCTATATGAAGACTAGATGAAGAAAGGTCTAAGTGGGCGAAATACCAGAAATCAAAAAACCTCTTCAGATAAACAGTCTTGAACTACAGATATGAACACTTTAAACTTCCTCTACTCTTCAGCTTGTATACTTCGGGTTTGCTATACCCATAATCCCTCTAAATGAGTCTCAGAGTTGTCATCTAAACAACATTTCTGTATACGATTCCTTTATATTGGTTTTGCCTCTTGGTATCTTATGGGGTAAAATTCTAATGTTTTGTTTATTTCTAAAATTACCTACATCTGACATTGAGAAAGTATCCGATTGATGAGAAATATCCAAGGATATGTTTTGTTGTACATTTGTACCATCCTGTGTGTTCTCTTTGAATGGCGGAGAAGTTGAGGTAGCCGTCAACAGATTGTTCAACTGGAGGACTTCCGTCATCTGCAATTAAAAAACAAAATCAGCTAAAAAATATCAAAATTTTAAAAACTCCTTTCTCAAAATTGGTTCTACTTGTTCTATTAAATATGTATTTTTCGAAATTGGTAAACTAGTAAAGGCGTAAAGTGTACTGAAAATACAAACTTTATTTTGTATATTTTCAAAATGGCGGCAGTTTATATTTAATATTTAATAATTATTTTTTTTTAAATATTTTGGTTCTAAGTCAATCTTGGGTGTTGTAGACAGAGAAGTTATTAATTTCAATAACTCGGTTATCGTTTTACAGGATTTTTTATATATTCCATCCTTTAGGAATACCCTGTATAGTAAGAAGTCTTCCGGGTCCTAGTTGCTGTACAAAGATGAGAAGCCTACATTCGTTACCCTCATGTCGGTAACATCTTCGAAAAATTAAAAAAACACAGAATGCATCTAGAAAATACCTTTACTGGGACGATGAAACATAAAATGTTCAGTAAAAAATAGTGATCGAAAATTTGTATATTACCAAACTTAGCCAATACTTCGTATACTGGAGTTAGTAAAATGGTTGTATGGGTTATACTATTAATTTACTGTGCAGCCTTTAAATGAGTAACCATACTACTCAGTACTTACGAAGAATAGTACTTGCAATAGCTGCAAGGAAAATGTAAAACCTTGTACATAATCTGTTGTTCAAAAACATTAAATCGTTAACTGACTCTAAACGAATATTTTATATCTTATTTTCTATAGGAACGATTGATTCTTCAAAATCTAATGTAGTTCACCTTTCTGCCAAATCGGATTTGCTGGTGGGTTTGAATCGACGTCACACTTCAAGGACACTGGAATTCCTTCTCGCACTGGAAATCCAAAACCTGGAACTCTACTGATTCCAAACGATGGCGTATCTGTAAGCACAAATACAAATAAATATTTCGTTATTTTGTTCACTACAATATGGAAATGCAATGTGTGAGAAACCAACACGGGGCTTTGGGGCAATCCACTTACATGACTGCCGTGCAGTATTTGCATAAGCGACCAATGTGAAGGCGTCAGAAGGAATTAAAATTGTTTAACAATCTGTAAAAGCTTTGGCATTTAGAGCAAATTTTGGTTATTAGCCGCGCACAAAAATGTTCTAAATTAAAACTTCTACCGGATAATTCAGCAATGTAAAAGGATTAAAGAATAGAAAAAAGGCTATTAAGAACAAATTCGCTTTACTGCCCCCTTATAAAATAGTAATAAATACAGTAAACTGTGCAAAAACATTGGAAAATCTTGCCACTCTTAAAAATGTAATAAAAACATACCTAAATGTTCTGAACAAGTCACTGAAAATTTCTGTTCCATAGTTGTTAGTCAAAAAGTATAAAAAAATCATGGAAAAATTCTGATTTTTTAAAATTATGTTTACAATTAATAAACAATGTCTAAATTTGGCATGAACATATTCTCAGCGAAATCCGTGTTTTACCATTTAATGACTGCGGTTAGGTTTAATAATTTCTGGAACGTTATACAGTATTTGGTTTTATAGGTAGGCCTTTGCACACGGGTAAAATTGTTCTTTTTATATACTTATGACTGATGTCGTGTTTTTTAAACGTTTGAATTAATTTACAGTCTGCCATCTTATAAAAATCAAGAACACTGTAAGGGAAATTTAAACTTAGAGTGTATAATTGTTTTTATAATTGAAAAAAAATAGAAAAAATAATCGTAATATTATATTTATTTATGATTTTTCTTAACTTAACTCAAAGTTTTAACGAGTTTGATTTTGTTCAAATATAACCTCTAAGGGCCCAAAGTCTAGTCTTTAAGGACCCAAATGAAACGTATCAGTCGTCATCTTTTCAACAATGCGTGTTCAAATTCATGAGTTACCAATAAAAAAAATGGCCTTGGGGTATGAAATAGGTAATATTTTGTAATGCGTTCCACCAATTTCGTTCAAATTTGAGTGACATGTAAATTAATGAGTCAAAGTGGTGGTTAAAAACGCAAATAAAAACAAATTACATTACTATTATAAAATATCAGTGTGACGATTTAAACGTAAACACTCATAAAATCATTAACTTAGATTATGAGTAAAATGATTTGTAAGACATTTAAATTGACCTTCTGGATAATTATTCGTAAATATTGATTGTGATTTTAAAGGTTGACTAATTATCAATAGCAATCTCTCATAACCAGAGTTTACCGACATAGTATCAACCTTTGTTACGCTTGTGGGCAATTTTTCCTTATAAATCACCAACATGTTTCAGGAAGAATTAGTTTATTTACTTATTTAACAAGATTTCTTTTTTTTTTTACGGTTTGATTCTTAAAAACAAAATTTGCAAACATTGCAAAAAAAGTGAGAGTTCTATAAATTATAATTACATTAACTATTAGGAATTAAAAACAATCCATATACATACTTTACAATACGCTCTTCCTGTTAAAAAATTACTTTTAATTGAACATGGTACATTGAAAACTAACTACGAAAATATTGGACCCCCAATAGTCTCATCAAAATAGCCCTTATGGAGTGGACACAAAATACTAAAATTATTGTATCTTAAGTCATAGCAATTTTTCTCATAAATTAATTGATGCTATACTATCGACTCACCGTGTATGAAATATAAAAGCTACATACGGAAGTAAACTCACATTGAACATCTAAAAGAAGCGACGCGTTGAGAGGTTTAGGAAGAGTGACATGGTTTAGGAGACACGCCACAGTTGCGTTATGATGTTCTCGCAGGATACGTACTATCGTTGCTTCACTACGTGATCCTGGTCCTTGATGAATACTGTCAGTTAGGCGTAGTCCTGGTGCAGTGTCTACGTGACCTGCGTTAGGAATCAACTCCCAGTGAAGCGATGGACTCGGTCTACCACCCTCGGAGACGCATTCTACAGTTAACTCCGTGTTTTCTTTAACAGGGATGAAGAGATTACCAGGGTCCAAACGTCGTCCGTCTATGAGCAGATATGGAGGTCTTGGAGGATCTGTTAACAAGAATATTGTAAAAAAATGGTGAGAAAACATTACCACAAACTTTGTCACTCCCTCATCCCCAAAACTAAATAAACGAATCGAAAATAATCGTCACGAAAATTGTCGGTTCGGAAGATGGCAATCAAAAATGAAAACTACTATATTTTGAATATAGTTTTTTAAATATATACTATATAGTTTTGAAAATTCAATTTCAAGTAAGATCGATTGCGAAATTATATCCAATTCTTTTTTAAATAGCCCTGGTAACGATATAGTTAAAATTTTATAAATAAATGACTAGAGCACTGTGGTGATTATATATGAACCAGGAAAAACCCCAAACCACAAAATAACACAACTACACAAACCGTATAATGCGTAATAACCTCGTTACTTTCCGTTACAGTGTACCTCTGAAGATGATAGCAGAGCTATCGAAATGCACATAAGGTAATAAAAATATTGTTTATAAATTAATTAAATAGTTTTTAATATAAAGTGTCTATGAGGAGTTATATTCTGATCTCTTCATTCAGCGTTAAAACCCTTTTTTATATCCTTGTGTAAAACACATTCGTTACAAATTTATATTTTTGTATCTATTGATTTTATATCTGTTGTGGTAAAAATTCATGGCTTCCTTTCTTTTTTTTCAGTTTCTACTTTGTTTTAGGATTGTAAGTTTAACATCATAAAATGGTTATAAATTCGGGATGACGATGACGTTAGGTCCTGTAATATTTAGTAGCGCTGTTAGTACGTTTTTTTTAACTTTAATGTAGGCAAATTTTAAACAATTTATTTACTTTAAATTTCGCTACTTTGAAGAAACCAATAAGGACAAAAAGAAATTCTTTTCCATAGTAAATCGTGAATGACATTAACTTGCTTAATGTTTTTTCAGTCGAGGAAGGTACCATACGTTTTCAGTACTATGTTTTTAACCCTCAATGCCAGTTTAACTTCTCAATTTCTCACGGAGTTTGTTCAACACCTTAACTTTTGAAATCCACTTGATTGTAACTTCTCACGCACTAGATGAGAGATTTAGCGTTTAGACAAAACAGTGTCTCTCATTTCATAAAGTTTTGTAGAGAGACGTGGTTGGAAATATTCTGTTATATTCAAAATAATATTTTGTAAGCTGTAACAATATTTACCTGGTATGATACTCGTCATAACTGGTATTATTAGCCACATGCATTCAACTGAGAAAATATAAATAAAAATATATTAATGTTTTTTTATTTTTAATATTTGACTTATTTGTATCTCAAATAACTTAGTCTTTCCTAGATCTAAGAACTGAAACCTATTTAAATTGCCTTCCTCCAAAAAAGGAGGAAAAATGTATGATTTAAATGGGCAAATAATTTATTGAATTAACAGTATGTTTTCTGGAAACTACATATTAAATTATATTAGTAACATTCCTACATGCATATGTTTTATTGATTTTTTTGTCAATTTTTAATTACTACTTGTATATATTTTATTACATTTGAAACATTTTTTATTAGCAGACAAAATAAAATACCTTATTCTTTTTAATAATTCATTGTTAAAAGTGATACAACTTACTTATATATTACATTTTAGTTTAATAATGAAACAATTCTTAAAACTATAAAATGTAGCGATAAAATGTGTCTCAAAAATCATACACAATGACATGTTGTCGGGTACCAACATGGTATCACTAAGCCCTATGATGCAGTTCCTTTAAAAGTAACGCTCACAAATTGGTTTCTTGAGTCTTTGTAATGAATGTTAAGTTAGGAGTCTTAACGTGGTAAGTTTGTTACACAGGCTCTCTAAACATTTTAATTGTGTATATAACTACTACTTGACATCGGCTAGGTTATGCCGGGCCTCGTATGTATTATAAAGGATTCCACTCGTTCCGCTCGTATCAATGTCTTGCCCCTAACAGTCTCCCTTCACTCATGATGGTAACTTAGCCCTATCAGATCTTGTAACTTTACGAAACACAAATTTCATGAAAGATTAGGGTTAGAAATTACATTTTTTGACAAAAACATCTCATGTATCATCGTAGAAATGTCCCAAAACATGCAGAACTGATATCTACAAATATTCATATATTTTTGTGTGGCCGCCATTTAGCATTAAACTACCATTTTTCTTATTGTAATGAGCACACTATAGTTCCCAATACAAATCTCATGTTTACTAAGTTTATATTTCTGTCGGCTAACGTACTTAAACCTAATGACTACGACAACGAACTTGCAACAATTCGAAACTAACTTATTCTGTTTCCGGACGTCAAAAACATAAAGATTAGTTGGAAAACGATGATCGACATTTTATTACGATTACTTAGTAAGTAAAAACAAACAAAAACTGTTTTGGATTTTATGTTAAAACGGATAAATAGGAAAAAGTCTCAAAAAACTACTCTATGTAAATAGAATGAGAAAGGAAATCAGTAAAGTACAACATTTTAAAGTACAATAAATTAATAAAGTTTTCATATAAAGATAGTAACAAATTGTCCGCATAAGGGATACTGTGGTAATAGTCTATTTTCTGGTTTAACACAATAGAAAAAGTTCCAGTTGAAGCCAAATCATACTGGAGGGGGGGGGGTTGTAGAAGTAGTTCAAACTTCAGTAATAACGCCGGCGGTGTGGCGGCAACATTTTTTTGTTAAAGTATTCATTGATAATCGCCTAAACTTGTGTAATAGCGCTGTTTTTATCCCCAGGCGACATGCTATGATGTGATTTGAAATCTCTCAAACTAAACGGGGAAACAATATGTTTTGCCTAAAACGATAGGTTGTGGCGTTTAGTCACCATTCCCCTCTCCCCTTCGGTATCTTGTATTTAAGCGAGGGACCAGATAAGACCATTAGTGTTCCAACCACAAGTGAGGGAAGACGTCTGCACGTTCATCTTTGGAAGGGGTCACCGGTTTTTAGGTTGTCCAACTCGGGTTTTGCAAGTGGACGGAATTTTGGGCCTAAGTATTCATCAGCCGTTATTACAACTCAAGCACAACCCTCTTATACCTTTTTTTTTCGTTACCTGGGTCAATCTCAATAGCCTTGGGTGATATTAGTTTAGTATTTTACTAATTCTTCCTTCTTTTCCCTACATTTTACACATCACACTAATCACAACACCTACACTGTCTATTATCACCCCCTAAAACACGCCACAGTTATCTCTTTTCTCTATCAACATTCTCGGTCTTTTTAGTTTAAGTATTTAGAATGTATACTTTTTTTTTGGTTTTACTAATGGTGTTGGCATTAACTAATAGGTTATACTTTTCAATTTTGTAATGTTACCTCCCCCCCATACTGTATGTGCACAATATTTTTTGTATATTTATTTATACGAAAGCTAGTTATTTGACCTCGATCAATGTATTGCCGGCGTATGTATGACCTTTGGCCTTTTTGTCGGCTGTAACGCCCATTATCACGATACCGACAAAACCAAAGAACCTCATTGCCGCGACCTTACCTAGAACTTACCTCTCTTTTTTCCCCTTCAACTATTTATGTCCCTGGTCGACCTACTAACATTTTAGGTTCTATGAGTCAATTTTACTGTTTGTCAGTGGTCAAGCAATCGAATTCTCTCTTAGTAGTTTTTTATTAATCTTTGTCTTATTGTTAGTATAGGATGAGTTGTAATTTTTCTTTCCTCTTCGGCATTTTGATTGCCTTTTGTGTTTGGTCAAGTACAACATTACTTGCATTAGAGTTGGTATCAACAATATATATAAGTTAGGGTAATTGTTAGGATCATGTTGCTCATTCATTACTCCCTACTTGACTAATTCTTAATCCTTTTTGTTCTATAACTTCTGCTCAACCCGCCGTAATTACACATGTTTTATGGTTAATAAGCTACATCATTCCAACCAAAACTTACCACCTATCTAGTGTATTTGCACTAATTTTTAGTGTAAATCACGCATTTCTTTCTTTATATATCTGGTCTGTGGGTCTTATAATCATGGGGCAGGCAACATCCTTGTGATTGCCTATCCCATCGATTTATTGTAGTAATATTATCGCCACAATAAAAAAACAAAAAAAAAATAAAATAAATAAAAACATTTAATAAAAAAATTATAAAAAAATAACAAAAAAATTTAAAAATTAAATATTTATATATGTATACAGTATATATAAATATAAAAAAAGTGGCTCATATGTAATTAAGCATCCCCACCCTTTACCACAACCATACCTAACATAACTACTCCTTACAGTTCTATGCAACAATCCTTATTTCTACACCTCCTACTTACAATTTATTGTAACAGTATACATAGTTTTTTAATACACCCATATCCGTTGTTAACCTATAAAATTTCCATCTGATATGTCCTTATAAAAAAAATTAAATATATATAATTATAACATAAAACATTTCCCCCATAAGTTAAGTACACCTACATCCCTTCACTAGCCTCTTTTAATTTCCTGTCTATCATATTTACTGGCTATAATTTTATAAAATATTCCTCTGCAATTTCCCCCATTAAAACATGATTGTAATTTCTTAGTTCTAAGCCTTAGTCTCTTAAGTACAACACTTTCCGTTGTTAGCCATACAAAATTCTCATCCTTTTACCCTTAGACATCCTTGTAACATCATATTTTTACCTTTAATATTATATAATTAAAACTTTTTTTTAGCTTTTAAACTACCGTATTTAATGTAAAGTGAGACTATAACCAACCATGCAATTTACCATTTAACTTTCCAAATTAATTCAATATGATCATTTTTACCTCATTTAAATTTATTCCCGTTCCCAATTCACCTATCCTGAAGTTAAAACCACTTGTCTCCTTGATCTGCAAACTTCACTTAACACAACAGAGTAAGAGTCGTTAAGCGTTGCCAAAAATACCAACACTTCTCCGAAGAAGGTCATGTATGGATTTACAGTGGTATGAATGTAACTATCTTCATGTTAAAACCATCGGTCTTTTTGATCGGCGAACCTCACTAAACACCACAGAGTAAGAGTTGTCCAGCGTTGCCAAAAATACCAACACTTCTTCGAAGAAGGTCATATATGGATTTACAGTGGTATGAATGTAACTATCTTCATGTTAAAACCATCGGTCTTTTTGATCGGCGAACCTCACTAAACACCACAGAGTAAGAGTTGTCCAGCGTTGCCAAAAATACCAACACTTCTTCGAAGAAGGTCATGTATGGATTTACAGTGGTATGAATGTAACTATCTTCATGTTAAAACCACCGGTCTTTTTGATCGGCGAACCTCACTATACACCACAGAGTAAGAGTTGTCCAGTGTTGCCAAAAATACCAACACTTCTCCGAAGAAGGTCATATATGGATTTACAGTGGTATGTATGAATGTAGCTATCTTCATGTTAAAACTACCTGTCTTCTTCATCGGCAAACCTCACTAAACACCACAGAGTAAGAGTCGTCCAGCGTTGCCAAAAATACCAGTGATACCAAGTCTATCACTTCTCTTCAAGGATGGTTATCAAAGGAGTGATAGTAGGATAAGTTTTCCTATCACATTCGCCAGTACAGACCTTGCGTTATGCTTGCCAATTCCTTTAACCTAGGTTGATGTGGACAACTAGTCACCTGTTGCAACTCTAAATATCTAGTTTTTATCAAACCTAGGCCGTACAAAATTACGGAATTTACTTGAAATAACATTTAACATCGCTTCCAATGTTAGTCAGGATCGTTGGCTCTAATCTATATGACCTTTGAACATGTATCGAGCAAGTTACATTAAAGGAAATTTTGGCCTTGCTATTTACCTGTTTCACACAACTGCGATCTTCAATCACTTAGCATTTTCCATATCCGAACCCCTCCCCAAACGACTTGACTTCCTCATACCCTGTTCCACCTTGCATTTTTGACATAGATCTCCATCAGCCATTTTTTTCTAATATTATTGTACACTTTTTTTACCTTAAAAACAAATGTACGGCTCACCAATCCTATATTATTTCCATTATTCTTCCATAGTCTCACTTCGCGACCTAGTCTGTAAGTTTCAACTACTTTTACTTGTAACACCTCATATAATTACCATAATTTATTAATATTTACCCCAGCCCCCCTAAAATGTTCGGGTATACCAACAGTTTATTTTTGTTAAACCACAATTATCACATCGTAATATATTTTGATATTTACCTCTTAAAAAAAAAAAAAAAAAAAAAAAAAACTATTTTTTATGTTAATGCTTAGTTTGAGTTCAATATTGTCTTAAATTCTTTATTATCATTCTTAATTGTATTAATTTTAAGCTATAGTTGTAAACCTACAGACCAGCCGTCACTGTAATTTTTTTATTTATATATTTTTATTATTATTTTTTTTCGCACCGGGGGAGAATTCCCTCCCCCCTGTTTTTTACACTTTCTCTATCCTTGTTATCCCTCTTCCCTTATCTATTGTCTTGGTGACCTTTTTTTAAAAAAAAAATAAGGTTTAGGGAATGACTTCTATGATATATTACGGATTGTTTTTGTTAGCTGGTGATCGTTCTCAGAAATTCACTTCTTAATTACCATTGTATACCTTGCCCGAACCCTCACTCCAATCCCGCGCACGGCGTACCTCTTTTTTGTTTTTTTGGCTAGAGGGGGTGACTGGTGACTACGGCCCTAAGATTTATATCTGGGCGCATCGCGTTTTTCTAATCGTAATATTATTAGTTGAACTAATAGACGGCTATGATAGGCCATTGTGTGTTAGTCCGACAGGTTGTGACCATACAATGTAGTTAGGATTAGTATTTGTTTTAGTGTAGTATGCTTAGTTTTAATTAATTAGTGTTTAGAATTAAAATCGTCAAAAATAGCAGCCTAGATTGAGATTCGCCCAGTGTACTTATATATATATTTTAGCACGCGATCTGATGACCCGGCAACGCATAATAAAGTAGATCCACATACCCCCCCCCCTCCCAAACTGCTACCTTCGCACCGGATATTATTTAAAACTTACCCAATCAATCCACGCTACAGTGTATATCACTCGTGAAGCAAACTCAGCCTATAGACTAGTTAATAGTAGGAAATAATCCCTATTACTTGCTTCAAATTTAACCAAACTTAGTGGCTCATACATCGACGATAGGATGTTGATGAAATTTATCTCTATTTTTTTCCCCTGGACATACGGTCACAGAAACCCCTCACTCGATTTCTTAACACATTACATCTTATTTTCTAAATTAATTATTTAACATTATATTTTTTTCGACTATATTTCTCCAGAATAAATCAACATAAATAAGCCTACACAACCCCCCCCCCCCTACTGTCTATTGCCTTTACTCTCCTCCAATTTTAACGAGATTTACCCTGCACTTCCTATAACGACTATGTTAATTTAGTTATGTGCCCTTTTCATTGACCAACCCACCCAACCCTATATGTGTCATATTTTTTCATCACACAGATTCCCCCAAGCCCCTTCAGTTTTCAGATATACTCACAAAGGTTCAAATATTTTATTGTTCCACAATTACCCAATAATAATAAATTCAGTATTTCAATGATCGCACGGTCCCATACTACCCCGGACGAGGACTCTCATTTAATTACCGTTCTGGGGGGAATTTACCGGACTCGTGTTTTCTTTTTGAACGATGGCATCCATTTTTCACCCTTAGGTAATTTCCGTATATCTGACATTTTAAAATGTCTTTTATAGGTCCGAGACCCTCGATATGCCTTGCGGACTTCATTGGACGGGCTCACCGGTATTTAGGCATGTCCAACTCGGGTTTTGCGGTTGGACGGAATTTTCGGGCCTAATTATTCATCATTGAGTTATTACAACTCAAGTACAATTCCCTTATACCTTTTTTTCCATTACCTGGGCCAATCTCAATAGCCTTAGGTAATAATAGTTTAGTATTATTCTAATTCTTCCATCTTTTCCCTACATTTTACACACCACACTAATCACCACACCTACACTGTCTATTATCACCCCCTAAAACACACCACAGTTACCTCTTTTCTCTATCACCAATCTCGGTCTTTTTAGTTTAAGTATTTAGATTGTATACTTTTTTTGTTGGTTGTACTAAGGGTGTTGGCATTAACCAATAAGTTATACCTTCCAATTTTGTAATGTTACCCCCCCCCCCCAATACTGAATGTGCACAGAATTTTTTGTATATTTATTTATACGCAAGCTCGTCATTTGACCTCCGTCTATGTGTTACCGGCGTATGTATGACCTTTGGCTTTTTGTCGGGTGTAACGCCCCTCGGCACGATACCGACAAAACCAAAGAACCTCATTGTCGCGACCTCACCTAGCCCTTAACCCTCTTCCCTCCATTTACCTATTTAAGTCCCTGGTCGACCTACTAACATTTTAGGTTCTAAAAGTCAATTTTACTATGTTTGCCAGTGCTTAAGCGTTCGTATTCTTCTCATAGTCGTTTGTTATTAATCTTTGTCTTATTGTTAGTATAGGATGAGTTGTATTTTTTCTTTCCTCTTCCTCATTTTGATTGCCTTATGTGTTTGGTCAAGTACAACATTACTTGCATTAGAGTTGGTATCAACAATATATATAAGTTAGGGTAATTGTTAGGATCATGTTGCTCATTCATTACTCCCTACTTGACTAATTCTTAATCCTTTTTGTTCTATAACTTCTGCTCAACCCGCCGTAATTACACATGTTTTATGGTTAATAAGCTACATCATTCCAACCAAAACTTACCACCTATCTAGTGTATTTGCACTAATTTTTAGTGTAAATCACGCATTTCTTTCTTTATATATCTGGTCTGTGGGTCTTATAATCATGGGGCAGGCAACATCCTTGTGATTGCCTATCCCATCGATTTATTGTAGTAATATTATCGCCACAATAAAAAAACAAAAAAAAAATAAAATAAATAAAAACATTTAATAAAAAAATTATAAAAAAATAACAAAAAAATTTAAAAATTAAATATTTATATATGTATACAGTATATATAAATATAAAAAAAGTGGCTCATATGTAATTAAGCATCCCCACCCTTTACCACAACCATACCTAACATAACTACTCCTTACAGTTCTATGCAACAATCCTTATTTCTACACCTCCTACTTACAATTTATTGTAACAGTATACATAGTTTTTTAATATACCCATATCCGTTGTTAACCTATAAAATTTCCATCATATATGTCCTAATAATATAAATTTATATTAAAACAATATATATATATATATATATACATAAATATAATTATAACATTTTTTACCTCTTTTAATTTCTTGTCTATCATATTTACTGGCTATAATTTTATAAAGTAGTCCTCTGAAATTTCCCCTATTAAAACATGATTGTAATTTCTTAGTTCTAAGCCTTAGTCTCTTAAGTACACTACTTTCCGTTGTTAGCCTTACAAAATTCTCATCCTTTTACCCTTAGACATCCATGTAACAGCAAATTTTTTACGTTTAATAATTTATAATTAAAACTTTTTTTTTTTAGCTTTTAAACTACCGTATTTAATGTAAAGTGAGACTATAACCGACCATGCAATTTACCATTTAACTTTCCAAATTAATTAAATATGATCATTTTTACCTCATTTAAATTTATTCCCGTTCCCAATTCACCTATCCTGAAGTTAAAGCTACCCATCTCCTTGATCTGCAAACCTCACTTAACACAACAGAGTAAGAGTCGTCAAGCGTTGCCAAAAATAACTACACTTCTTCCAAGAAGGTCATATATGGATTTACTGTGGTATGATTGTAGCTATCTTCATGTTATAACCATCTGTCTTCTTGATCGGCGAACCTCACTAAACACCTTAGAGTAAGAGTTGTCCAGCGTTGCCAAAAATACCAACACTTCTCCGAAGAAGATCATATATGGATTTACAGTGGTATGAATATAGCTATCTTCATGTTAAAACCACTTGTCTTCTTGATTGGCAAACCTCACTAAACACCACAGAGTAAGAGTTGTCCAGCGTTGCCAAAAATACGTCAACACTTTTAAGAAGATCATATATGGATTTACAGTGGTATGAATGTAGCTATCTTCATGTTATAACCACCGGTCTTTTTGATCGGCGAACCTCACTAAACACCACAGAGTAAGAGTTGTCCAGCGTTGCCAAAAATACCAACACTTTTAAGAAGATCATATATGGATTTACAGTGGTATGAATGTAACTATCTTCATGTTATAACCACCGGTCTTTTTGATCGGCGAACCTCACTAAACACCTTAGAGTAAGAGTTGTCCAGCGTTGCCAAAAATACCAACACTTTTAAGAAGATCATATATGGATTTACAGTGGTATGAATGTAGCTATCTTCATGTTATAACCACCGGTCTTTTTGATCGGCGAACCTCACTAAACACCACAGAGTAATAGTTGTCCAGCGTTGCCAAAAATACCAACACTTTTAAGAAGATCATATATGGATTTACAGTGGTATGAATGTAGCTATCTTCATGTTATAACCACCGGTCTTTTTGATCGGCGAACCTCACTAAACACCTTAGAGTAAGAGTTGTCCAGCGTTGCCAAAAATACCAACACTTTTAAGAAGATCATATATGGATTTACAGTGGTATGAATGTAGCTATCTTCATGTTATAACCACCGGTCTTTTTGATCGGCGAACCTCACTAAACACCACAGAGTAAGAGTTGTCCAGCGTTACCAAAAATACCAACACTTCTCCGAAAAGATCATATATGGATTTACAGTGGTATGAATATAGCTATCTTCATGTTAAAACCACTTGTCTTCTTGATTGGCAAACCTCACTAAACACCACAGAGTAAGAGTTGTCCAGCGTTGCCAAAAATACCAACACTTTTAAGAAGATCATATATGGATTTACAGTGGTATGAATATAGCTATCTTCATGTTAAAACCACTTGTCTTCTTGATTGGCAAACCTCACTAAACACCACAGAGTAAGAGTTGTCCAGCGTTGCCAAAAATACCAACACTTTTAAGAAGATCATATATGGATTTACAGTGGTATGAATGTAGCTATCTTCATGTTATAACCACCGGTCTTTTTGATCGGCGAACCTCACTAAACACCTTAGAGTAAGAGTTGTCCAGCGTTGCCAAAAATACCAACACTTTTAAGAAGATCATATATGGATTTACAGTGGTATGAATGTAGCTATCTTCATGTTATAACCACCGGTCTTTTTGATCGGCGAACCTCACTAAACACCACAGAGTAAGAGTTGTCCAGCGTTGCCAAAAATACCAACACTTTTAAGAAGATCATATATGGATTTACAGTGGTATGAATGTAACTATCTTCATGTTATAACCACCGGTCTTTTTGATCGGCGAACCTCACTAAACACCTTAGAGTAAGAGTTGTCCAGCGTTGCCAAAAATACCAACACTTTTAAGAAGATCATATATGGATTTACAGTGGTATGAATGTAGCTATCTTCATGTTATAACCACCGGTCTTTTTGATCGGCGAACCTCACTAAACACCACAGAGTAATAGTTGTCCAGCGTTGCCAAAAATACCAACACTTTTAAGAAGATCATATATGGATTTACAGTGGTATGAATGTAGCTATCTTCATGTTATAACCACCGGTCTTTTTGATCGGCGAACCTCACTAAACACCTTAGAGTAAGAGTTGTCCAGCGTTGCCAAAAATACCAACACTTTTAAGAAGTTCATATATGGATTTACAGTGGTATGAATGTAGCTATCTTCATGTTATAACCACCGGTCTTTTTGATCGGCGAACCTCACTAAACACCACAGAGTAAGAGTTGTCCAGCGTTACCAAAAATACCAACACTTCTCCGAAGAAGGTCATATATGGATTTACAGTGGTATGAATATAGCTATCTTCATGTTAAAACCACTTGTCTTCTTGATTGGCAAACCTCACTAAACACCACTGAGTTTGATTCGTCAAGCGTCGCCAAAGATACCAGAGATACAAAGTCTATCATTTCACCTTGTGGATGGTCATTGTAGGATTGGCAGTAGTAGGATTTTATCTACCATCTTCGCCAGTACAGAACTTGCATTATTCCTGCCAATTCCTTTCACCTAGGTTTTTGTGACTAACTAGTCACCTGTTGCAAGTCTAAATATCTAGTTTTTTTTTATCAAACTTAAGCTGTACAGAATTACGGAATTTATTTTCAATATCATCTATCATCGCTTCCAATGTTAGTCAGGATCGTTGGCTCTAATCTATATGACCGTCAAACATTAATCGAGAAAGATACATTAAATGAATATTTGGCCATGCTATCACATTCGCCAGTACAGAACTTGCATTATGCTTGCCAATTCCTTTCACCTAGGTTGTTGTGACTAACCAGTCAGCTTGTGTTGCAACTCTAAATGTCTAGGTTTTATCAAACTTAAGCTGTACAGGATTATGGAATTTACTTGCAATATCATCTATCATCGCTTCCAATGTTAGTCAGGATCGTTGGCTCTAATCTATATGACCTTTGAACATGTATCGAGAAAGTTACATTAAAGGAAATTTTGGCCTTGCTATTTACCTGTTTCATACAACTGCGATCTTCAATCACTTATCATTTTCCATTTCCTACACCAATCCCCAAACGACTTGACTCCCTCATACCCTGTTCCTCCTTGCATTTTCGACATAGATCTCCATCAGCCATTTTTTTCTAATATTATTGTACACTTTTTTTACTTTAAAAACAAATGTACGGCTCACCAATCCTATATTATTTCCATTCTTCTTCCATAGTCTTACTCCGCGACCTAGCTTGTAAGTTTCAACTACTTTTACTTGTAACACCTCATATATTTAGCATAACTTTTTAGTATTTTATCAACCCCCCCCCCCAAATGTTGTGGTATACCACCAGTTTTTGTTAAACTACAATTAACACATCTTAATATGTTTTGATATTTACCTTTTTTATTTTTAAAAAAAACTAGCTTATAAGTTCATCCTTAGTGTGAGTTCAATACTGTCTTAATTTCTTTATTGTCTTTACTAATTGTATTAATTTTAAGCTATTATTGTAAACCTACAGACCAGCTGTCTCATTTATTTTTTTATTTATACTTTTTTTTGTCTAGGCACCAGGGGAGAATTTCCCCCTCTTTTTATAAACTTTCTCTATCTTTGTTATTCATCTTCCTTTATGTATTGTCTTGTTCACCTTTTTCTACAGTTTGGTTTAGGGAATGACTTTTAAGTTAAATTACATATTATTTTCGTGAGCTGGTGATCATTCTCAGAACTTTGGTAGGATTTTGGACCACTAACCACCATTGTATACCTTGCCCGATCCCTCACTCCCACCCCGCGCACGGCGTATCCCTTTTTTGTGTTTTGGCCAGAGGGGGTGACTTTGGTGACCATTCCCTCCTTTCCTTCGCTATCTAGTATTTATGCGCGGGAACAGATAAGACCAGTAGTGTTCCAACCACGAGTTAGTGAAGACGTCTGCACAGCGTTCATCTTTTGTTTCCTTTTAGTGCCGTAATTTTTAAGTATGTCTTGTTAAACCCAAAGGAATAGGCCCGGTACGGCCCTAAGGTTCATATCTGGGCGCATCGCGTTTTTGCAATCGTGATATTATTAGTTGAACTAATACACGGACATAATAGGCCTTTTGAGTTAGTCCGACAGGTTGTGACAATACAATGTAGTTAATATTAATATTGGTTTTAGTGTAGATTGGTTAGTTGTAGTAAATTAGTTTTTAGAATTACATCGTCAAAAATGGCTAGCCCTGATTGAGATTCGCCCAGTGTAATTTTATTAATTTACCACGAGATCGGACGACCCGGCAACGCATAACAAAGCATATCCACGTACCCCCCCTAACCGTACCCCTAAAGCCTATCTTAGCAAGGTGTACTTCACTATTCTAGAACGATCCATCATCAATATCTTCATAGGGATCATGTCTACATATCATTTACATCTAGGTGTAAAGTAGGGAACAAAGTACTTAACTTTTAGTTCAATAAATCGTATGTTCCCACTCAAAATGTTGCAAAATTTTTCGTATAGCTGTTAAGAAAATAAAGTCTACAAAGAAGAATTTATATCCCTCGAATACTCATACATCCGAGTAGGAAGGGAACCAAGGGAACCAGAGTTGGTCAAAAAATGTCAGTTGGAAATATGATAGAAATGGATCTAACCCAAGACTAGATTCAGTAGAGTTACACCAGTACCGAACCCACTGATTGGATTTATAGATACGTTAATAATTATTTCATGACCCATATTTAGAGACAATCCAGTTTAATTACTTTAATGACATCCCCATAATCCACAGATCGTTACAGATATTATTAAAAACTCTTACTTTTTTCTCTCGTTTTTGTGGTTATGTTTCGTGGTTTTCCTTATTCACAAATGAAAAACATAAACTAAAATAATGTAAATTTAATTCTATCTCATTTTCCTACTACAAGTTATTTTACTAAATTCAAGTTTGATACCGTTTTTAAAAGGTAAATTCACTGTAAAATCATTACATTTGTATTCCATTGTAGGTGTATTTTACAGACGATGTCAGTCACAGAGGACTCTTTATTTTCCAACTGTTTGCTCATTGACGGAGTGGTGTACATTGAGCACGTGTCCTTGTAACTGAACCATAAGCAAGCACGTAGTTAGTTATTTGTGTATTATGCTCTATACGACATCATGGTTCTGCATTATAAACTGTGGAATTCGCAGCACTACAGAATACGATTAATCTTGTTAATCGCTGAAACCCTTGAATAAAGTTTTGGTGATTTATAGTTCCTTATTTCCTTAAGTGTAGAAGAAACTCTGACAAAAAGATTCTTGGATTTGTCGAGTTCCAAAACAAAAGACTTATAAAAAAGGACGTGGATTAAATATTTCTAGCCCTCTATTACTCTAATATCGTCAGGGTTGGAAAAGGACAAGAGAGGGGTGAGACGAAAGATGAGAGGGATCTAACCCAAGACAACATGAAAGAAGTGTAGATCCAGCTAGGAGACTCGGGATTCCCACGTACGTATTCACTCTATAAATAAAAACCCGAAGTAGGACGTACGTCAATATGCCTACTAAATGAACACAGTCCAGTCATATATCACCTAAAGAAGTATCTATCGGTTCTCTGTCTACTGAACAGAGAGGACATTCAGTGTACTTAGATCTGTAGGTGTTTAGTAAGCTATTATTTACCGCATTATAAGTTATAGGTTGTAATTTACTTTTTTAATTTGTAGTTAGTAGGAAGGTGGAAGGGTTGTTTCTCTTGGAATATATTTTTTAAATAATTCCTTTTGAGAAAGATAAACATTACGAGAAACGTAATTTTCCCTTGCTTAGTTTTTAAATATTAAATATACAAAATTATAAAATGAACTCCTTAAAACAACTTTGAAGAACTAGACTTAATGATTCTCTGTTATAAAACATTATTGGAAGTAACTAAGTTCTTTCCACCATGTCAGAACTTCTCACCACCCTCTTTAACTTGTCTTCCATGTTATTTAATATCAGCAAGTCATTATTACAAAACTATTTGATGACTCCTATTATGATTGCTATACAACCTGGTTATGGAAACCAAACCGTCTAGTTTTAATTAAAACATAACTTAAGTTATAAGTTATGTATATAATCAAAATATATCGATACCTAGTTCACAAGTGTCGCATACAAGTCAATTTCAACTGTTTGATAACTTAGTAAGTTCATTAATATACGTTGTAACATATTATAGGTAATTTTCCTTTCAAACCTTGTTATTTAGTGTTTTTATGTCGAACCAAAACATATATAAATACCAAAAAAAATCGTTATTATGAAAATAAGTAAACAAGCACTAAAATAAGTTAAAATAAAGTAATTTTCATTAAGTTTTTGGAATATCATGTATTTTTTAATGCATTTGATTTACACTCTGTACACTACAGCTATCCAACGCTGGGTCAAATATCTTCATGCATGAACTGTGCTAAACAATATGTTCCTGATTTTTGTCCAGCCCTGTATATATTTTACAACAGATTTTTTTGTTCCGTAGAGGAGAAAACCTACCCCGAGAATTGCCAAACCAAAGGTAAAAATTAGAATTAAAAGATGTGGGTGGTTGTCTAGAGTATCTCAAAGATTTTGTTTGTTTTTGTAACTATGTTCAAAATGGTAATGAAGAAAGAAAAAATGTTTTTCTATAACTTAATTTATAAGGAACTCACACGCTCGCCACACATTCTAGTAAACAAATAAAATATAAAATTTATTATGACATTTACCTTTATCAATGTATATACATATAGTTTCGAGAATATTTATCAAATCTATCATATAACAACATAAAAATCATGTACTAACATAATCTAGGGTACACGATAATTAGGAAATTTTAGTTTGAGCTGGTCAACTCAGTAAAGAGGTTTGTCCAAATGGGTATTTACCTAATCGCTTTCCGAGGTGAGCAGCCTTTACATCTGGAGTTTAGTATGAGACCTTATATTAACGCCTTGAGAAGAATTAACCGGAAAGATATTAGTCTTAGGTAAAAGAAGACGAATTTTTAACGGCAGCCTTAACTGGCTTATATCTACTGTTAATATTTACGGATAAATTTATGAATTATTTTTCGTAGATATTCCAATTCTTTAAGTAAAATTAATGTATCCTATAAATTCTCCACAAGGTGACGTACAAAACTCCTTAGAGAAGGAACAAAGGTCACGTTGGAAAACAGTTAGGTAACTACTCCTTGGGTACACACCACTTTTTCTCAGTTGACCAGCGTAGATTCTTCTTTCAGACCAATAGTGTTTTTTGCGTTATTTTAATCAAACTTCCAATATTTTCAAAAATTGATATCTAAAATAAAACTTGAACACAATATTTTTACAAACAATACGTTTATTAAATCAAACTCCTTTCACTACAATATCGCCATATTCAGTGATGCATTAGCCACTTCAGTTACAGTGTGGTTATTGTAGCTCATACATTACTAAAGATGAATGCAGTGTCGTTGAAGCGCGTTTGATTTAATAAACATATTATTTTTTTATAAATTGTTTTAAATTTTATAACATTTTAAGTCAATCTCAATATTTATATGTCTTACCGAGTACAACAAGACGAATAGGTCGTACAGTGTTGCCGTTGTGATCTTCACACAGCCATGTTCCATCGTCTTCTAACCTGACACTAGAGATCGTAAGTCGTCCTGTATGATCCTGTGTATATCTGTGTCCTTTGTCTACTTCCATACTGTTGTGTAGCCATCTTATCGTAGGTCCTACTGTATAGTTCCCTATATCGCACACTAGAGTCACCTCTTCGTGTTGTTTTACAACGTATTCAATGAAAGCAGAGTCGTCCTGTGTCAGATTCCCACTGATGTCATCTCGGGAACGACGCAAGGATATGACGCCATGTTGCCGATGTCGCAAACTGACACCTGCACTGCTTCGTCCTGGAATCATACAAACTAAACTTGTAAGAATATATTTTAATTTATTTATACAGATTATTTTATTCTTATTAAGTGGAATGCACAAACTTTCTCACTCACACATCTTAAAAAGCGAATGAAATTAACTAAAAGTAACCATACAAAAAAAATTAGTTCAGTTGTCGGTAATAGAATGAAAATTAACCATGGTCGCTGTGTGTGAATAAAATGTTTATAGAGGGCAAGTTTTACGTCCGTTTCCTTCTAAATGTGATTTGCTCACTAACTGTCTAATTCCAATGGGGGAAGTCAGAAGAAAATCTTAAATGAGAGCGTAGGTTTATAGATCTATTGTAAGTAGCATAGATCTCAAATGGTTCATCCTATAGGGTTTTAAAGTTTATAAAAGTGTACGTGATAGAACAGCTTTTTACCGCTTTACTTTTTTAAAAAAATTACCGCACAATGTTTCCTACAAGCTGTTAGAACCTGAAAGTACTATCGTTTTTGGTGATAAAAAAATGTAATTGATCACCGGAAGTCCAGGATCTAATAGGCAACTAAAACTTTTAATAAGACGAGGGTCATGTAAATATATCGTTTAACAACGCCTTTTAACATCGCTAAAAAAGATATTGCAATTGGAATTAAAAAATCATGACGTATTAATTTATTGTCTACGAAAATTTCTCGTACCGTTATTTTCATTATGACAACATTTCCAGTTATGATATTTTAAACAAATTTCCAGTTGAAAACATGGGAAAAAATTTAAATTAGAACTTTTACTTGTTTAGACATTTTATTGAGAGATAATCTAATAAATTAAGGAAATAATTACATGTTAATTGTTTTGTTACAGTTTAAAGTAGTTGTGCTGGTAAAGAGCGGTTCTAGCACGTACTTTTTGTAAACTTTAAAACTCCGTTATTTTTTATAGGATGTACCTTTTGAAATCCGATTTACGGCACTGTGCTCTACTAACAAAGACCTTTATTTTGATCTACATATCGACCTATGATTTTATTTATGATTGTGGGCCGTTCTCTATTGGAGTTGGACAGTCAGTGAGCGCATCAAAACCAAGGTATTTAGATCCAATATGGATATGAGGAGTTTCAATATTCTAACTTAAACCATATAAATAGAGGTAGGGGGAAGTGACTTAAAACTCACCCTGTATATTTAAATAGGATATAAACTTCGTATGCTAATGCTATTAATGCGCCAACAGAGTAAGGACTATCATATTAAAGTATAAGTTTTGACATGGTGGAGGTATATTTGTGTTTTTTACCAATTATTCCTGACCAGTAATATTATGAACTTGCTCTTTAGTACAAGTATTTGGTTTATATTTCATTCAGTTTGAATGAAATCGGGAAAGCTGATTTTTTAGGTTTATACTAATAGCTTACGAACAGGAATTTTCGCAACCGATAAGGTTATGTGGGTCCTAAGACGCTACACTTCAATTAAATATTATCAAAACCGTTAGAGCATATTATGGGAGTTATTGTAGCTCATGTATCACTGAGGATGGCGACTTTGTCGTTGAAACGGGTTTGATTGAATAAACGTAGTTTTAGTAAGATCTTGTGTTCGAGGTTTCGTTCTACATGATATTATCTCACACGTCAAGCTCAATATTTGTTTATAAAAGGAGTACATCTATGAGAATTTTATTTAGAACTTCAGAAATCGGAAGGAAGGGAGTAAGTCTATAATTTCAAATGGGACATAAGGTCACGTGATGACTCAATGAGATAAGAAGAAAAGTTTTTTAAACAATCGTAAATAAAATGGCGAACTATAACGAGATTGTATTAAGATAGACGAAAAGGAAATTGCATCTTCCCATTTTAACTGTATTATCATTTAGGAATCTTCTCGCCTAGAAGGCTACCTCTTAATTTTGGATATTTGGCAATCATGAGATGTGGGTTATTTACAATTTGTATATATGATGTATAGTTATGAGATATCTTAGTTAATTGATCTCAATCAGACGAGAAAAGTTAGTTTAAACTAAAATTGCCCTGTATATTACACAAGTTAGCAGGTCTTTTTAGTGCATTTTGCAACCTTTTATTTAAATTGTGGGCGTAATATAATGATGAAAACAACTATTAATTATTAAGTATTTTATAAAAATCTGTTTTTCTTTTTAACCAGCAAAACTGTTATCCTCTTTCAATTAATTTGACAATAAGGTCTATTTGATGATGCAACCGACTATACCTAATTCCTTTAATTATAATTGACACTCGAGACCTCCCAAATTGCATCCAGACCGTTAGCTGGATGACGTCAGCTCAGTTACATATTGTTTCTAATTATCAGTGTAATAACCATGCATAGAATATCCTACTACATTGTCATGCTATTACTAATGTGTGGGGATTTGAAGAGAGAAAGAGAGAGAGAGAGAGAGAGAGAGAGAGAGAGAGAGAGAGAGAGAGAGAGAGAGAGAGAGAGAGAGAGAGAGAGAGAGAGAGAGAGAGAGAGAGAGAGAGAGAGAGAGAGAGAGAGAGAGAGAGAGAGAGAGAGAGAGAGAGAGAGAGAGAGAGAGAATAATAGTGTCAAAATCAACCAAAATTACAAAATTTAAATAAGGTTGAACCTTCATGTGTATTTTTATTTTTTAATGACCTTTTTTTAACAAGGGTACATTGAAACCTGAAACCAGTGAAACCAAACATAATTTTTTTAAAATCCTAAACTTTTTTCTTGTCTTTTTTTAATCCAAAATTGTCCCCTTTGTTTTTTTTTGGAGATAATATATGTTTTTTTGATACTACTTGACTACTTGTATGCAAAATTATAGAACTGAATGACAATTAATTGGTTCTAGTAAAACAAAATAATTTTCTATGTCTGTACAAACAGTTCTGGTGCATTTGGTCGACTCTTTTGCACATTATTTCCTATTGCATGACCCTGTGGATATGTAAAAATTACACCTAATTTTTAATAAAATGAATTTTTACCCAAGTTTATACCAGTTTCATTAAAGTCGTCATGTATTTTGCTACAATAATATTTATACAGAAGTGATTTTAATCATCGTTACTTATAAACGGTAAAGAAGTGAGTTGAATGCGGGGTACACAAAGAAGTACCAACTTGTAATTGTTACGCTAAAGCTAAATCCAAATAAGTCGAGAACTAAAACAATGAATCTAGCCCTCGAATATTCTAATGGCGTCATTGTGTAAAACTAACAAGAGAGAGACTTGTTATGAGAGATGAAATAGTGAGACTTAAATCAACTTTCCATGTGTAGATCCAGCTAGCACACTCGGGAATGCTCTTACTCACTATATATACTTGTAATGACATGTGAATTAGCAACTTATATGTTTTTAAATATTTCAAACGAATATAATTTTCCATTCGGGGCGTCAAAGCTGTAGAATCAAAGATCCCCTCTACACGAGGGTGTGTCAGACCTAATTAAGTAGGAGTAACGGCTGCTACATTTCCACACTCTGATATTGATTGGTAAATCCCTTCCTTTTGTGCTTATTTTCGTAAAAAGAAATAAAGTGTTAATTTCATTAAGGGATGACAGAATCGCTCCTGATAACAAAGTTTCCAGACGACAATTAAAATGCAGATTGATAACTTCATTTCTTTTCGTGTTGGACCAAAGATCCTAAATAATCAGAAGATGTTTACGAGAAACAATCCATGCTGTACTGAAGTTCAGAATAGATAAGGATGTTAATTTCTTTCTTTCTTTGAACACTTTTGATTTAACGAGAACTAGAAATAGTGACACTACAACAGTACGAAATGAGTTTTTATTTTAAATGTAGATAAATATAATAAATGGGGCAAAAATATTGCACAAACATTGCAACTCAGTCATCCCCAAAACCAAATAAAAATAAACCGAAACTAATCGTAAGGTTAAACTGTCATTTCTGTAGATGTAAATCAAAAAGTGAAAAGGAATGGTTGACAAACCCCTAGGAATATTGTATAGGAGTGCTGTCAGTCCAATTTCGAATACAAAACTATATATAGATTTACAGTTCAACTTACACAAACAAACATTTACTTGTGGCCAGTAGAAGACAGTACCTATCTCACCCAGTCAATGAGCGATGTTGTTTCCACGTTCAACTTCCAGAAATACATTTCTTTGAGAGATTTCAAATCACACCATAGCATGTCGCCTGGGGATAAAAACAGCGCTATTACATAAGTTTAGGCGATTATCGATGAATACTTTACAAATTGTAACCACCATACCGCGGGCGTTATTACTGAAGTTTCAAGTACTTCCCCCCCCCCTCCACTATGGTTTGGCTTCAACTGAAACTTTTCATATTGTGTTAAACCAGAAAATAGACTATTACCACAATATCCCTTAGGCGGACAATTTGTTATACTATCTTTATGTGAAAACTTTATTAATTTATTGAACTTAAAATGTTGTACTTTATTACTTTACTTTATAATTCCATCTACATAGAGAATGAATAGAAATAAAGGAAAAATATTTTTGAAACTTTCTTAGATTTTGTTTGATTTAGTCAAAGTTTTTGTTCACACTTATATGTAGAATTTTATGTGATAGAGTAGAAATTAGGTGTAGAGCGTTTTGATATTAGTTTTGAGACACCCTGAGCTCAAAAACTCTATTTTTAGCTAGACTATATTTAGATAGACTGTTCGGCCGTTCCATGTGTTGTAAGTTCGATACGAGTGGACGGGTTCGAATCAAATTTTATAAATCAAATATTTCGGCCATATCTTAAAGTGTTTGTTTTCATTTTAAGTTGAAATTTTGTGGTTTCTGCAACAAAACCAAAGTGCAAAATAAAGGTTTAAAGGAAAATCTCCCGGTCATCATAGTTTTAAACAACCATAGTTGGTCAAAAGATACCTGATAGGAAAGACGAAAGAGAGAGAAGTATAATGAAAGCTAAGGAATAATTGAAAAAAGTTGTAAATCCACCTTGGGGTACCTCTTATTACCACCCTCATACTCACTAAGTGAACTCCTGAAGTGTCAGACTTTTTATCAAATTATAGTGTAAGTTTAATACGGTTTAGTACAACCCAAACCAAATGTTTAAAAAAAAAGAAAATAAAACATATTACCATCAAATATAATAAATAAATAAAATAATTTAATTGTAATATATTAATTACTCAATTAAAAAAAATCAATGTATTTTATTATATTATTTTAAACTCATTTTTTTCATAGGCTACTCTGTCTCCAGGGAACGGTGTCGTCAAGAACAGCTGTCACCTTCCCGACATCAGATTATTAATTTCGTCCTCTAATTTTAGTTAGGTGTTTCTTATAACATTTTTCTAGGGGTTACAAATAAGAATTGACATTAATTATATAAATATATAGATATTTAACCCACGTAAGAGTCATGATATTTCTATATCATGTCTTTTCTTTTTCAATTCTTAGTTCCCATAAAACCAGAATGTATCAGTTTGTGGATCTATCTACCCTGTTTCAACGATGTTACTTTAGTAGGTGTAATTTCAAGTTATGATATCACATTATTAATTTCGTTCTGTAATTTCAGTTAGGCTCGACATAGAGACTTTTTGTAGATATCACTGAATAAGTATTGGCATTAAATATGTAAAGCATTTTTTTTACCCTGTTTAACTTCATAAAGTCCCAAAATGTTATTCTTTTTATTCTAGTCCCTCAAAATTATATATTCTTCAATAGAGACTTATTTATAAATGTCAAAGATAGGGATTGACTTTAATATGTAAAGTTGTCTAGTTTACCTCGCTTTAAAAGAGGAGCAAGATATTGAACTCGTATAAAATTCACAAAACATATTATAGTAGGTAAGGTGGAATCTCTCGTTGATACCTAACATGTTTAAACTTTAGCCAGATGTACCAAGAAGTAGTTTACACATCGCACATCAGAGTTTAATTTTTTCTGGTTTTAAATTCGAGGGAAGTTTAGACTGTACCGTATAACATCTATTGACCGATTTAAAACGTTGACTAATTAATATAATTAGCAAAATGTCATAAGGTCGGAAGTATTTATTATAACGCTAATATCAAGCATGCACTAAATTAAACTCCAGAATGGTCTAGTTACATATGTTACACAACATTGCTTGAAAAACTTTATAATTAAATCATTCAATTGAAAATGCACTAAAACGCTTCTCGCTTTCTATGGTAATTAAATTACAAGATCATTTTATAAAGACAACTTTTATAATGTGAGAGTTTTGAAATATCTTTTAATTGATGTATTTTTATTTTAAATTTGTTGAAAAAGTCAGTTTTTATACTCAACTAATAACCTGAACAAACTCTATCTGATTTACCTACAAATATGATAGTAATCTGTGTTGTAATATTCATCAAACGCTACGTTTAAACGAAAAACCGATGTAAATAGGAGACGAGGATATCAGCAATCGATACATTGTCGCAGTTAGGGTGAGTTGATGTATAATGTTTGATCAGCAATAGTTCCATTAATGAGATTCTGTTACACTTTACCATTGTAATAATTTTCGTAAAGATATTAACCCAAACTGATTTAACCTGGATCAGCTGTTAATAGTGATTCAGTGATCAGTATACCTTACTCCTTTGATGTTTTAATACGTTCAAAATGTATTTTAAACACCGACTCTAGCTCTGAACGTTTCACACAATAGATCAACATGTAAATAACAAAACAGATACACTATTTGGGAAAGTAGAAACGAACCAATTTTCTTTTCATAACACCTAACTTGTTTAGAAACGTTAAATCTCATAAAATAAAATAATGTATTCTATTACTAACTGCCTTCTCCTGGTAAAGTACGTCTTTGTTTAATCGCACTATTTAACCTAAATCAGCTGTTAATAGTGATTCAGTGATCAGTATACCTTACTCCTTGGATGTTTTAATACGTTCAAAATATATTTTAAACACCGACTCTAGCTCTGAACGTTTCACACAATAAATCAACAAGTAACAAACAACAAAACAGATACTAACTTGAACAAAACACCCAGCATTGAGAGAAATAATAATTCATTACAATTGGAAATCTGGATCACCGGATATGCTTATAAATAACTTTTAATATGTTACTCACCGCCAGCAATCCTTTTTTTGAAGTTTTTCCTTCAGTACATATATATTACCACTACACGTGTTTCGGACTTTTTACGTCCATCGTCGGGTGGTCAAAACACATTTAAAAACATTTAACACAATTTGTAAAAACACATAACACAAACAAGTACAGTGTCAGCCCAGAGACATGTTAGACTTCATTTGTGCGCGTGTGTTGTTTGTGTTATGTGTTTTTACAAATTGTGTTAAATGTTTTTAATTGTGTTTTGACCACCCGACGATGGACGTAAAAAGTCCGAAACACGTGTAGTGGTAATATATATGTACTGAAGGAAAAACTTCAAAAAAAGGATTGCTGGCGGTGAGTAACATATTAAAAGTTAAATAATAATTCATGTGATTCAGCTTTTTTTTGTTAACTTGTTAGGTTTTTTGTAATTTCAATTCAGTTCGTCACTTGTAATTGTACAGATTGATTTTTTATTGTTGTTTAAAGGCGAATTTTACAGCCGATCATGGTAAAAATAAAGAAAAAACGGTCCCTATAATTATATGTCCGGAAACACTTCTTTTACCAACTAGACAACTTTTTTACTAAATAATTTATATGTCTAGAACCTTTTAAGCGATTGAGTTTAAATTTTACACGATACTCATAAATGTAATGACCAAGTTCTATAGAAATAATCAACTCATTCCAATAATATGTTTCAAAATGGCGGTCATTTAAATAATTGAAATGAAAATAACTCATTACAAGTTATTTTCATTTGATATATTTAAGTGACCGCCATTTTGAAACATATTATAGAAACAAGTTGATTATTTTCTTCAAACTATGTCTCTATATTGAAGACTATTGTTCAAAATTTCAACTTAATCGGCTGAGCCATTTTTGAGATATAACATATTTAATAAAAAACGTTTTTAAATTCCCGATTACTGGTAAAAGAAACGTATCAGGAAATAATATGTTTACAGGGACTGTTTTTATTTATTTTGATCCATGTAACCAACCCCCTAAATTATCTCTGTGCATTACAGGGACATTTTGTAGATATATAACTTTGGAAATGGATAAGATATAGAGTTCATATTTGGTACACGTATTTTGTACGTTACGTTTTACAAGTGTTAAACGATAAACAAGACGAGATCAAACGATAATTGACTTATCAACAAAAAACTAAATATTTTATTTTTTGTTATAACTACAATTATTTGACGTAGTTTTAAAATGATTTTTGATTCGGTTCTGAAATTTTAAAATATCTGAATACATTAATAAAGTCATTAGGGGTCAAATTATGAAAAATACTGTAAAAAACCTAAAACCTATGTCATGGGATTTACGAATCAGTTTTCCAAACTTTTAAAATGGCACTCATTTTCAAATATGGAAACCAACTTTAAATTCCTTTTGGAAATCCTATATGATGTTTTTGTATTTGTACCGTATTTAAAGAACTTTCTTTTCTTGGATTTTTGTTGTTGATAAACTCACTCGTTTATTAGTTAAAAAGGAATTTGAATGTTTGAAATTTTGTCGTTTTCCGATCTTTTCTTTGTTGTATCAAGTTTAAGATTTAATTAGGCATAGTCTAGGAAGTATCCATATCAAATTAAAATTAAAATTACTAATTAGTGAAATAGATAAAAGTCTGTTTATATTTACATTTGGTTTGATCTAGTTTTTATGTAATCTACTAGTTAATTATAATAATTTTAGTTTTGTTTTACTATTTCCACTTTCTAGATTTTGCAAATTAAATTTTAACTATACAGCAAAAGGGAGTTCGGAAAAAATACACGAAACATTGAATGTTCAAGTGGCATTAATTCATAAACGATTAAGGTTATCAAAAAACACCAAGAACTAAACAATTGTAAAATTTTTTGTAAAATCCGATAACCCCAACTAGCATATTAAAAAATGACGGCCATTTAAAAAAGCATTTTTAGATTCCATGTTACAGTAAATAGGGTCCCCCATTTTAAAGATTTTCTTCGGGGTTTTTTATTGTGTTAAGAAGAAAAACCATTTCAGTCATTATCGCCAAAGTTTTTCTTCGGATCAATAGATTAACAGATACCAATAGTGTTTATGATAAAATGATATCATAGTCTATATAAATTTGTTACGTAATATAAAAACTGTTTTAAAGTTATTCAATTGTTCGAGTTTACTCACATTTTTGTAGGGTTCTTTTAAGAATTATTGTACAAGTTTACTAACCTCAAAATCGATGTTTTAAAATTTATAAATATAAAAGAAAATCTGATAAATATTTCACACCTAATCGTCGTACAAACTACCAAAACATCAAATAATACTGAAACGTGTTTCATACACTAAAACTATAAAAGTTATTGCGAAATGAAAATGTTTAAATTTGAACATTGTAACCTCAAAATTAGGACAAACAATTAACGACAGTCAACAATAGGATATGTTAATGCTTCAATACTTGCAATATTCAATGAACACTGTGGTGAAATGCACAATGACAATAGATAATTCCCTTTACAGGAACAATAGTAACAGATGAATAATTATTGGAATAAAAAGAAATTGATTTGTGCAATTTATATTATTTATTTTTGCTGAAACTATCAATTATTTGTTGAATATGATTGGAAAAATGATTACAAAATTAGAATATAACTGTTGTTTCAAACTGTTTTATGCGGTGCCTCTTGCCTAGGGTTGTAACAGGTCATTTTATTCCAGCTTGTCATCTGCGTACACTACATCTTAGAGTCGAGATCGTAGTGAAAAGAATACAAAAGCTTTCTCGCTTGCAATACCTTCAAAATATAATGAAAACTAAGAAAAACTAATCAACACTAAAAATATCAGTTCGGTAGTTGTCAATAAAAAAAATGAAAATGAATTTAGTCACTAATCTTCATATTTCACTAAAATTTGCAGAAAATCGTTGGAAGTGAATTTGAGACATTTATCACAGCCCCGTCTTTTTACCGATAACTTAAGAGCCAGAATTTTTAGATAATTATGTTTCATTTGGGTCCTTAAAAACTACAAAATTTTATCAATTCATTGGCAAATCCGATTGTGATGAAATCGTAAATTTTGTAATTCTTCTTTCTTATGGCAGTTACCCCAAAAATAAATACATTATTGGGAAATTTTTTTAAGATTTGCCCCTAAATATCCAGACATACCAAATTTGTTTAAAATATGGTTGACACTTTTGGACTAAAAATCAATAAAAACGAATGATAGGTAATTTACCAACATCATTCCAATAACCACAAGGAGCCTCAAATTAATTGTATCAGCAAATAAACTCTACACTATTTGGGAAAGTAGAAACCAATTTATTTTCATAACACTTAACTTGTTTAGAAACGTTAAACCTCATAAAATGATTTGTGTATTCTATTACTAACTGCTTCATCTGGTAAAGTACGTCTTTGTTTAATCGTGCGGTTCACTCAAATTCATAGATTCGATTATTTGTGGTGATGTTCGATAGATAAAGAATCGAACTCTCATATCATACACATCAACGTGCTAGATATTTATTTTTGTGGGTTGGTAGACTTGTGTAAACGCGATTATTGTGTTGAAAGTGATTTCAATGAGTTTATTTATCTTTTAATTATTAAAATTATACAGGATCTTTCCAAATTACGTTCTACAACTTCAAAATAGGGCTCCTTGATCAAAATAAGTAAACAAGTTTTAAAAGTCTTAAAATGCATAGTGTTCAGTCATTTTGTTTTGTTTTTTTTACAAAAAAAATATTATGTTTTTGGAAATAAATTAGATACCAAGTCCAAATTTGATAAACATATTTTTATGAGACCTTTTATCATTGTAACAAAAGCTAAAACTTTACGTTGAACGTTTTCAAAATGACAGCCGTTTAAATGTTTTTGAGTTAATGGTTGTTATATTAGGCATATTTTGGATATTGTTATTTTTATATTGGATATATTAGACATTCAAAAATGTATGTTCATAGGATTTTTTTTACTTATTTTGATCCAAGATAACCTGAAGTTTTGAAAAGTAGTTTGGAACACTCTGTATATTCTTGCAGTAAGTATAAAATTGTCCATCTTCTGTATATAATATGGAATTAAATATTGATAGTATTTTAATCTCTCGAAGCTTAGTTGTGTTAAAGTAAAAAAAAAAAAGATAATTTTCTTACGTTGAGAAATTTTGTGTTGCGAATTTATGCTTTTAAAATAGCTCTCAGAGTAATCTAACTGGCAGTTCTAGGTAAATTTAACCGTTCGTAAACAATGTTTTTACAAAGAGTAGTAAACATTTGTTTGTAAACGATTAAGTAATTTATTCATGTGTATGAAACTGCAGCAAAGTTACGTGTAATTACACGTATTATACGAAACTAACGTGATTAGCTGATGAATAACGGGTTCCACGGAAATTGGAAAACAGTATTAGAGGCAGTTCCATTATAGGGAGATGGCAATATCGTAAATAACACTTGGGTCAACACTCTGTGAGAAGGGTAATTAACTGTGGTTAGTGTGTACACACAATGCACAAAGTTTGGGTATATATAATCAATGCCTAAAATAGTCTGTAGTATTCTGAAATAACGTGGAGCAGTATTTGAAATGTTGGGCTCTTCCGTTCAATTTCTCTGATAGTAATTTCCCAATATTTATTTTACCATAAAGAAAGTAATGTATCGAGACAAACAATCTATATCGTTTAACGATATCTGTCTATCGTAAATCCAATCATCTACAATCCAAACGAGAGAAATTTTTTTCATAAACTTTTTAATCATTTGTAAACAACTCAAAATTTGGGAGGAGCTCTATTTTATTTAGCATTGAACATCAGCATTTTAAAATAATCAAACCTCGTTCATATAATTAAAAAATCAACAGTATAATCTCAAAATTTTAAAACAAATCAACATTAATGTGTCTTGTGACGGGGAGTTTATTAAATTTTTTTATCAAACTTGTAATATCAATTAGAATTAAATATATGTTGAATATTTGAAATATTCAATTAACACTGTGGTTAAATTTACTATAACGCTTAATACTTCATCTAACCACAATAATTGTGAACAGAATAATGAATGTCTTTTTAATTGGATAAATCTAAATAGTTGAGTTCTTTGTATTTTAGTTAGTTTTTCTGTGATGGTGATTGGGAGAATTATCAATTAGGTTCTCTGATTAAAATTCAAAATGGCGGCAGTTTGAAATGTTTATATTATATTCCCTACGTACCTAAACCAATTGTGGTGATTAGTCTCCATTCCCCCCTCCCCTTCGCTATCTTGTATGTACGCTTGGGACTAGATAACGGAAGAGTAGTGTTCCAACCACGAGTGAGGGAAGACGTCTGCATAGAGTTCTTCTTTGGTTTCCTTATAGTGCTCTAATATTTAAGCATGACTAGCTAAAACCAAAGCCCTAGGGTTTATATTTTTGTCGCATCGCGTTTTTGTAATCGTAATATTATTAGTTGAACTAATACACGGCAATGATATGCCTTTTGTGTTAGTCCGACAGGTTGTGGCAATACAATGTAGTTAAGATTAATATATGTTTTATCGTAGATTGGTTAGTTTTAATAAATTAGTTTTTAGAATTACATCGTCAAAAATGCCCAGCCTAGGTTTAGATTGGCCCAGGGTATTTATATTAATTTTACCACGAGATCGGTCGAACCGGCAACGCATAATAAAGTAGATCCACGTACCCCCCCCCCCCTACTGCTACCTTCGCACAATAATATCTCATTTTGTCATCTACGTATGTTGACATCAATAGGTAGGTGGACAAAAAATCGGATAAGTAATTAAACTATGCAAAATCATTCTACAAACTTTCTTAATCATACCCCCTCCCCTAACTATTTTTCACTAAAAACGTCATCTTGGCAAAATAAGTTGTATAAATTTATAGTATTTTTAAGAATAAATTAGGTTGTTGCCAGATCATAGACGAAATGCAGATAGTTTGTAATTGTTGGGTTACAATTACGCAACATGTATAAGCAATATGAGCATAAAAACTGAAATATCTAAGAGAAGACGTAACCAAGAGTTGTCGACTGTCAGTTGCTGGTGAAAAGGACAGTCTTCGCGGTATATCACCGAAAGGGCTGGGCAATTGAGGGAAATCGAAAGAAGCCGAAACTGAAGTGGAATCCGTCGGACTTGAGGACTTTTTATTAGGTAGACTCTAAGGTAATTACCACCTACCGCGGCCTTTGGAGGTCTATCAAGTGGTGTTACAGAACCGTATTATGTGTATTGAAACCAGTCCATCTCTTGACTCTGCAATATGATTATGTAACTTAATCCAAATATAAACTGTAATACTTTCGGAATTGTGATTTTTAAACGGTTTTTGGACCATTATTCCACCAAAATTTGATCGAAATCGGTAGTGACGATGTTGAGAAATTAATTACGTTTTAACACCCCACGGCCATTTTGTATCAATTAATCACAAACCGGAATATTTATATCGATGAAGACCAAAACGTTTTGTTTGGGACCTTAGAGCTACTTCAGCTTAGAGCTACTTCACCTTAGAGCTACTTCAGCTTAATTTGATCAAAATCATTAAAGCCTATTTTGATAAATTCTTAATTTAATATTTAGGGATTCTGAGCCAAAATTTAAAAAAGTCTGATGTATACCAAATAAATGCTCAGATACTAAATTTCATTTAATCTGTCCAACTATGAAGTTTATTGCACAAAAAGCAGACAACAGATAGATATTGGACTGATATTTAGTCCATAAAACAAAGTTTTTGAACTAAAAGAACCTCAAAATGGATCCTCCACAACTCGATTTTAATTTTTTGGACCAATTACGTACTTAACTACTATAGACTATTGCGTATATATCAGGGAATAAAAAAGAATTTTTTTATTTGTTCCTTATTTTTATAAAGAATGGACTTTACCTTAACTCGATTAAAACTATAAACAGCACCTACTAGTGTTTTATTTTAAATTTTCTTTTCGAAACCTGTTTCACGGTTAAATAAATGTCACCATCAGTTGTAGTTCTAACAGAGTAAATAACGTTTTCATGAAGTGTAGTGTAAACATGTGTTTGTTAACTTTGAATTAATTTGTTCATGTACACGATGCTCCATCAAGGTTACGTGTAATTAAACCAATTATAAGAGACTGACGTCATTAGCTGGTTAATAACAGGTTACATGCATATTGGAATCCAGTATTAGTGGCAGTTCCATTATAGGGAGGGACAATATCGTAAATAACAGGGTTTGGGTCAACACACTGTGATAGGTAATTAACTGTGGTTGGTGTGTACACACATTGCATTGACTTTCTCATTTATCCAAACATAAAACAAGCAGAAAACAATCGCCAGACCAAGTTGAAGTTATTGTTTAGATAACATAAATATGAATTGTAGTTTTATTTACTCTCTTACTGTTGACATAATTAATTTGTATAACAAGAGTCATATAAAATGTAATTTTTTCTACCTTCAATTTTATAAATTACAACTATAAATAAGTTTTTTTTTGTGGAGGTGAAAATCTTCAAAAGACACCATTGCACGCAATGGTAGTGTGGGATTTTTACCCACTAAAAACACCCCCGGTTATCATAACCAGTCCACCAGACCGACAAACGATTTTATTTTCTTACAAAGAGTCGCTGTGTATGAGAGAATTAATAGCTAAATACTCTCCGCTACATTAAGCCATTAGATCATGAGGCTTCTTTCTGCTAAGGCGACGGATGTCACCGCCTACGTTTAGTACACTTAGCATGTCAGGATTTACATGCTTCCGCAATCGCATGTCATGTCCACATGCATACCTCTTCATCTCCTCCGTTACCAGGCCAATTCGCAGGTCACGATGGAGATCTTTATTTCTTACGTACCATGGCGCGTTGACCATTCCTCGCAGTACTTTGTTCTGAAATTTTTGAATCATCTGAGCATTTGTGTTCTTTGTACAGCCCCATAATTGAATGCCATACGTCCACACTGGCTTCAAAATTTGTTTATAAAGCAAGATTTTGTTTCCGATCGACAATTCGGAGTTACGTCCGAGCAGCCAGTAAAGGTTTCGATACTTAATGTTCAGTTCCTCTTTTTTCTTTTTCACATGCTCCTTCCACTTGAGCTTTACATCCAGGGTCATACCCAAATATTTAGCAGTGTTAGCACAGGGTATGATTTTATTGTGAATGGTAATGTGGGCATTTACTATCTTCTTGTATGTGAAATTTATATGTGTGGATTTGTCTTCATTGAGTTTTATGCGCCATAATTCTGTCCAGTTTACTACTTTGTTAGGAGCTTTTTGCAGCTTATTCCTGGCACAATCAATGTTGGTATCGAACGCGAGGATTGCTGTGTCATCCGCAAATGTTGCCATCATAGTTTCACCATCATGTACTATGTCTCTGGTGTACAAAAGATAGAATACAGGGCCGAGGACACTTCCCTACTATAAATAAGTGATACAGTATAAAATAGTGTAAAAAAGCCTGAGGCAGGGTCATGACCAAATTAAGCAACACACCGTGATTCCCCGTGCGTGGTGAGGAAATATCTCACGGGCTAATAGGGATTAGACACTTAAAGTGGTCGAAAATTTATTTTAAATCCTTTCTGGTGTTCAATGTTTTTATATGTTTGGAAGCCTAATAAGGAATATAGCTCCTGCTTCAGAAGGGGGTATTTTAAGATTTATCACTTGTTGCCTGAACCTAGAGCACCAAAAAACTTATTGCCTGGTATTACAACTATATATAAGTTATGTATGTATAAGTTATACATATGTATATATAAAAGTTATGTATGTATGTATCGTATCCATTTGATGTAAAATTACCTTCAATTTTACATACAAATGGTTTTAAAGATGTAGAATGGAGTATAAGTCTTACCTGCTACACAAAAGCGGCTTCACAGGAATCATATCTTAATACCTTTTACAACCCTTACAGCATTTTTTTCACATTTAAAATTACTAATAACATTTGAACATTTTGAATTGAATGGCCTCACCACAATTAGACTGAATAGTTTAATGTGGACAAATTAGCCTGTAATAGGGTTTTTAAAGTGTTTAGGCTTCCAAATGATTTCATAAGTCTCAGATAAAAGATGTCTGATCATAACTTCTGAAAGTGGTGTTGATATCGTTAAGTTTAAGTAGTTTGCATAACAAATGTATAAACTAAACATATTAATAAGAGCTCAAAGATATTCATAGACCCTCACTTACATAATCTATTGAATTTAAAATGATTTTATTTTTTCAACATTTACCTTCATCTATATTCATCCAGTACTCCTTCATATTCTATTAGTACTGGCTTTTTTCAACTACATAGAACAATACGTACGCATATAATTAGTATTTTTGGTTTAGATAACGACTAATAAGAAAATGTTAATATTGAGCTCTATTTAGTAATTATTATGGAGAGATTAAAGAAATTTTGTGGGCGTTTTTCTTAGAAGATTCAATGATAAATAAGTTATTTTATACGTTAATCAAAGGATGCACATAGGCTGAATAATGTGGAGACACCAAATACCGAATAAATCTAAATGTTTTCTTTACCAATAACACATAAATCAATTTGTCAATGGATACAAACTCACACGGCCAGAATATATGATAACTGTATTTGCATACACAGTTGTAACGTACCTTTATATTTTGTAGTCTGTTGAGTCACAGATACAGAATACATTATTTTCTCATTACATTGCAGGAAAGGGAAATGTATTCTGAAAGAGACTTTGTATTGCTTTTTCTTCTGAGTCATTTCTGCGAAAGATGATTGCTTTTGAATTCTGCTATTTATACATGGAACGTTTGCATTATTAATACGGTAGTTTTATTTAAATTCGAAATATGATTAGATAGTTTTAATTTTAATTTTGTATGAAATTTTATCAATAACATTTCTATGGGGTTTAAAATCTCTACTATTCTAACGTACAGACAAAGGCATCACAAACATGACAAACTGTTGGCAAGATGAATGTATTTTTCAGAATTCTGAAAACAAAGAGCCGTGAAAAAGTGTAAAATGTAAGGTTTGTTGTAGTATTGCAATATAATAAAAGCTAATATCAATTTTGTTAAAGTATTTTTGGCCATTTTTTATTTATTGAGATACCCTAAATTAGTGGTTTTGGAATTGAAATCTTTTTTTCATCTGTGTAACCCAAAGGAGAGAATACACTTTCATCACTTTTTGTCTGGAAATTAATTCAAATTTAAAGATATATCCAGCTCGACTGTAACCCATTGTGCTTAAATTTGGTTTAGTATATTGTTTATAAATCAAAACAAAAAATTATTGGTTCCCATCTTCTCAAAATAATGGTGCCGCTTAATGTAAAAGACTAAAAATTGATCAATAATGATCAATGATGCATTTTCCGAAAATTGTCTATTTGATTAATTTATTAAAATGTTGGTGTAATGTAAAGATTAATCATCCATATTATAAAGGCAATTTACAAGTAAAATAAAATTAAGATACAGGAATCATCGACCGAAAACAATATAAATGCATTGTATAGTATTTAGTTTTTTTGTTAGAAAGTTTGTGCAATGTTTGCACAATTTTTAAGGATTTGTTTCGTTTAAAAACTTGCCTTTGTTAATAATCGTGTTACAACAGGGTTTGTAGTAGTTTACTAAGATACAGGAATAGATTGTGATATCAAGCCAATGCCAGTACAATATCTTGTCTCTACATATCAAAGTCCAAGTGTTCGACAACAACTATAGCTTTCATTTGATGAACTAGCTTAGTTCCTACCGACGCTAGACAACGTACGGTTCGAATCTAGGTTATGTTTCGGTTTGCGTTTGTTACTCGTGTACATTAAAGTGAAATGCGTATTTTTACAAGTAAAGTGTGTGTATAAACGTGGACTTTCTTGATTATATTTAGTGTGTAGTGTACGTTCAATATGAATTTCAAGTAAGTAGGCCTAGGCTTAATTGCTTTTTCTTTGTTGTTGAAATTTGTGTTTTTATTCAATCTTTGCTTTATTTGCTGCATTTTAAATTGCAAGTATCTTAAGTAAAATACCTCTTAGATTAATTTTAAGGTTATGTCAAACATATAGTGCTTATGAAATACACAGAGAAAATTTAACGGTAAATTCCTTACATCAATTATTTTTAATTACCTGTAAACGATTAAGAAATTTTGTTTTTTTAACCATTGATATATATGTTTTTAAAAATATAATTTAAACTTTGCAAATTGATGAGATTTTGAGTCCAGATTTTGTATTAAAATTTCATTTCAAGTGTTCACAGTAAACCTGAAACTATTTATTTTGTACAATTTAAAACTGTAGGCCGTTACAAATGTGAAATGGTGAACATTTCTGAAACCTTTAACTTTACAAAAAAATGTAAGACACGAAAAATGTTGCTCTTTTTACGACATAAACTGTGATATTTTCATTTTTATTGTTTGTCAAGATATAATCTAGTTACCAATTAAAAACAGAAGTATGAATTAACAAATACACTTTCAATTTGGTATATTAGGAAATTTTTTAAAGAGTATTGAAGTACAAAATAACAGTTGTCATAATTTTCTGAGTGTTGTAGTCAATTATAAAGATATACAAAATTAATTTGTATCGATAAATCGTTTGTAATTTGACCCACAATAGGAAGTACAATAATTTGACTGTGTTTCAACAGAACTGTTAAATAACTTAATACACTTATAACAGCTGAGAAACAAAAATTGAGATACAGTACTCTTCTTGTCACTTTGTACAACAAACTAGTTACACAAGTCCAAAAGTGGGCACATCAAGAGAGTGTAAATTAATAATTTAAAACGTAGATTGAATTATTTTAATACACGATTGAATATAAAATCATATTTTATTATAATTATAATATTCATGCTTTAAATAAAAAAAAAAGTGTACAACCAATAAAGTACTCCTAAAAAATAGTCGAATAAACAATTTGTAAAAACAAATTTGCCCTAAAGCTTTAAAATAAATTTAGTTACTCTACCTGAAATATCAAACATAAAAATTTTGTGTTTTGATAGTTCAGGGTTAATTTCACAGTGTTTTCTTTTTTTTAAACTTTCTAATGATATTATCATAAAAAAATTGTTTAAATATATCTGTAATAGTCTTTATAGACATTAATTGGTTTTAATATTCATAAAAAAAACTTTTAGATATTATGGAGTCAGTAGGCTGTACAAGGTCTAGTTTCTAAAAATAAATCTAATTGTATAAAGGGAAACATATTTAACATATATTCACAATAAAGTTGACCAGTCAGTTATTAAATATAAAGCCAAAATATAAATTATAATCCCTCAAAATCGACTTCACCGATTGGGAGATAATGTTGATAAAACTTTAATATCATTAACCAAAATAAAAACCAAATGAAAATTACGATTCCTAGACTAATTAATTGTAACAAGCAAGACAGGGTCTTACTGTTGCCTTTAAAACTGAATATAAAAAAAGTCGACAGTTATTAGATACATATTGTAAGTTAGTCGCCTAGCGACTAGTAACAATCTTAATAAATAAAAAAAAAAAAATAAAAAAAATTAACCAAAATCAAAGCCAAATGAAAATTACGAATCCTAGACTAACTGTAACAAACAAAACAGGGTCCTACTGATGCCTTTAAAACTGAATATAAAAAAAGTGTTAACACAAATATATGTATGTATTTATTGATAGTTTATGCCCGATTGTAAATAATTATCTACTGTTTGTGTACCATTTATTTTATAATACTCCTATTACTTTTAAAATTACAATAATTGTCTAACTGATTTAACACACTATTATAGTTTGCTTATCTTAACAGTCTAAACTTGGAGAAAAAGAAGAATAAACGTAAAAAAATAAAATAAAACTCAGGGAAAAGTTTTCCCATCAAACACGTTAAATTAGTCATTTATCTACTTTGCTTTATTTTATTGAAGAATTTTTTTTCTTTTTTGAAATATATTAATTTGGCACAGTTTTGTGATGCTACAACAGACAATTGTTTATTGTGTTCGATGTAGCCATTATGATGTTACTATTAGGTTTGGTTTTTTGTTGGAAACATTCATTATAAAATGAAAGTATTGATAGTAGATTGCAAACGGCTAAATAGATGGATTTACATTGCAATTGGAAACAACTACACTTGAGGTTTCACCAGAAGAGAGATTTGAAGGTGTACCGAAATATATGAAACGGTAAATAATAGTTGAAGGGGAGAGGGGTTGTGTGTTACATCATTTTAATGGTCGTGATGGTAGGCCTAATTATATAGCAGAGTAGCCTCACTTCAAAATCAATTTTTATGGGTTTTATTCGTCAAATAAATGTTGGAAAAATATTTTATTATCAATAAAAATTGTCGGAATGATGATTACATAATATAATTACACAAGTTGTGTTTTCGTTAAAAAATTTAATCTCTGTTATCTTTCATACACATGACATTCACTTCAATAAACGTACGGAAGGTTTGGCCAGGTGGTTATATATATAGCAACCTGGCCAAACCTTTCGTGACATATAATAATACAGCCCTACATATTTACAGCAAAGAAAACATTATTTATTCTTATGAAGTAAGGTATGTAGTAGTGGATTAAAAAAAAAAAAAAACAAGGAAAATACGGCGCAACCTTAACCTCCTAAGACCCAGAGGTGAACTAATTTATAGGCCTAATAGATTGATGTACTTTTAAAAGTACAAATCAACACAAATCGTAGAAACCCAGAATAATTTTGAAGTGAGGCTACTCTGCCATATAATTACCGTCGTGATTATTAAAGTAGAAAGTTTAAAAAACGTAATTCCATTGAGCCAAAATTTTAGGGTGATCAAATTTTAAAACTGAGCAAAGCAACTGATTAATAAATTAACTAATAACTATGGTAATCCCGATCTGCACCTTCCTTCAGTAATCTTGGGTTAGATCCCTCTCATCATGTTTGTAATTTGGTTTATATTGTTTCATCCTTATTTGACACTATTCTAGCTACGATACGCTGTGCCGTCCTCTTCACAACTCAAAAGTAAGTTAGCTACAGATAATTTTTCTGTGATTGTGGGAGAGAGTGCGATCGCTTATATAAACTTCTTACATTATGAAATTACTGTAAGGAAATTAATTTTTTAGTTCATTTTATTTTGTTATTATAACTTATTTTGTGGTGAGGGAATCAACATCCTTTATTGTTAATTTCACTACAGTGATCTTGAACAATCATATATAAGTTGAAATAAAAATAATATTGTTTTAAGTCACGCTACTTTTTAACTTACCTCATTTAATAAATAATTACATTTTAACACAATATTGTAAGGGATTTTACAATAAATAACTGTATACATTTCTAAAAATGTTTCCATCAATAACAATATTATTATTGTTTAATTTACAGTGACAAAATTAAACCGTGAGAACTGAAATATTATATCAGCTGTCCTGTGTGCTGTTATACGATGACATTCATGTTGTACCTTGATATTATTACATACATTCTAATAACGTAATAGAAGCTGTCAGAAAACCAAAGCCTATTAAACTTTACAAAACATTACACAGACATATTGACAATCAAGATACTAAAAAAACATAACTGTCGTGAAAACAATGTCATCTTAGACTTATAGTTACCAATATTCAAAAAAGTTCTTTTTGAATGGCAAAAACAAATAGTTTTGTATTTTTAATGATGTTTAAAATACAAAACGACCAATGTGTTTTATTTTACTATTTCTTGGGGGTTTTTACTATTTAACTATTTAGGGAGTTTTTATTTAAAACGTTAGAGGGTTTTTTAAAGAATAATGTATGGGATGTTTACGCTATGGGGCATAGACACAGAAAGTAACGCAAATATATTAAAGAATACAAAAAATAGATAAATCTAAATTATAAATAACCAAAATCAATCCAAATAATTAGGCAATAATAAAATAGCGTTTGTAAATGGAAAATTCGTTATTTCAGTGATAAATAATCTATTGTGAGCTTGTAAAACGAAATCTAAAAATAAACATACCGGTGATTTAATCCTTCGTACATCCTGTGAAAATCCCTGTAGATGTATTTGTAGGGGAAATAAACAGGGAATATTTGTCAGCAGAAACAAATTGATGTTGTGAATAATTATTAAATTTTTTTTTCCTGAGAATTCCATTCTGCACCTGGAATGATGTATTTTTGATGGGAAAACTTTGTATTGTAAGAGGAGGTGATTACTAAATGTAAAATATGACGAGAGAAAAACAAATATAATCCATAAACAAGTTTATTATCTCCACTAGTTTACTAGTGACAAACTAAATTTAAAATTTGAAAATGTAAAAACTAACATCGGTTATTATAAACCGGACTGCAATTACGAGCTTGGAGCTTTTATTAAGATTTACCTGTGCTTAAAGCCCTCCTCCCCTGGTCTTTCTCTTAATATTCGTTATCGACTTTGAACAAATTTATTTATTCACAATCTCCCGTACTATATTACATTATATTAAACATTAAACTTTCATTAAAAGTGTACACATTACACGTAATGTACAATCACGTTAAGTCAAAATTAAGGGTAGACCTACTTGCTATAAGGAAATGAATAAAATATTAATTTTTTCTCTCAAATAAAACATTCATTACTTTCAATTATTCTCTAAACTTGTAAGATCAGATTTTAGCCTTGTATTCTCTCCAGTTTAATTTCTGTATATTTGTGTAAAAGACAGGGCTGGGTAAGTACCACGATGTTATTATCAACTTGACTAACACCGCCGCAAGCTACCTGTCTGTTGCAATACCTTTCATAAAATATCTAATTACACCATACAAGCAACATACATTTTGGAATCATTAAAAATTTACAATCACATTATACTTTCTTTTCTTCGTGGAGACTCGCTACGATTAGAGGAAAGGAATCCATAATTTAAAAAAAAAATAGACATTCTAGATATGATGATAATACTTATCACCATGACATGTGCACCAATCCTACTCTATAGAGTGCTATTGTTTATTCTATAAATATACCGGTTAGCTAAAAATTAGTTTAAAACACTTTTTGGACTCTGGAAGATCAAAAACATATGTATCGTTGAATTCATTACGTACAACATGTTTTAGACGATTTTCCTAATTCAATAAAATACAATAATAATAAAATTACACAGCCAATGTCACGTTTTTATTAGGTTATCGAGCGTATTTTTTAATTTATTTATTTATTTTTATACAGTTTCTTTCATGGCTGGAAATAGGTTTTGGCGGCAGTTTTGTAGTTTATAATTTCTGACTTTAGTTTTGTCCGATAAAACAAAACAGAAACCCTTTTGTAAAACCAAAATATCCGTATTTTAGGCTTCTTGTTATTGCAAAATATAAAATGTAACTATGTATTCCATAATGTGCTATGATTTCTCTTCTGTAAATTAAACCCAAACTTTATGAAATCTATAAGTTTTAAATCTCTAAAGGGTGGATGTTGAGCATAAATATTTTTAGATTTTAGTACTAAATATAAATAGTTAGAGAAAAAGGTTTTCGGGCGTTTGTTATAAAACTATGAAAAACCAGAAATTAAATATTTTGTAACTTAATGGAACACACAAGATCTTGTTTTGATCATCCAGTACTAGTATTAAACGTAAATATTTTAAAAGTTGACTGCCAAGTGCTGGAAGAGCAAGAAAATCCTTGATCTGTTCTATTAAATTATAAAGAATAATATATGAGTTGTTTTAAGAAATATCTGAGTTATCCTTCAACATAAACCCATAAAAAAAAAAGAAATCATTTTGTTCAGTATTAGAAAAATAGTAATATTTAATTTTTCATGGAAAAAGTTTGTTAATTCAACAGTTTTAGAAATGTTTAGCATACATACATATTTCATAAACACCATTTTGTATCGCTTATATGATACGTTATCAGACCTTGTCGTACACAGCAAATTAATATTATAAAACATTCACCAAAATTTAATATCGGCATTTGAATACGTTCTGAAGTTAGGCTACATCAGTTTTACAAAGATAAACTGGAAACCAAGCTTTGTTGAACATAAGTTTATTGTAACTTTCTTCTTTATATTGATGTCCAGTCAATAGTTATTTGTTTAAACCCTAAGGTTATTTTGTTCTTACCATACTAACTAGCCATTATTTAACTCTTAATAGTACAAGTAAAATATAAATGTACACAGACCAAAATTTGGTGACTACATGTCCCAACACAAGATTCAGTTTTATCAAGTTTTGGTTCAATTTAAATAAATAACAATCTTACACGGGCTTAACAAAAAAATTTTTGACTACTAGGGTTCAAAAATCACAACGTCAATAAGAACCCAAAAAAATATTTCACTAACCAGGCTGAGTAAAGAAATATCATGTATTTTTATATATTACAATTTTACAGAATACTTCATTCTAACCTAATCTAACCTAAACTAACCTAACTTCTTCCAATACCAATAAAAGAAATTCCGAGGTATTTACAGAGGGAGTTATCTCCATTTTGTGACCTTTCTAAGAATATTGTTCCTGAACGCAGGAACTAAATTTTACCTTCTTTTCTCTTTGAATTTATTTGATTGGAATTCAGGATTCCTGTTCTATAAAAACTTAAATTGATATCAAGCCTGGAGGGATTAAGAGGTTTTGAATTTGTAGAATATGTATTCAAGAAGTCAAATAAAGTTAATATACAATTTCTTTGAATTATAAAGTCTATCAATTAACAAACTGATACCTGATTTTATGTAATGGGCATTGATCCTAACTATGTGAGTAGCTTATTGTACACATTAAAAATATAAAAGGTCTTAGAAGGTCCTTGTATTCTTAACGTATTTGCAAAGTCTGCTTCGTCTTTTTAGAGACATCACCAGGTCTACTAACGTTAATATAATAAAGTATAGAAGAGCCCTACTAAAATTTAGCAGACCCTTTTTAAATAATCATTAAATTGACTATTTAGTACAGATGACCAAGAAAATCTTAGTTATGTTAAGTAACCAAGAATAACAAAATATTTTACAACAATATATATCGTTAATTATTTAAAATATATTAATAATATTAACAAAAACTTACAGACCTTTTAACGATTAATTATTTTGAAAGTTTTTCGAGATAATTCGCGTCAGCAATCGACGCAACTTCAAACGGTTTTTTCAAAAATTAAACTTTTTATTACATTATAAATTAATAATATAAACAATTTAGTTTCAGTATATCAATCCATTCCAGTTTTTTTTAAAAGACACAAAATAGGCCTTTTAATGCTGAATCAAACAATATCTTTTTTTTTTTTAAGAAATATATTTTAAATAATATCCATATTATTAATAAAATAATTAAATTATTTCGTACTTGTAAAATATATAGATGTCATAATCTGGAGAAGAAGAAAAATATTATTTGTACTGGATTTGTGTGAGATAGTTAATGCTTTGTTCTGTACTCTTTATTTTTATCATATCACATACAACAGCTGGCTTGAAGTAATGCGTTCCAATTCTATAAATAACTCTACCATAGTCTAAGTTGCTTATCAGTCTATTATCAAGGTTGCAGAGCCTTGCTTGACCACCCCCCTTTCCCCTCCATTCCTTTACATTAGTTTGTAGTTGGCGGTCGACAATGCAAGTGTGTTCTTTGTGCAATAAAAACTATTCAAAATTTTTGTTTTGGGTTATTGTAATGTGTACTAAAAGTAAATTTTGTATTTATGTGTGTGTGGTAACAAGTGTTTTAAAATATTATATTTTTAAGAAAGTGTAATTTCTGTTTTGTGAAGTTCAAGATTGAGGTTAGGCTTGTAAAGTTTGGCGTTAAGACATAAGGTAATGTTTTATATAATCATACATATGATAACTCTTTTTATAACTGAATACGTTTTGTGTTTTTACATTTGATTTCGCTTTCACTTTTATTATTTCCATCTAGTTGAGGCCTTTAAGAATACCCTCTTAATAATATGTAATGTTCATGTCGTTGCTATTTATTAGCTAAATGTAGGCAATTCTTGTTCTTACTACCTCCTTTTGTTTCAATTATGCCATCCTTTAATTAGCATTTCACGTTTGATTTACCGAAATATAAAATTTTAGTCGAAAACAATCTAAAGTGACGATTTGCGAGCCTTTTGAGGTTAGTTCGGCTCTTTACATTACTAAGTATACAACTTGTGAATCTATTTAATGCAATTTCTGAAAATCGTTTGCTACATACGTTATTTTGAATCAATTACTTCATATACAATTACATCTTATATCAATTACACTTTTCAAATACAAGAATACATTACTTAAGTAAAAAAATAAGAAACTTAAACGTAGGGACTCGACTTGAAAGTAACAAATGTGTTTAAGTGTGTTAACAAGCATTTCAAAATATTATTAATTTAAGAAAGTGTAATTTCTGTTTTGTGAAGTTCGAATTCTATTTTGAGGTTGGGTTTGCAAAGTACGACATAAGGTAATGTTTTATATAATCATACAAATAATAACTATTATATATACTAAAAGCATTTTTATAAATAAATATGTTTTGCGTTTTTACTTTTGATTTAGCTTTCACTTTTACTATGTTTATTTAGTTGAAATATTTACTAACATACTTCTAAAGGTAATTATGTACCTCAGAGGTCCATTTAGTTAAGAAATTTCTGAAATTTAGTTGACTACATGCCTTACTTAAAACAATGTGCCTAACCATACCTAATATATATATTAACTTTCCGAGACCTAGTTATTTCACAATTCAAATATATTGTATAACTGGTAAAATATCCAGAAGTACCGATTTAAGCAGAGAATTATTCACCGCCCACCTTTGTAAACAAAAATTTGGGTTTTATATCTAATTTTACTTGATATATTTCAAGGAGAAAAAGGAAAGTTTTTCCGAAATTTACGAAGATGAAAAATACCCACAAATAACACGTTTTACTAAACAAATCTAGGAAAGTGTAAAAAGGAAGTTAATACATTTTGAAATAAAATTATTATATTCTAAAAAAAAAACTTTATAGTTTATTTATTGTGTAGCTCATGTATTACTGAGGATGTGGACTTTGTCGTAGAAACGTGTTTGTTTTAGCACACGTAATTTTTCTGAGATCTTGTGTTTGAGTTTTATTCTATCAAATAATTCAAGGTGAATATTTATTTCTAACATAAAACAAGATAAATTTTTAAACAAACATCACGAAACTTTTTTCATACACCCATAGACAAATAAAATAAACTTAAGCTCAAAACTTAAGTGAAAGTGTATTTAAATTAAAACTCTTTTTTTAATTAAATATTATTGGTACTTTGCCAATACTATATATATATATATATATATATATATATATATATATATATATATATATATATATATAATTTACAATAACAATTATTCACACTGTTGAACATCTGATGCTTGTATTTTCATATAAAGTAATTTAGTTCACTGTGAATTTCAGCACAAAGTCACCGACACATTTTTAACAATATTCTACATATTTGCAGGTAGACAGTCAATTAAATCATTGCAAATTGCTCTTTAAAATCGCTGTCATTGGTCGGTAACAGTCACAATTACTTCCATGGTTGTACTTGATGTACCAAGTAATTGATGGAAATTGAGTTTTTCATGACGTCTGTCACAGTTCATTAGTTTTACCAATTATTCCTGAACAGAATTTTGTTTTGCTTCAAAGACTCTGATTTTAAACAACGAAAATTCTAAAACAGATTTACATGAATTATGTATTTTAACAGCACCAGATGTGTTTTCCATTACTTTTGGAGATATTACGTCCTTACGTTTTGTTTAGATCCTTAGAGGCTGCGAGATAGGTATGAACGGTTCAAAACCATTGCACAAACTCTCTCTCTTACTCACATCGGTTTGTTTTTAAAGTAATTTTTGACGCCAACTTTTTCATAACGTTTTCTGATGAAATCTTTTATTAGTGACGAAATATTCAATTCACGAAATAGCGATATAAAGTCTCTGGATAATCCCAGGAATAAATCTTATATCTAATTTATTTAAAAATGTAATGTTTTTGTACAAAACAAAATGGCGAGTAGACAGACAACTAATCTTGTTTCAAACAAATGAATTCTCGTTCAGTGTTGACTTTAACGCAAGAAACAATCCCATAAAATATCCGACATGAGTTCTGTAACATCCTGTATATAAATTTCAAAACATTGTATTTAGGGTTTAACGCTTATAAAATATAAGCTATGTAGGTGTCGGTTGAATGATAACTGTTGTTGCCAAGTCAATCAACCATTGGTCAATTTACTGTACCGTTCAGCAAATGAGTTTATCCAAAATATCGAGATAAGAACATAAAAGGAACGGTGTTTTATTCAAGTTAAAATGTTATTAACTTTCTATAACGATTAATTTTGATTAAAATCAGCATCAAATTTTCATATAGTTGAATTATTTAAAAATTAAATAAAAATGATGTCCACTAAAGACTGAAGTAAGTATTATGAAATATAAATCATAACACAGGGTGAGTGAAATGTAAAACGAAATAATAATTAACGTTATTGTTAAATGATAGAACATTGCACCTAGAAGAATTGTACAATTTCAGTAAACTATTACCATTACTTTTCCTCATTAACTCTGAACTCAGTATTTTGTTGATTCCATTTTGTTTGTTATCAATATTAAATTGTATACTAACATTGTTTTTGTCAGTTTAATGTTAGCCATAAATTAATTTCATTTTATTAATTTCCAAGAAAGTCGAAGCACAGTTGGAGAATTTGTTGGGTAAAGACTTTACTATATCTACACGCATTCGGCATTTTATAAAGTCAGTACGGACATAGCAATTCCCAAACAACCTAGCTGGATCTACACTTTGTTCATGTAGTCTTGGTTAAGATCTCTCTCTTATTCATATCAAGTCTCTCTTAACCAATTCTTGTTTTTTTCCGACCCGGAATATTTGAGGGCTATGGATTATTATTTTATCTATATATTTCAATGAACGCCTAAAGATTTTATGCATTCAAGCAACAAAGAAAACAAATATATAAACAACAACAAATGAAAGTAACAATAAGTTTGAGCATTACAAATTGGATCTTCTTGTATTACATTACTAGTTGGGGCTGGTATGTGCCATGATAGCGACCATAAACTCGACTATTTTATTTTTTTACGTGTGTGAAAAATTGTCTACAATATTTCTTTGTTTAATTTAAAACATGAACGTTTGTTGTTTTCAAAGAGAATGCAGTGTCTTACAACACTTGGTTTAACAGCTGCACCTTTAATTCTTACGCTTTCAACTAATTTCATACTTTTTTCCCATAAAAAATTATATACATCATAAAAGTTTTATCCAAAGCAATTAAACTTTCACAGACTCAATTGAACTTCGTACCATCACCGACCCCGGTCTATCTTTGAACTTTCAAGTATAAAGACACCCTTTGAAAGCGAGGGTAAATCTAAAGCTAATTAAAGAAGGGTAACACCAGTTCTCCCTGACACACCCTTATTCAACAAAGTATTGATTCCCCGTTAACAACTACCCCCATCACCTATTTACATTAGTTATTCGTTTAAAAGTGTAGTACTTGTTAAACATTGGTTTGTAATTGGCTTCTTAGGAGGGAAGTGTTTAGGAACAAATCAGCAGGGGTTTGGATATTTGGGGGACTTTAAAAATGAGTTACAAAAACTAATGAAAGTTATAATTTTTAATAAACTAGAAGACGGTCAATCTACGGAGAGGATTGGAACAAGTTTTGTAGTTAACAAATATTATTTCGAAATGAACAATCACATCACGTAAAAAAAGTTCAAAAATATTACACAAACTTACTCAGTCACCAACAAAAACTATCTGTCACTATATCAATTACATAAAAAGAAATCGAATTTTAATGCCCCCACTATTTTTTTCAGATTGTTGTTTAACATACTCATTATAAATATAATAGGCCTAACTTTTTAAGCTTGAGATATCCTAACCTAAATTTAATGATATCTCGAAAAAGGGTAATCATTTTTTACTTTATATTCCTTAACTTAAAATAAAATAGAGATTTAAACAATATGTCGCATGACCGCTTTCCCATTACGGGTTTTGAGAAACTATTTTAAATCCCTCACAGTCACTCACTATATGAATACAGGGGTAGCAATCCCGAGGGGTTCTAACTGGATTTACATCATTTTAGGGTAACTTAGAACCATTATAATTTCACGCGGAAACTGTTCGTCCGTCTATCTGTAAGTCGCAACCAGTGTTTACACAGATAAAACGATAAATCCTATACAGTGTGCTAGTAAAATCCCACTCTCCATCTTATATTTTATATGAACATAAATAGACCCAAACCCTTTTGGGACTGTTTAACTAAGTCACTTAACGTTTCTTTTATGACAGTTTGGAATATTTTATCCACCCCTAAAGGAGGAAATTTTGGGTCTACTCAAATTTTTTAAATGGGAACAAGCATCTTGTGACAAATCAAATTTAAAGTCCATAAAACGACAAAAATAATGGATATCAAGAAATACTTTTTGATGAACTTAGCCAAACGACGCGACGTCAAAAATTTATTTGAAACTTTTTAATTAGACAATCATTATATATGTGAAATTAAAACACTAAACAGTTTTAAAATGTTCGCTAGATTAATCTGAGAGAATCATTCAACTTTCAACTGAATTTCCCCTGTTCGTATGAATAAGACAATTCGTTTAAACAATTAATATAAATAATCACAACTGTGAATAAAAAAATGTAACTCTCATAGCAACTGTTAAAAAACAACATTAAAATAATAAATATCAACCACATTTTTAAATAACATATTTAATAAAGTTCAAATTGTAATATGTTGGTGCCATTAGGTTTTACTTAAGATACAATTTAATTTGATGTCACATTACGTGGTACTTTTTTGTATTTTGAATGTTCCCAAAAGTACCACATTTTTGGGGGACAGGTAACTTCGAATGTTTCTCTCTGATTGTCAAGCGATTTGTTTAGTGTTTTAATTTCACATATTTAATGATTTTATAATTTAAAATTTTAAAACTCTTTTTCATAAAATATTTCGTAAGCGTTTTAATTTGATTTTTTTATGCTCTTTAATTTCCATGTAACAAGATGCGGGTTGCTAATTGAAAATTTTGAGTAATTCAAAATTCTCCTCTTTAGGATGAGGTGAATCATTCTTACTATCAAAAAAACTTATTGTTAACAAGTTAACATTCCCAAAAAGGTTAGGTTCTATTTAAATTTATACAAAAGTTAAGGTGGGGGGGGAGGGGTGCTTTAAATAAAACACTGTATATTTCAAACTTTCCATTTATATTCTTTTTATTATCCCACACATATGAAAAATATAGTGATAACAAAATACGTCCTTGGGCATAGTTGAGCGGCAAAAAAACTATGGAGTTAAAAGATTTTATTTTTGGAAATATAAATTTTGGGCTATCAAATACAACTAGAAGTTATGATTATGAATATTTGTGTTAATTTTATGAATAAATTATTACGATGGCGCAAAGCCGCTTAAAACACTTTTACTTTATTGTAATAACTCTCCCCACTATGCCTACGAACAAAGTCGTATGGTCTTAGCATATGCTTGACTCCTTGATTTCATGTAGTGTTGTGTTAGATCCCTTTCTTTTATCTTCGCTATCAGGACTCCCTTGACCAACTCTGTAAAGAAATTACCTTATTAATCCTAGGCCGCTTAAAAGACTTCAACTTTCTAAAAATAACTGTCTCTCCTATATCCCTACGAACACCATGTCGTATGGTCTTTGCATAATCTTGACCCCTTGATTAATGTAGATTTTTTGTTAGATCATTATCTTTCATCTTCCTTGACCAAGTTTTGCTTTAAAATATTACTCTTACGAATTAGAATATTCTAGGACTACGGACTTTTTTTTTTTTTTTGTTCTTGTATTCTTTATTTTATAAGGCCACGATGACCGATAAGTTTTATGTTTAAAAAACAAGAGGAAAACAATTCTTTTATATTTTGGAACTTATTTCGGAAAGTCTGACATTGCTATAAAATTTTCAACAATTATTTTTTCCTCTTTAATTAAGTTTAAACTAACAGTAAAGAAAATAAAGATTGTGAATATATTGACCCAACAAACCCGGAGATCCGATTCTAATGAATAATTGTCAATATTCAACTCTCTAATGAACCAACAATGTCCCTTGTAATTGCATGTATTAATTTACATTATGTAACAGAACCGATGACGTCAGTCCCCATGCAAATTACAATCCAGACTGAAGTGTCAGTTTCATTGGAGGTAATATCAACAGAGTCTGTGTCAACAGAGCAGAGATCAACAAGAATAAGTTAACAGAACCTGAGTCAACAGAGAATACGTTATCAGAATCTAAATTAAAGGGGACTTTGTCAATAGAGACCCAAGTCAACAGTGCGTAAATCAAGAGAATATGTTAATTATATATAAGTAAATGGAACCAATGTAGAGTGAAAATATGTCAAAATAGTCTGTCAGTGATTCTATTTAATATAACATAGGTTGTAGCTTCTATGTAAAAATTGACTCTCACAGAATATTTAAATATATATATATATATCTCATGAAAATATATAAAGTTATACTGATGAAGACACAATAAAAGGTCTAATCTAATCTGATCACTTCTAATTTAGTGATTCGTGTCAGAGTTCCCTTATTTAAAGTATTTAAATTCTGTTGTAAACTTATGTCTTCCCCCCCCACCCCCTCTGCTTGAAGTCAGTCACAAAACTCACTATTGTGAACTTATAAAGGCAGTAATAAATGAAGATTAATGACTCAAAAACGTGCGGAAAATGACGAGGAAAATAATATTAATTTCAGGAATTATTGGGAAAAACAAATGACAACAATCTATATTGCAAGATGTAAATGAAATATGAATTACTCCTAGGTCGTGTTTATGACATAAGCAAAGCAAGTTTAAGCCCTTAATAAATATAGAAGAATTTGTTCAAAGACAGCGCCCATAGTTGATTATCAGATGTTAATTAACTGACAATTTTAATCTTTATTAGTTTTTGTTAGTTTCTATTTGCATTTAAAGATGTGTAAGTTAGAAAGTTTGTGCAATATTTTTACCTGTTCATTTACCAACTAATTTAATAACAGAGTAATAATAGCTGATACAATTTATAATCTAGCTCTACTTATTGCCGCTAGGAGCATTATTTCAAATATCTGCGCCCACAGATTGAATTTCAATCGGGTTTCGTCACGACCTCTTGTGTTGTTCTAGATACGTACAAATGCTATTAAAATCAGTTATTTATTTGTTGAGAATAGTCTTAGTAATACAATTAGACTCGAGTCTACAACAAAGTAATTTCCCTTCAATCAAATTAAGAAGGAAAGTTATAAAATTACACCAGATAAATATAACCTGTTAATGTTTTGCCACGTGCAAAAAACAACCCTTAAAATGTAACAAATCCGCTTCGGGGAGAACTTTTCTAGATGGATCACTTTAAACACGGGAGTACTTCTCTCAGATCGTTGAACCAATGTTACCATGGTAACTCAGTTATACGTATATATACTACTCAACCCAGCTATTTACCCCTTTGTTGTGGTAGAGTTTTATTCGACCTCTAATAACTTTTATTTTCAATTCTTTGTTGTTTGCCTCCCTCAATACCATACTTGTTGTTTATTGAATACCTTTAATTTCTTTTTATGTATTTAAAGGTTTAAAAACACAATAAGTGTCATAAAAACAAATTGAGTAGAAAATACTTCTCGTGATAAAGATATCACGGGGATTGTTTTTCATCCCAATATTTACCGACGTCGATCTTGGCGATACGGTGATCGTGAATTACGCAAAATGAGAGTAACAAAAACTGTTTCAAATACTTAGACATTTTGAAATTTGACAATGTGTTTAACCTTATTTAAAAGTTATTACTATGATGGATTGTTCATATAGTTTATTCTGACTTTTCCCGTAAATTGTAAAATAATACGCGACGTTTCGAGAGTTTATACCAACATCCGTTATCAAGTAATACATTTTAAACATGAGACTACGAAAAAGAGCCAATATAGTCTATTAATTTCGGTTTTACACTAATCGATTGTCACGTGTATTCGACTTTTAATACCAATTGAAGTAACATGTGTGTCAAAAGGGACGCTCCTACTTGCGTTTCTCAGTATAACCTCCAACATCCAAACAAATTTGTTGTTCGACAAATTATTTAAAGCACAAAATCCACCGGCATCGAGTGGAGATATGAAACAGGACGATAGAATCGGTCATATAAGTCCAAGTCGTTTAAAACGATATAATGAATTATCTTACTTGTACACTAGATTTGGGTCGCAGAATTGTCCGATTCTACATCTAGACTTCATCTCAATTGCATTTATCATTCAGAGACGCATTACATATGAACCGAACGACCTCTCTCTGATTCAATATCTTTTTCATGTAGCCATGGTTTGGATCCCTCACTTCCCTAACAGGTCTTTCTTGACCAACACTTGTTTATTTCCGACCCTGACGCTATTACAATATTCTCGGGATAGTGGTCTTTATTTTATCTTCTTCTTTTTATAAGAAGATGTTGAGCGATAAGTATTTCATCTTTAAAGAAAAAAGGGATAATATTAATTTTTGGATCAAATATGTTCACCTATTTTCTATGTATTTGCCTTTAAATGTTTTAAATTTTTTTCTATTGTAAATTCCAGATTTAGATTTTGTTGGTCCCTGGAAACCTGTTCATTATTACTAATGTTTATTATCTTTTAATTGATTAATTATATATTATTTATTTTCCCATCCTTATTATTGTTATTTCTATTTATAAAGGCGGAAAACCTTTCGGCTATCATTACAAAAAATGAAGATAAATAAAGAAAACTAACTCTCGAATAATTTATCGTCAGTTTCGGAAATAAACAAGAGTTGGTCAAGAAAGACTTGATGGGGACCACGGAAAAAGGTGTAGATAAAACTAAGGTCTCTCAAGATTGTAACGCATGTATATTGGGCCTTTGAGGGGTTTTATTTTAATGTGTACTTTATTTTTCAGTTCATTTCATGAATTTTCTATTTTGTTGTTGTTGTTATGGGGGTTAGAAAGGATACGATGGTTTAAATTTCAACCCGTTAAATAAATAATACATTTATCTCTCATTTTATGACTGATCGCGTATTATTTTTGTATTGTCATTCTTCAAACTTTACTACATCTTGTTACGAAGATTCGGGTTAAAATAAGAAGTAGGTTAATTTATTTGCTCTAAGACTGTCAATTCCAAAATGTTCTGTGACGATACCGTAATTTAATAATTAACAGAACATAAAATTCTCAAGGCATATTGAAGCTTTATTATACCTTCAAAATCAGAGAATAATTCTCCATCAAATTATTTTCACTCTGAGATGCGATGAAAAACTCAATATATTCCAACAATCGCCACATAAATGATGATTTTACAGACTACAATAAGTAGTTACCTTGCACTGAACAAAGTTCTAAGTGTCAAAAATGTCAAAGTAACTGGCGGGGAAAACTTTGAATATTATTTTAAACTAGATTATCATTCTTTCATACTATGTTCGTATGTTTTCTGTACTGTATTCACCAATCATCTTGTATATATATACATATACGTTACCGCCGTGTTTAAATAATTTCATTCTTTATCTTATAAATGTGTTTGCATTTACTCAAGACTTGTCTTAAAAACGTAATGCTCTCCACGCGTTGTCACCCCCCCCCCATCCTCTGTTATTCACGGAGTAGATAAACAAAACCTACTTTATGTAACGATGGAAATATGAAAATGTAAACAAAATGGAATCCCCCAACGTGTAAATAAACGTATCAACTGGAGTTGTATTTATTGATTCTACACGAGGAATTGCTTTCTCCCATAGAGAAATGTATATGAACGGTCGATGCTGAGTTTTGTGGATTTATTTGTTATGGATCACGTGGGAATGAAAAGTGATTTTGGAATGTTTGTTTGTCTGTCTTCTGTGTTCATAAAAGTGTGGACACCCTCTATATTATCGTAATTTCTATAAAAAAAATTTAAAAATTTGGGAAAATATATTTACACTTTTCCACCCTAAAATAAATACGGTACTTTTTTGGGAGATGGTGACAATAATATTTTGGGTTTTGTAGATGAGTGAGTGAGAAAAAAAGAAAAATTGTGTTTCACCGTCTATCATTCGTACAACCTATTGCATTTTATAATTCAAAGATATAAGAAAATCATTTCGACGATTGTTAATTTTCAACTATTTCAGTTTTAAGTAGTGCTTTATGTTCACAGTGAGTGGACAATAAGTCTTCATACTTAATCTTAAGTACAATCATCTGCCAATCGTAGCATTGTCTTAATATTTAAATTTGTCTACTCGTTTCGGAGTTCCGTCTTAGTACTCCTGATAGATCTGGCTCAAAATTTAAACGATTTGAGATATCAATCAAGACCTTCACCATACCTATTATAATAATTTTTTGGCTTTTCGTTAAGGGGGAGGAAAGGAACCACTTAATATTTTTAAATTGTAACTACTGTATGTCACAAATCATTGGAAAGCTCAAATTATAAGGTAAAAAAATTACATCTATAAACATCTCTATAGCCTAAACCAAAAATATATATATATATACCAAAACATGGGGACTTCAGTATATCCTGACAATTTGTCTAGGAGTTCGTCAACTTTAGTTGATCCTAACATCCTTTATCTTAATTCACTTGACCATTTAATTTGATATAGTTTACAAACGCCTTCATGAATTCGTAGAAAAGTATTTTCAAACAGTGTTTCAAGTTTTTACACATGGCTAGAACTAAAACTGCACAAGTTTTGACATTACAGTGATAATATTAGCCTGTATTTTTGGTTAGGATTAATTTAGAAACGTTTTCCAGGTGTTACTATTTTTTTGAAATAGATCTTTATAATTATATGTCACAGTATAAGAATTGCCAATAAATTAAATAATACTCCCCCCCACACATAAAAAAGTCACAAATCATATTGTAATAGTTAGAGTTGAGTTCAATTAATTGCTAATAATTCAAGGTATTTCGATTTTAGTAAAGTGTATCAGGAGTTATTTTACACCCTGTATATAATATCAATAGTTAATATTGACAATTTAAAATTATGATCGCCACCAATGATTGTTAGTATATTTTTAACCAAATTCTTGCTTAATATATCACTTTATTTTTTACATTTGAATAAGAAAACAATAGGATTTCAAACAGCTACAAGTTATGACTCGTATTGTTTACGCTTAAAATGTCTCACAAGTAATGACCTCGTAACAAAGTAAATAATTGTCATTACAAAAAAACATGACATATTAATGACTATTTTGTTATTTATTACTGCTGTTAAAAGCAATCAAAATTTTGTGAAATACATGAATCGGCTGTTATTATTAAGTTAAAATTGGTTGCTATGGTAATGGATAATAAAATAGTTTAACATCCGAATGATTATCATTACTGGAGTTTTAGTATAAATATTAAATTTCATTTAAACGATAAAAGATATCCAATTTTCATTATTTTCCACTTCTAAGTTTTTCTTAAATAGCTGTAATTTAATTTCATATAATGAAGTAATTCACATTATATTGTTTCCGCATGTGATTTTATAATTCATATTTAATTTACTTGTAATTAATTATGGTGCAATCGGAAATTTTCCATCATTTGTGTATATAAAAACGCTATACACGACGTTTCTAAAATATAAATCAACTCTCGATATCAAGTGTTAAATATTGATAAGGAGAATTTATGATTAGTGAGACTTGCCGTAGTGATTTTTCAGCTTTTACCGTTCAACGACGGCTGTTTTGGCTATTCGGCCATTCTCAAGTTGAGCAGGATGTGTTCCTTTGACAATTAACACTTAGAGTATATTATAGTTGCACTTACACACGTAGAAACATTTTAAATGAAAACAGTTTATTGTACATTTCACTCGTTGTTAACCGAACTGTCACTATACGTAATGCTGAGTGATGGTTGTTAACTAGGGGTTGTTATCGCTTCTATTTTGGTTAGTATAGTCTCAAATAATAGATTGGAATCAAAGTTAAGTTTTCGTTTAATAATATATTTTTGTCTTGTTTAAAATTCTGTATATTTTGAATTGTTCGAACGCGTTCACGAACTTTCCTTTTGTAATATTTTTAGGATATGGATAATGCTGGAGTATTTACGGTTGGTCTGGATGATATAATCAGTTTTTGTTGTATATTCATGTGTAAACACATGTACTTGGTGAAATTCCATAAGGTAAATAACTCACATGTAAAATGTCACAAATCGACCAAATCGACACATATCGTGACAGCTGTTTAGAAATTAGGAATCTTCAGGCAACTATATAAAAAAAAAGGTTTTTGAAGATGCAATAATTGTAAAATAGATGTCACAATATATGTTGATTTGAGGAGTTTTACATGTGAGTTATTATTTACCTTAGTGTTCGTTTTGTTTGGCAGACGGATTACATTCTTTAAACTGGTTTTTCTTTAACGACCTTTCTGTCTGTCTGGACAGTCACAACGTATCCCTATATTCTTGTGCCTTAGAATTTGTCGTTGTCAATTTATGATACTATGTACACTGTGGGTTGTTTTGTAAGCGATTTCATAGTCTTGTTTGTAGCACGTTTTAAATATATGTTCAAAAAGGAATGTTAATTAAATAGAAAATATGTACGTCTTCGTTCCAGTTAGATTTTTAATTTTCTATTTCCTTTCCTGTTTTTTTTTTTTTTGTAAAGGCTCTGGGTGGAGAAGTATTTTAATGTTTTAAATTATCTTCTGTCATGAGCGTAAGTGTGAATAAAACAGTTAAAAGCCGTGACATTGGGTGGTTGATTTTTGCACTCGAAATGTCTTAACTATATTAATAATATGATCAATCCATCCATCTTTATCAAATAACTTTAAATCCAGTATAATTATCTTTATAGGAAATTTTCCTAATATTTTTATCCTAAATTATATTTTCTTTTAATAATTTCCAATCCATTGTATATTTTTATTTCATGTTTTATCAAATTTTCTGAAGTCAAGGTAATGCAATTGATATTGTTAATTGTTTATAATTAAAACTTGTCTATACCATTTCATCATTCAATACTATTTTTCTGAATAATTTATTAGTTGGTGCAAAAAACCTTGTCACATTACTCCCCGTTAATAGTTCTAAAAAAAATCTTCATCCTAAAATTTCAGTTCGATACTTGTGAAACAAAATATTTAAATCATAGTTAATTTTGCTTCCTTGTGCGATGAATATGTTCTCAGCGTAAAGTAGTATTTTATTAAAATTGAGCATAATGACGAAGATTAAAGTGGAGTTTTATATTTTGTACTGTTTAAAACATAATTTGATTTTATTATTTAAATAGGCCTAATCAATTTATACAAAAATGTATATTCAAATAACAAAAAAACACATGACAGTATAATTATTATGTGAAGAAATAGAAGAATATTTATTCAATTTTAAAAATATTTAATTATATAAATATCTTATAAATAAACCATACGAAATGATTGCACAAACTTTCCCCCAATCACCAATCACGAAATCCATTAAAAATCAACCGATATTATTAGTCACCAAAAATGTCCGTCGGTAGTTTATGTCAAAAAGTGAAAAAACCATCGATCCGGGTTTTTTTTTTTTTTTTTTTTTTTTTTTTTTTTTTTTTAATGAGGCTGTTTCTGAAAGCGTAGAGATAATTCAGGGGGTGGTTATATGGGTGAAAATAAAGAGAAAAATTCCTATTAACATGTGTCCGGAAAAGCTTCTTTAACCAGCTATCCGCCATTTTATATCTCTATAACGGCTTAATAGATTAAGTTGAAATTTTGCACTATACTCATCCACACCTAGTTTGAAAAATATTAACAACTTGTTCCAATACTCCGTTTCAAAATGGCGCCAATTTAAATATTAATGAGTTTTTAAGGTGGCTGTCTAGATTTTTTTTTGTTTGTTTTTTCTTGTGATTTTGCAAACTGGTTTGGATTCATGTTACAATTTGCATACTTAGTAGAATCAAGGTTTAATAACTTTATCTTTAGGTGTTTACCTCACGACGAACGCTGTGCTTTTGATCACGTGACTGAAAACTATGTATTACATATTAATGTATGTAAATCAGTGATTCCAGGATATTATATCCATCTTTGCATTGTTTACAATAGAATAGGGATTGGGTTTTCCCAGTAACATTTTATTACATTAATTTATTCATTTCCTGTTATTATATCAATGAACAACTCTAATAGCACTTATAGCTTTATATAGTTTTTTTTAATTATTTTTTTTAGCCAACTGTTTTAACTGGCAAACATTAGTGTTTTAATCGTGTTGCAGAAAGTTATTTTTAAAATAAGTTTTTTTCAAGATGGCGACAAAAAATTAAAAATTCAATAATCTCTAAAACCTTTATCTTTACAAAATTTACAAAATAAAAAATATTTTTTCTATTTTATTGATAAACAATTGAAAATGTTGGTTGATAAAAACTTTTTGTGCATAACTAGAGTTGCTGATTTAATTATTAAAATTGTGTCTTATTTAAAATAAATATTTTTAGTGTGTTTGTAAGGTCTGTAGATAAAACAAGGACCAATATAATTTCACGCTCTTGTCCGTCTGTCTATCAGTCTGTAAGTCTCAACCTGTCTTTTACACAGACAAAATAAATATAGTTAGAACTTTGCATTTATAATCTATTTCCAGATATAGGAAAAATATAGTGGTAACAAAAAAGTGAACTTAAGGGAAAACTAACGATTTGAAAAAAAAAAATAAAAAAATTTGTAAATATATGTTTGGAGTAACAAATAATACTGGAAGTTATTCTGATTACGAAAATGTATGTTTATTTGACAAACATATTAATATGTTGGCTCTAGGTCAAATTAAAATTATGATATTTCGTATGCCCCCCCCCCCCCACTTTCTAACGTGAGCACGGCGTGACCTACAAATCTGAAATAAAATTATTGTGATTTGAAATTAAATTGCAGTGCGAAATCATATATTATAATTTTTGTATGACGAACACATCCTTATTGGATCAAACAATAATAAATGCATAAGGGTATGAATTGCATTTTCATTGACTTATCTTTTATTAATGACTCTTACAATTTTCCGCGTCTGTCTGTCTGTATGTATAGTTTAAAATGACACATAAAAGACTTCGAATGTATACAAATAAACTGTCGTGTTGTTTTAAAACACCCTTTTTCTCCGAAAGTGTTAAAGGTACAAAATAAATAAATGAGGTATATCATTTTCTGTTTTGTTTAAAATATAATAGTGATAAATAATTAACGGAATAACTTAACAAAATGGTGGATGGAATTAACCTGTATTTCTGACGATAGAGAACTGATTCAGCTGGTCTAAATGAAAAATAAATCCAAAAAAGTCATAAAATATTTAATTTGGTGCACGTGTAACAGTTCGTCCATTTTTATTAAGAAACGGATTAGATTTTGAGTATACATATTTTGTTTATCCAAACATATTAATTACAAAACCATTAAAAAAATCCAATTGAAATATTTAATCCCGATGTTGATAACCTAATAAAACATTTAAAAATAACAACTTAGCTTTTTTAACAGAAACGTAATGAATTTGTTTTTTCGGTTGTAAGATAAGTTATAACAAAATTAGTTTCACAGTGCACCTCAAGTTTCTAATCAATTGTTTTTAGAATTATTCACATTTGAACAGGAATCAATAACAAAAATATAAATAATTGGAGATAATGTTTATTATAATAAATTAGCAAGTATTTATTTTAGTAGATGTATAACTCTGTTATATTGAGTAAAAATAAATATTTCGGTTTTGCGTTAAAAAACCTTTGTATTTCTAAATTACCTGGAGAGTTTCCATAATAATCAGGATCAAATATCTAAAATAGACTCCATTTTAAAATGGCTTCATATAAAATTAAAATTGTTTGTAGATTTTGAAATCGTATTATCAGGGCATGAATACAAAATGTGATCTCGATGTGTTTTATTAGACGCTGGTGTTTTTATAAAATACAAAAATGGGGACAGACGTCAAATAACCCATTTTTGAAAATTAATTCTCTGACTTGAATAAATTTTTATCATATAATATTAATATTACTATTTACAATAAAATTGTATCAGCCATTTTGAAATGAAAATAAATTTTCTGTAAATTAAATATAAAATTAACATAAAGTAACGGTAACTTTTCTATCTTTAACTGTTTTATTAGCTGAGATAAGCTGGTATCGGGCGAACTTAACCCACAAATGTGCATTGCTATTATAGCAAAATACAAACATTCAATTTTACCAAAATCGTCTCAAAATATTTTAAATAATATTTGTTCATTACTTCGTAAAGACCAATATAAAATACTAGTATATTGTGTTTGCTGTCCTCCAAAAAAATCATTAACAAAATAACTTAAATAGATATATAGGTGGATATGTAATACTTCGCGACAAAATTTAAAGGTTTCTGCTATAAACCAATGAACCAATCGCCACTTAGATGGATATTACAGCTGCCAATTAGAAGAAAGTTAAATCCTTACAGTAACTATTTGTTTATGTCTGCAGTTTGGAATTTAGTTTTTAATTAATAAAAACTTATATCGATTTAAAAATTTTGTTTTCTGTATAGGAATATAAGAAATATAGTGCAATGTGTTTATAGAGAGTATCTTGTAAATAGGGTCCTAAATTTTAACAGTAATTTTGAGATATGAAGTTCTCATAAACATAATATATGTTAAAAAAATTCTTGGATTTATGTGTAAGAATACACTGTAATGATTTACAGTAAGTTTATTTAATATTTTAAGGACTAATTCCGGTCATCAATATTAAAGAAAAAGTCCCCATAAATATATGTCCAATACTCTGGTTTCTGTGTAGGAATATAGTGAAATGATTTCAAGTGAGTTTATTAAATATTTTAAGAAGTAATTCCTGAAATATTTTGTTTCTCTACTATCTGTTAGTTTTTCTTTTCCTCTAAACAATTTCTAAACAAACCGACTTGAAATATCGACACCAAATTGTGTAGATTGTTTTATTTTATTATTTTCCTTTTTAGCACAAAATCTGTGTTTTAGCACATTCTTTCACTTAGCCGTTTCAAAATGGCGTTTTAAAAAAGGTTTGATGCCAAATATTTAATAAAAGATTGTAGACGATGTACTTTTAATAAGATACAAGATTTTATATTTGTTATATGTTTAAGAAAAAATAAGTAATTTTGAAAAAAAAATGACCTCTTGTATGTTGTAATAAGTCAAGAATTATTTTTTATTATATTTATTTCTTAATGTATATATATATATTTTTTTGCTGTTTTCAACAAACAATAAAAGTAATTTGTACCATCTTGTTCACAGTTAAAATAGATAATTTCTGTGTATCTTGTAAATATTTTATATAATCAATGGTTATCGAGATATTTGGATGCAAATAATATTAATGAACAACACTTTGAAATGGTTAAGTAAAACATACAATATTTGTATATCTCAAACCTTTCTGGAGTTAAAACAGACAGAGAGAAAACAATAATATTTAGTACTACTACTTTGATTGATGTCCAGAATCAACTCTCAAAGTTTGGGAAACTGATTTTAAAACATCCTGTATATTTTGTGCAAATATTAATAGCATTAAAGGAGCACATAATCATTAATAGAAAAAAATATTTAATTATCAATTTAATTTAAAATACATCTTAACATTCTTAAAGTATTAAAAATCCAACAAGATACCTTCATTAATTTTATTGCCCATTATCTCTAATTTATGTAAGAAATTTCATGGATACCTATGTAATTCTGATCTAGTATTTAAAAAATATATATTAACTTACCCGTAGATGTTGTTAAACTGAATGAAGCGATATACACACACAACCACATTACTACTGACTTTCTTAAACAAAAAACTTCCATGGTTTTTCACATTTAGTAACACTTTGGATAAAAACAATGTCTTTTTGAGAAAAATGTTATTCGTTATGATGATAATGTCCACCATTATAAATATTACCATTTATAAAATACGATTTAGAATTAACCATCATTTAAATATGGGTGTAAATAATTATATTTTATAAGACAAAATAATTTTTTTTTTCTGAATGTTTTCAAACGCAAAATTAAATTTATTTTATATTTGAATCACTAAAATATATTAACGTGTTTGAAACTAAATATATTCTTTACGTATTTGATAATATTTCGAAATAAATATTTGTAGAAATGCTCGACAAACCGGAACAGATCTCAGCACATACTGCTCAAAACAACTGTGTCCTCGCTACTGAATGTAATTTCACGTTGCTATAGCAACCTGAGCAAAGTTATACTAGAGAGCGCCAAGCTTCGCTATCGTCCGGACAGAATCCCATATTACCTATCTCGGATACTCTGTCCCTTTTAGGCTCTTTTTTTCGAATGATATTTATATTACCTACTTTAATTTCGTCTTTATTAGGCCTATTTATTTCTTTTCACTTTTAAATTGTAGCAGTCGCTGTTTTACTTGGTTTTAATTTATTGCCTCAGTTTATTCACTCTTTTTCTTTTCAAACTATTTCTTGATCTTTCGTTTTAAAAATTTCCCTTCACATGTTTCTATTCTATTCCTATTTTTAATATCTTCACATCTCTCACGATAACGGTTTATTATTTTTTACTTTCGTATTTGAATTATTTCCGGGTGCTACCAGTTAATTTTCGTCCTTTACTCTTTCTTCTCTTGGTCCTTCGTTGTAACTATTCTCTATCCTTTGTCACCTGTTTTTTCCTATATCTTTCATTATAATCATTCACATGCTTCCACTATATCGGAATCGTCTTTCTTTTTGGTACTATATCCTTTGGAGTGGGACGAAAACAGTTGTCGGTTTGTTATTGTTTTTGTTTACAGTTAGTCTGTTTTCTTGTTGTTTTTACATTTAGTCTGTTTATTGTTGTTGTTGAGTTGTGTACAGTTAGATGGTTTGTTTTTGGTGTTGTTTACAGTTAGTTACAGTAACAAGACTAGTAGACAATCTATATAGTCAATTTTGTGAACTAATCACCACCTCCACATTTATTTAAATCGTCACAGTAAGAAACTTAATTATATTAGGATTGCCAGGTAGAGGGCTCAATGAAAGGAACTAACAAAAAATTAGGATTGTCAATTTCGAGGTTATGTTTCTTTTGTCTCCTCAACTTAATACACAAAATAACACCATGACTTGCCCGAGAAGCAATGCAACTACTCAAGATAGTTTCAGACATCAGGCAATGTTAACACATAAAAGAACACCATGAGTTGCCGACATACAATGAAACTATTCCTCAAGATAAAGTTGCAGTCATCAGGCAGTAAATGTCCTACACAAAATAACAACCATGACTTGGTGGAAATGCAATGCACTACTCAAGATAGTTTCAGACATCAGGCAATGTTAACACATAAAATAAACACCTTGAGTTGCCGACATACAATGAAACTATTCTTCAAGATAGTTGCAGTCATCAGGCAGTAAATGCTCATACACAAAATAACAACCATAACTTGGTGGAAATGCAATGCACTACTCAAGATAGTTTCAGACATCAGGCAATGAGTGTTAACACATACATAAAAGAACACCATGAGTTGCCGACATACAATGAAACTATTCCTCAAGATAGTTGCAGTCATCAGGCAATGTTTCATTAGGAGAGATGTCTCCTCGACTGCTTTGGGCTCCACCCTACAAAGAACACTTATATAGCTAAAAGATCTAGTGGACACTCACTCTACAGTCAACTTTGTGAACTATCTTCCCCCACTACCTTTCATTTGAATTGTCAGTCACACACTAAGAATAATTTATAATATTTGAGGTATGATTTCTTTAAGAGAGATGTTGACTCCTCGACTGCTTTGGGCCCACCCTCCCCAAAGAACACTTTCTTATATAGCCAAAAGACAAGTGGACGCTCTACAGTCAACTTTGTGAACTAACTTCCCCCACTACCTTTCATTTGAATTGTCAGAGTAAGAAACTAATTTATAATATTTGAGGTTATGTTTTCTTTAAGACAGATGTTGTCTCCTCGACTGCTTTGGGAAACAAAGAACACTCTCTTATATAGCCAAAAGACAAGTGGACGCTCTACAGTCAACTTTGTGAACTAACTTCCCCCACTACCTTTCATTTGAATTGTCAGAGTAAGAAACTAATTTATAATATTTGAGGTTATGTTTTCTTTAAGAGAGATGTTGACTCCTCGACTGCTTTGGGCCCACCCTCCCACCCTACAAAGAACACTTTCTTATATAGCCAAGAGACAAGTGGACGCTCTACAGTCAACTTTGTGAACTAACTTCCCCCACTACCTTTTATTTGAATTGTCAGTCACACACTAAGAAACTAATTTCAACTATTTGAGGTTATGTTTTCTTTAAGACAGATGTTGTCTCCTCGACTGCTTTGGGCCCACCCTCCCACCCTACAAAGAACACTTTCTTATATAGCCAAAAGACAAGTGGACGCTCTACAGTCAACTTTGTGAACTAACTTCCCCCACTACCTTTCATTTGAATTGTCAGAGTAAGAAACTAATTTATAATATTTGAGGTTATGTTTTCTTTAAGACAGATGTTGACTCCTCGACTGCTTTGGGCCCACCCTTCCACCCTACAAAGAACACTTTCTTATATAATAGCCAAAAGACAAGTGGACGCTCTACAGTCAACTTTGTGAACTAACTTCCCCCACTACCTTTCATTTGAATTGTCAGTCACACACTAAGAAACTAATTTCAACTATTTGATATTATGTTTTCTTTAACCCTCCGTTACCCACGTGGGGTCTGTGGGGACCCCACGCGCGCGTTTTTACATCTACAGTGGCGCTCCCCAGCGTCTAAGCTTCGTGGCTTCGAGTACCTTCCCACTCAGTATTGCTCCAGCCGGCGCCCAGCTCGGATCGGAGTGCAAGGTAAGTCATCAGTCCATTTTTGCAGTTTTTTGTTGAAAAACGTGGTTGGGGTCCTAGTGGACCCCACGTGGGTAACTTCGTAGCAAAATTGTAATCCATTCCATCCATGATTTTTTTAAATTTTTTGGGAATTTGATAGGTCATTTGATGATTCTTTTCAGATTTACCTGTTTCTTGAAACATGTTTTCTGTAGAGGAGTCAATTAGAGCAGAGTTGGAGCGGCTAGAGAGGGAGGACCCAAGGGAAGAGTGGAGTTTGGACGAATTGGACAGTGAAGAGGATGATGCATTTTTGCCCAATGACGATAACGTTCTGGATGAGTTTATTGTAGATGAAGAACCAACACTGGATCCTTTTTTACCTCAGACTCCGTCAGATTCAGACTCGGATGAAGATCGAGACTTCCTCCTGGGAAAAGACGGCGAGACCATTTGGTCGACAACAGCTATGAGGAAGAGAACAAGTAGAACGCCAGCAAGAAACATCATAACTCATCTTCCAGGTGCTAAAGGGGATGCCCGAGCCTGTGACACCGCGCTCTCTTTTTTTAAATTATTCTTGAGTGAAGACATTGTTCAGTTGATCGTACTCCACACTAATGAGGAAATCTGCAGAAGACAGGCAAATGCCCCAAATAAGGAGAGGTACGCGGGAACCACTGATACCGTGGAGATTGAGGGTCTAGTTGGATTCCTTTTACTCTGTGGGGCTACGAAGAACTCTGACGTGATGCACAGTGAACTTTTCTCCAAGAAATTCGGCATTCCATTCTTCAGATGTGTGATGTCCAAGAACAGATTTATGTTCCTTCTTCAGAATCTGAGGTTTGATTCAAAGGAAACACGCGACGAGAGGAGAAGAAATGATAAATTCGCGCCCTTTCGTGAATTTTGGAATATCTTGGTGGCAAATTGTGGAAACTATTATACCCCTTCTGAATATGTTACAATCGATGAGACGCTTCTCAGCTTTAGAGGGAAGTGCCCGTTCAAAATGTACATACCAAACAAACCTGATAAATACGGACTAAAAATTGTTTCACTCTGCGATGCTCGCACATTTTATTTTTGCAAGGGGATACCCTACGTGGGTAGAGATACATTGATCCGCGAAGGTTCCCTCCTGTTGCCAACATGCTACGTCACTCATCTTTGTGAAGACATAAAGAACACCAACCGCAATGTAACAGCAGATAATTGGTTCTCATCAATTGAATTAGCAGAAGAGCTTTCTCAACGTAAACTCACTTATGTGGGGACACTGCGTAAGAACAAGAGAGAAATTCCTCCTGAATTAATAGCTGTAAAAGGATTACCACCTATGACATCGAGATTTGTTTACCAGCCCGACAAAATGCTCACGTCATTCTCAGAAAAGAAGAATAAGAATGTGATTCTTTTGTCGACAATGCATGATTCAGGGACAGTGAATCCTAACTCAAGAAAGCCTGAAATCGTTGAGTTCTATAATCTGACAAAAGGAGGGGTTGACTGCTTCGACAAAATGTGCCATTCTTACACCACAAAGAGGTATTCTTGCCGCTGGCCCATGAGATATTTTTACGGTGCTCTGGATATAATGGGAATAAACAGCTATGTTTTGTTCTCTTTGGCTGAAAACAAGATGTCTCGATCAGAGTTTTTGAAAGAAGTTGCTTACGGTTTGGCTGAACCTCACATGAAACGAAGGCGTGATAATCCAAGGATTGCAAAACAACTACGTTTCGAAATTGAGTTGATTATTGGGGTTGAAGCCGATCAATCATTAGCTGATGCTCAGCCTCCTGTCAAGAAAATGAGATGCCACATGTGCGATAGAAAAAAAGACAGGAAAACCATCAACAGATGCATCAAATGTCACCGCCCAGTTTGCAAGGAACACGAAAAAAATATTCGATCGTGTGTGAATTGCAGCCAAACTCTTGAAGAAGACGAGGCAGAAGAAGACTGATTTTGTGATAGTCACAATTTGCAATAGTGGAAAGTTACTGTGACGTTTTTTTTTGTTTTTGTTTTTTTTTCTGTTTTACTATTTTAACAAGTATTATTCAAGAGGTTTTTTTTATGTTTCCAAGGTATTCAAGAAATGTGATTGAGTTATTTGTGATTGTTTTTTGAAGACGAGTCAGAAAAAGACTGATTTTGTGATAGTCACATTTTGCAATAGTGGAAGGCTAAGTTTGCGATAAGTATTTTATGTGACTAGGTACTATAGTCAAACAATATTACCAGACTGAAAAGTTTTAGCTGTAAAGTTCAGGTTTACTGTGACGTTTTTTTTTCTGTTTTACTATTTTACTAGGTATTATTCTAGATGTTTTTTATTTTTCCAAGGTGTTCTAGAAATATGTCTGTGAAGTTTTGTAAAGATTGAGTTATTTTGATCAAGAATATATATTTTTTTTCATGGCCCTTTTCAAGGACTGGTCATTTTCCCAGATTTGATATTTCATTCGGGTATTCTGTTGGTAAGTACTTGCCAGTTTCAAACTTCATTCGTCTCCTAGGATGACTCAAACAGTGAGAACGAGGAATTTGTGAGGGAAAAGCCGTTATTTCGAGTCCCGTGACTTCCCTATAGAGACTAGATCTATCAAAATTTATTTCAACACGTTTTCTATAGCCCTATACTACTTCTGAAAATATTGGAAGCTGCAAAGATGGGAGTTAGCAGCGCGAAAATGGGTGGGGTCCGCAGGGACCCCACGTGGGTAACGTTTAAACTCTGTCCCACGTGGGTAACGGAGGGTTAAGACAGATGTTGTCTCCTCGACTGCTTTGGGCCCACCCTCCCACCCTACAAAGAACACTCTCTTATATAGCCAAAAGACAAGTGGACGCTCTACAGTCAACTTTGTGAACTAACTTCCCCCACTACCTTTCATTTGAATTGTCAGAGTAAGAAACTAATTTATAATATTTGAGGTTATGTTTTCTTTAAGAGAGATGTTGACTCCTCGACTGCTTTGGGCCCACCCTCCCACCCTACAAAGAACACTTTCTTATATAATAGCCAAAAGACAAGTGGACGCTCTACAGTCAACTTTGTGAACTAACTTCCCCCACTACCTTTCATTTGAATTGTCAGTCACACACTAAGAAACTAATTTCAACTATTTGATATTATGTTTTCTTTAAGACAGATGTTGTCTCCTCGACTGCTTTGGGCCCACCCTCCCACCCTACAAAGAACACTCTCTTATATAGCCAAAAGACAAGTGGACGCTCTACAGTCAACTTTGTGAACTAACTTCCCCCACTACCTTTCATTTGAATTGTCAGTCACACACTAAGAAACTAATTTCAACTATTTGAGGTTATGTTTTCTTTAAGACAGATGTTCTCTCCTCGACTGCTTTGGGCCCACCCTCCCACCCTACCAAGAACACTTTCTTATATAGCCAAAAGACTAGTGGACGCTCTACAGTCAACTTTGTGAACTAACTTCCCCCACTACCTTTCATTTGAATTGTCAGAGTAAGAAACTAATTTATAATATTTGAGGTTATGTTTTCTTTAAGACAGATGTTGTCTCCTCGACTGCTTTGGGCCCACCCTCCCACCCTACCAAGAACACTTTCTTATATAGCCAAAAGACAAGTGGACGCTCTACAGTCAACTTTGTGAACTAACTTCCCCCACTACCTTTCATTTGAATTGTCAGTCACACACTAAGAAACTAATTTCAACTATTTGAGGTTATGTTTTCTTTAAGAGAGATGTTGACTCCTCGACTGCTTTGGGCCCACCCTCCCACCCTACAAAGAACACTTTCTTATATAGCCAAAAGACAAGTGGACGCTCTACATTCAACTTTGTGAACTAACTTCCCCCACTACCTTTCATTTGAATTGTCAGAGTAAGAAACTAATTTCAACTATTTGAGGTTATGTTTTCTTTAAGACAGATGTTGTCTCCTCGACTGCTTTGGGCCCACCCTCCCACCCTACAAAGAATACTTTCTTATATAGCCAAAAGACTAGTTGACGCTCTACAGTCAACTTTGTGAACTAATTCCCCCCACTACCTTTCATTTGAATTGTCAGTCACACACTAAGAAACTAATTTCAACTATTTGAGGTTATGTTTTCTTTAAGACAGATGTTGTCTCCTCGACTGCTTTGGGCCCACCCTCCCACCCTACAAAGAACACTCTCTTATATAGCCAAAAGACAAGTGGACGCTCTACAGTCAACTTTGTGAACTAACTTCCCCCACTACCTTTCATTTGAATTGTCAGAGTAAGAAACTAATTTATAATATTTGAGGTTATGTTTTCTTTAAGAGAGATGTTGACTCCTCGACTGCTTTGGGCCCACCCTCCCACCCTACAAAGAACACTTTCTTATATAGCCAAAAGACAAGTGGACGCTCTACAGTCAACTTTGTGAACTAACTTCCCCCACTACCTTTCATTTGAATTGTCAGAGTAAGAAACTAATTTATAATATTTGAGGTTATGTTTTCTTTAAGAGAGATGTTGACTCCTCGACTGCTTTGGGCCCACTCCCACCCTACAAAGAACACTTTCTTATATAGCCAAAAGACAAGTGGACGCTCTACAGTCAACTTTGTGAACTAACTTCCCCCACTACCTTTCATTTGAATTGTCAGAGTAAGAAACTAATTTATAATATTTGAGGTTATGTTTTCTTTAAGAGAGATGTTGACTCCTCGACTGCTTTGGGCCCACCCTCCCACCCTACAAAGAACACTTTCTTATATAGCCAAAAGACAAGTGGACGCTCTACAGTCAACTTTGTGAACTAACTTCCCCCACTACCTTTCATTTGAATTGTCAGTCACACACTAAGAAACTAATTTCAACTATTTGAGGTTATGTTATCTTTAAGACAGATGTTGTCTCCTCGACTGCTTTGGGCCCACCCTCCCACCCTACAAAGAACACTTTCTTATATAGCCAAAAGACAAGTGGACGCTCTACAGTCAACTTTGTGAACTAACTTCCCCCACTACCTTTCATTTGAATTGTCAGAGTAAGAAACTAATTTATAATATTTGAGGTTATGTTTTCTTTAAGAGAGATGTTGACTCCTCGACTGCTTTGGGCCCACCCTCCCACCCTACAAAGAACACTTTCTTATATAGCCAAAAGACAAGTGGACGCTCTACAGTCAACTTTGTGAACTAACTTCCCCCACTACCTTTCATTTGAATTGTCAGTCACACACTAAGAAACTAATTTCAACTATTTGAGGTTATGTTATCTTTAAGACAGATGTTGTCTCCTCGACTGCTTTGGGCCCACCCTCCCACCCTACAAAGAACACTTTCTTATATAGCCAAAAGACAAGTGGACGCTCTACAGTCAACTTTGTGAACTAACTTCCCCCACTACCTTTCATTTGAATTGTCAGAGTAAGAAACTAATTTCAACTATTTGAGGTTATGTTTTCTTTAAGACAGATGTTGTCTCCTCGACTGCTTTGGGCCCACCCTCCCACCCTACAAAGAACACTTTCTTATATAGCCAAAAGACAAGTGGACGCTCTACAGTCAACTTTGTGAACTAACTTCCCCCACTACCTTTCATTTGAATTGTCAGTCACACACTAAGAAACTAATTTCAACTATTTGAGGTTATGTTTTCTTTAAGACAGATGTTGTCTCCTCGACTGCTTTGGGCCCACCCTGCCACCCTACAAAGAACACTCTCTTATATAGCCAAAAGACAAGTGGACGCTCTACAGTCAACTTTGTGAACTAACTTCCCCCACTACCTTTCATTTGAATTGTCAGAGTAAGAAACTAATTTATAATATTTGAGGTTATGTTTTCTTTAAGAGAGATGTTGACTCCTCGACTGCTTTGGGCCCACCCTCCCACCCTACAAAGAACACTTTCTTATATAGCCAAAAGACAAGTGGACGCTCTACAGTCAAATTTGTGAACTAACTTCCCCCACTACCTTTCATTTGAATTGTCAGTCACACACTAAGAAACTAATTTCAACTATTTGAGGTTATGTTTTCTTTAAGACAGATGTTGTCTCCTCGACTGCTTTGGGCCCACCCTGCCACCCTACAAAGAACACTCTCTTATATAGCCAAAAGACAAGTGGACGCTCTACAGTCAACTTTGTGAACTAACTTCCCCCACTACCTTTCATTTGAATTGTCAGAGTAAGAAACTAATTTATAATATTTGAGGTTATGTTTTCTTTAAGAGAGATGTTGACTCCTCGACTGCTTTGGGCCCACCCTCCCACCCTACAAAGAACACTTTCTTATATAGCCAAAAGACAAGTGGACGCTCTACAGTCAAATTTGTGAACTAACTTCCCCCACTACCTTTCATTTGAATTGTCAGTCACACACTAAGAAACTAATTTCAACTATTTGAGGTTATGTTTTCTTTATTTGAGGTTATGTTTTCTTTAAGACAGATGTTGTCTCCTCGACTGCTTTGGGCCCACCCTCCCACCCTACAAAGAACACTTTCTTATATAGCCAAAAGACAAGTGGACGCTCTACAGTCAACTTTGTGAACTAACTTCCCCCACTACCTTTCATTTGAATTGTCAGAGTAAGAAACTAATTTATAATATTTGAGGTTATGTTTTCTTTAAGACAGATGTTGTCTCCTCGACTGCTTTGGGCCCACCCTGACACCCTACAAAGAACACTTTCTTATATAGCCAAAAGACAAGTGGACGCTCTACAGTCAACTTTGTGAACTAACTTCCCCCACTACCTTTCATTTGAATTGTCAGTCACACACTAAGAAACTAATTTCAACTATTTGAGGTTATGTTTTCTTTAAGAGAGATGTTGACTCCTCGACTGCTTTGGGCCCACCCTCCCACCCTACAAAGAACACTTTCTTATATAGCCAAAAGACAAGTGGACGCTCTACATTCAACTTTGTGAACTAACTTCCCCCACTACCTTTCATTTGAATTGTCAGAGTAAGAAACTAATTTCAACTATTTGAGGTTATGTTTTCTTTAAGACAGATGTTGTCTCCTCGACTGCTTTGGGCCCACCCTCCCACCCTACAAAGAATACTTTCTTATATAGCCAAAAGACTAGTTGACGCTCTACAGTCAACTTTGTGAACTAATTCCCCCCACTACCTTTCATTTGAATTGTCACACTAAGAAACCAATTTCAACTATTTGAGGTTATGTTTTCTTTAAGACAGATGTTCTCTCCTCGACTGCTTTGGGCCCACCCTCCCACCCTACAAACAACACTTTCTTATATAGCCAAAAGACTAGTGGACGCTCTACAGTCAACTTTGTAAACTAATTTCCCCCACTACCTTGCATTTGAATTGTCACAGTAAGAAACTAATTTGAGGTTATGTTTTCTTTAAGAGAGATGTTGTCTCCTCGACTGCTTTGGGCCCACCCTCCCACCCTACAAAGAACACTTTCTTATATAGCCAAAAGACTAGTGGACGCTCTACAGTCAACTTTGTGAACTATCCTTCCCCCACTACCTTTCATTTGAATTGTCAGAGTAAGAAACTAATTTCAACTATTTGAGGTTATGTTTTCTTTAAGAGAGATGTTGTCTCCTCGACTGCTTTGGGCCCACCCTCCCACCCTACAAAGAACACTTTCTTAGCTAAAAGATCTAGTGGACACTCTACAGTCAACTTTGTAAACTAATTTCCCCCACTAACTTTCATTTGAATTGTCACAGTAAGAAACTAATTTGAGGTTATTTTTTCTTTAAGAGAGATGTTGTCTCCTCGACTGCTTTGGGCCCACCCTCCCACCCTACAAAGAAGTTTTCTTATATAGCCAAAAAGACTAGTGGACGCTCTACAGTCAACTTTGTGAACTAATTTCCCCCACTACCTTTCATTTGAATTGTCACACTCAATTTCAACTATTTGAGGTTATGTTTTCTTTAAGACAGATGTTGTCTCCTCGACTGCTTTGGGCCCACCCTACCACCCTACAAAGAACACTTTCTTATATAGCTAAAAGATCTAGTGGACACTCTACAGTCAACTTTGTAAACTAATTTCCCCCACTACCTTTCATTTGAATTGTCACAGTAAGAAACTAATTTGAGGTTATGTTTTCTTTAAGAGAGATGTTGTCTCCTAGACTGCTAGATTGTGCCCACCCTTTTTGTTTTTGTTGTCTGTTTATTTAGTTTTGTGTATGCAACATATTAATTTATTTGCTTTTTGTTATGTTTCAGAAAAAAGACGAAGGTATAAGACAATGAAAAGTTGAAGTAGTGAATTGTCATGTTAACTTACAACAGTGCGGAGACAAACATATTGGATTATGTAAATTGTTTAATGGCATTATTACCACCAATTAAATGTTTGTAACCTTGTAACAGGAAGGTGGTAATCCCAAAATGTAAAAACTATTTTGTAGTAACTGCTCATTGGTAATAAAAATCCTTTTATATATATTAAAATATGGTATTCCGAGTTATTATCTCCAGAAACCTTTCCTATATGCATAGGATTTTTGTCGTTTTAATAAAGTTTTCCTCAAAGGTGGGTGGGACAAATTTAATTCTTATAGACTTTCTAATAACTATTCACTGACCAAACAGGATTTTTTTCGCTTCAACGCAATATAAGGAGAAAAAGTGTTTTTATAATGTATATAGGTGTCTTTAAACATCATTTGCCATGAACTGTGTTAATGAGACAAACATCTGTTATAAAAAACTGTTTTTTTTTTTTTTTTATATCCAGTGTTGAGTTGTTAAAAGGTGTCTATTATGAATCAATATTTCTCACTCAACTTTGAGAACAGTTTTTATATATCATAAAACCTACCATTATTTTATAGAAACCCTAAATTACCATTTTATAACCCAAGAGATTCTTATGTTTTGTATTGCTAATTTTGAACATGTTTGTATTTGTTCTAAACCTGTTTGGCCCTTTGACACTGCACGCAGGATTTCACCCTTTAGGTTATTTCATCTTTGAGATCTTTGCAAAGTGTAACAACTGTTCATTCCCTAAAAGGCCCGAGAAATAAACTTTTGTATGATAGAGCTGGGTAAGTATGCATGGTTACAAAAGTTTTATTTTTATGTATATACGGTAAATATAAAAAGCAAAGTCTGTACACTTTTTAACTGAAGAACCGCTCTTTTCATTGTTGTATAGATTAAGTTATCTGGTTAGGTCAATGGTTAAAATTGATTCAATTGTTCTCACGTTATTTTATCTGTAAAGGTAATAGAAAAACTAAAAATTTCAGACTTTTTTATGATATTTGTTAAATTTGAATACTATTTTAAAATGAAAACTTTTTGATATCGGTGTAATATTTTCCGAGTTATAAGAATTTTTTTTCTCTGAAACGTAAGCAATTTGCCATTATGCAAAGTGAATTCGAGTCCCGCTTACTTTACTTACTTTGTGCGTAAAGCTTTTACCTCCTCTTAAAAAAGAAGAAATTATATGTTACATAATTTTTAAATAAACAAAATAAATTTAAATATTTTACATATTTTTTTAAATAATACATTATTTAATAATATATTAATAATATAAAAAAAGTAAAAAATAAATACATACTTTAAAAAATTCAAATTAATTTAACCTTGATCGGTTATCTCATTGTTAGAGTAAAGTATTCCACGTATTTGGTTAGATATTCTCGATTGGTTATCCCGAGTTTTGCATGATTATCACGATTTCTTTTATTTCCTTCTCTTTCTAACCACAATTAAGTCCTTAACCATACACGACCTTGTAAAAGACTTGACATATGTGTGGTATTTCTTTTCTCTTGAAAAGGAAAACCCTGTTTCAGATGTATTTCGTATTTTAGTACGTAAATGAATTATGTCTATTAATAATACGCAAATTGCAGGATGGCGAGAGACAGAGTGGGAAGTGATTGGTCAGTGGATCATAAATATATATTACTGTTAATTCAGTAAGCCAGGACAATGCGATTGTAACAAGTCATAGTTTCACTTTTATTTGGAAGTAAATAAATAAAATAAGTGATAGTTGATAGAGTAACTTTGAAATTTATGAATGTTTGACACAAAAAAGGATAGTTGTTTGGTAGCCATCGAAAATGTTTGACTGATCGTCAAGTTTCATGGTTTCAGAAAACCTAAACGTTACAGTATCCTCAAGGTGGAGAGGAAAAGACACACTTCGTTTGTTGTGTTTGCTTTCAGCGGTACAATTCCCCCCCCCCCCCCCAAATATAGACCTCAAATACTTCTGTGTAAACGCCTATTCTACTTTCATATCTTTTATCAGTTTAAATAAGAATAAAACGTTTACAAAAGTGCATATTAAAGAGATATTAGAGCTAAGCAGTAATTTGTGTATAAAGTTTTCTTGGAATCGGTTGTACCGTCAAGTCAGATTAGGGAGGACACGCCCATTACACCAGATGCACCCCTAGTCTGAAGGCACTGTACTTTCAGGATGGCGTCAGTATTACGATAGCGACCACAAAATTTAAAATAGGACCATGGATATATCTAGATAAATACCTTATATTAGTAGTCAGAGCAATTCTTGTTATTGTATATCACTACAGCTGTTTCGCCGATCACAGTCGGCTTCGTCAGGTGCAGGACACTTAAATAAAACACATAAACACGACACTGAACATATACGACACTAAAAACATTGTTTTAAAATATTCGGAGGCTAGCTCTTCGTTAAATTTTACACTAAAAATGTCCGGGTGTGGCCACATCATTATTCGTTCGTTTCCGGACGGATACTGAAATTAAGACTGATGATAGTTAACTGCCGTGGAAGTCCAATTGTTTATTCAGAGATAAGATTATATCGTAGATCGGGTTGGCTGCGAAGTTCAATTTCTCATTGAGAAGTATGTTGGGATGTTTCTTTTGGGTGATGTATATATTATATTCCTCCAATACGTTGAGACGGTGTCCCTTCCTCTCATTATGAATGATGTCAAGATTGGTATTGATATCAGTGTAATTATGATTAGTGTTTATCAAATGTTCGGCAAAATTGGAAGTATGTTTGGAGAGATGATTTTTATGTGACGGTAAATGTTCTTTAAACCTTTGTGTAAAGGATCTGCCAGTTTGACCTATATAAATTTTTTCGCAGTCGTCACACTTGAGTTTGTATACTCCACTATTGTCAAATTTATTGATAATATTTGGCTTTATCTTGGTTTTAAGGATGTTATTCAGGCTATTGGAGGTTCGGTATGCCAAGTTGAAACCATGTTTATGGAATATGTTGTTTGTCGGACGGTCCAGAATGTGGTTATATTTAATTGGTACGAATTTTCTGTTTTCTTTTTTTGCTGTAGGTTGGAATATATTATTGCGATCGCTAATTTTCTTTTTATGTTTATATATTAGTTTGTCTATTATCTCTGTTTTGAAACCATTTGCGTTTGCTATTTGCTTTATTATCGCTATTTCATTTTTTAGGTCATTTTGGCTCATAGGTGTGCTAAGTGCCCTGTATACGAAACTGTTGTATGCGGCCAGCTTGTGTGATTGTGGGTGATAAGAACTATTGTGAATGGTATGATCAGTTTGGGTTGGTTTTCTATAGATTTTAAATATGTGTTTATTATTATGCTTAGATATTGTTAAATCAAGGTAGTTTAGGCTATTGTTGGTTTCCACTTCAGAGGTGAAGCTTGTAATGAGTGTATGTTGTTCAAATAATTGGTAAACAAATCTATCTGTCTTCTTGTGCCATCGAATAGACAAATTATATCGTCCACGTAGCGGTGGTAATATATGATGTTTTTTGAGAATTTGTTTGTTAGGTTCATTATGTGATTATTTTCTATTTCATTAAGAAAGATTTCCGCCATTATACCTGAAAGAGGTGATCCCATCGCTAAGCCTTTATTCTGTAAGAAAGTTTCATTATTGAAGCTGAAGTAGTTCTGAGAGAGACATATTGAGAGCAGGTCAACCAATTCTTTTGCCGCTTTTTCGGGAAGTGTGTTATGTTTTAGTTTTTCTTTTAGGATATCTATTGTTTCTTCTATGGGTATATTAGTGTATAGGTTTGATATGTCAAAGGAAATCAATGTGTATCGAGGTAGTACATTTACATTACTAATTTTATTTATCAGATCTAAGCTGTTTTTTAAACTGTGGCTCTGTTCAAATTTTACTGTCTTTTTGATAGTACTCTCAAGAAATTTTGATAGTTTGTAAGATGGTGCGTTGGTGAAATTCACTATGGGTCGAATAGGTATATCCTTTTTGTGCATTTTCGGTAGGGCTCTTAGAATTGGTGCGGATGGTTTGATCATTTTCAAATGTCTTTTCGTTTTGTCATCAATGATATGACTGCATTTGTTTATATGTTGTTTGATGATCGTGTTAAACTTGTTAGTCGGGTCTTTCTCAATTTTAATTATATCATTAGACTTGAAAAATTCTTGTGTTTTATTAATATAAACATCCTTGTTTATTATTATTACAGAGTTCCCTTTATCGGCCTTTGTTACTATTGCATTGTTTAAATTTAATTTATGTTTAATGTTTTGAGCAATCTTGTGATCATTAAAAGGTGTAAAGTTATTGGAGTTTGATTGGGATTTACTTGCGTGCACAATGCTCTTGTTAGCTATGACGTATCTGATAAGGTCTTGTTTGTTTGCGGGGAGACATTGGATGCCTTCCTCGATGTTTACAAGTGCAGATCGAAGGTTATCTTGTTTTCCTCGTACATTATGTTTTTTGGTATTCTTTATAATATATTATTCGTAAAGTAAGAATATAATATGAATTCAGCTAGTCACGCTCAACTCGCTTACAAGTACTTGAACTTAAAATTGAAATTTCATATCACATCATTGAACATAAAATTCAACAAAGCATGTCTACTTAACAACGTTATTCCCAAACACGTTTGCGTAGGAATAAAAAACAAATCTCTAGCGGCACAGAAAACCAAAAGTAAAGCGGAAAGAATATGGATAAAAGAAGACATTAAATATTTATACAGAAAGAAAGATATTATCAGTTCCAAATTACTCGGTATATATTTGGAACTCAGTAGTTCTTTACATTTCATTGAACTCAACCAATTACTTCAAGAAATAGAAAGACAAATAAAACCTAAACTATCAATCAGGAAATCCAACTTAAATAATAAACTGTCCAACCTTATCAATAACAAAGGCCAAAGTACAAACTTCATCAAGACTCACGAATTCTATCCCAGATTAAACAATTTAACAGATATAATATTTACCGAACCCGAATCTCTACTTTTAAGTAAAGGTTTAAAACATAATGTACGAGGAAAACAAGATAACCTTCGATCTGCACTTGTAAACATCGAGGAAGGCATCCAATGTCTCCCCGCAAACAAACAAGACCTTATCAGATACGTCATAGCTAACAAGAGCATTGTGCACGCAAGTAAATCCCAATCAAACTCCAATAACTTTACACCTTTTAATGATCACAAGATTGCTCAAAACATTAAACATAAATTAAATTTAAACAATGCAATAGTAACAAAGGCCGATAAAGGGAACTCTGTAATAATAATAAACAAGGATGTTTATATTAATAAAACACAAGAATTTTTCAAGTCTAATGATATAGTTAAAATTGAGAAAGACCCGACTAACAAGTTTAACACGATCATCAAACAACATATAAACAAATGCAGTCATATCATTGATGACAAAACGAAAAGACATTTGAAAATGATCAAACCATCCGCACCAATTCTAAGAGCCCTACCGAAAATGCACAAAAAGGATATACCTATTCGACCCATAGTGAATTTCACCAACGCACCATCTTACAAACTATCAAAATTTCTTGAGAGTACTATCAAAAAGACAGTAAAATTTGAACAGAGCCACAGTTTAAAAAACAGCTTAGATCTGATAAATAAAATTAGTAATGTAAATGTACTACCTCGATACACATTGATTTCCTTTGACATATCAAACCTATACACTAATATACCCATAGAAGAAACAATAGATATCCTAAAAGAAAAACTAAAACATAACACACTTCCCGAAAAAGCGGCAAAAGAATTGGTTGACCTGCTCTCAATATGTCTCTCTCAGAACTACTTCAGCTTCAATAATGAAACTTTCTTACAGAATAAAGGCTTAGCGATGGGATCACCTCTTTCAGGTATAATGGCGGAAATCTTTCTTAATGAAATAGAAAATAATCACATAATGAACCTAACAAACAAATTCTCAAAAAACATCATATATTACCACCGCTACGTGGACGATATAATTTGTCTATTCGATGGCACAAGAAGACAGATAGATTTGTTTACCAATTATTTGAACAACATACACTCATTATTAAGCTTCACCTCTGAAGTGGAAACCAACAATAGCCTAAACTACCTTGATTTAACAATATCTAAGCATAATAATAAACACATATTTAAAATCTATAGAAAACCAACCCAAACTGATCATACCATTCACAATAGTTCTTATCACCCACAATCACACAAGCTGGCCGCATACAACAGTTTCGTATACAGGGCACTTAGCACACCTATGAGCCAAAATGACCTAAAAAATGAAATAGCGATAATAAAGCAAATAGCAAACGCAAATGGTTTCAAAACAGAGATAATAGACAAACTAATATATAAACATAAAAAGAAAATTAGCGATCGCAATAATATATTCCAACCCACAGCAAAAAAAGAAAACAGAAAATTCGTACCAATTAAATATAACCACATTCTGGACCGTCCGACAAACAACATATTCCATAAACATGGTTTCAACTTGGCATACCGAACCTCCAATAGCCTGAATAACATCCTTAAAACCAAGATAAAGCCAAATATTATCAATAAATTTGACAATAGTGGAGTATACAAACTCAAGTGTGACGACTGCGAAAAAATTTATATAGGTCAAACTGGCAGATCCTTTACACAAAGGTTTAAAGAACATTTACCGTCACATAAAAATCATCTCTCCAAACATACTTCCAATTTTGCCGAACATTTGATAAACACTAATCATAATTACACTGATATCAATACCAATCTTGACATCATTCATAATGAGAGGAAGGGACACCGTCTCAACGTATTGGAGGAATATAATATATACATCACCCAAAAGAAACATCCCAACATACTTCTCAATGAGAAATTGAACTTCGCAGCCAACCCGATCTACGATATAATCTTATCTCTGAATAAACAATTGGACTTCCACGGCAGTTAACTATCATCAGTCTTAATTTCAGTATCCGTCCGGAAACGAACGAATAATGATGTGGCCACACCCGGACATTTTTAGTGTAAAATTTAACGAAGAGCTAGCCTCCGAATATTTTAAAACAATGTTTTTAGTGTCGTATATGTTCAGTGTCGTGTTTATGTGTTTTATTTAAGTGTCCTGCACCTGACGAAGCCGACTGTGATCGGCGAAACAGCTGTAGTGATATACAATAACAAGAATTGCTCTGACTACTAATATAAGGTATTTATCTAGATATATACATTCAGCAATTCAAAAGCGAAAAATATAAAATCAATTTGGTTTTATAAGAATATATAATAGGACCATGGAATTCGGTATGAGAGACAGCATGCTGTCTATTGAATCTCAGAAATATTGAATTGAAAATATCAAAATGGCGATGATTTAAAGCATTATTATCTTCATATCAAATGTGTTACTAAACTTATAACAACCCCGTCTCTCTCTACGATGATAAACAGCAAAGTTATTGTCATTAATGTAAGATGTCGTCGCCGACAAGAGCTTAGAGCCCCGCCACGGCTGAGTAGAGGCTATTTATTCTATACACATTCCCACAAGGGCCTAGTCCAAGTCATAATATACACAATTATTTGTTCAGAAAACCTGTGTAACAACTGTTTTAAACATTTTTGCAATACAGGTTTAGAATCCTTGATCTACCAATACGAGAACATTTCCTACAAGACTCAGGAATCCAACTTTACGTCATTAAATTTAGAAGATCTGTTTGCATAACATTGAAGAACGAGCTGGGTAAGTAACATGTTAAAGCCCATCGATTTGTTTTAACTTAGGGGACTACAACAAGTTCATGTTAGATCAGGTTTTATATTGTAGCTTTGTAATGGTAGAAACTTATATCTATCACTTGCTGACTACGCATTTCTCAATTTTGAGATTTGTTTTTCTCCGCCACAGAACGGTATTGACACAAATAATATATTTAATTTCATATAAAATATATACACTGTCATACGGATGGTTGAAATGTAATTTGTGCTTTGGTTAAATTTAAACATAACAAAATATATACTTTCATTATGTGAAGGCATGGTTGTACCGCACAGTAATAGAAAACAGCTGTACAATTACAACTTTTATACAGTTTTACCAACCCACAAAACTATTTCCTTGGCATGTTGCCACATGAAAGCTTGGTTCTATATTTAACGAATATCACCATAAAGCAGAGTTTGATATTGAAAGAGGACGGCTTGATCTTCTAAAAAGAGACGATTGACACCAGTGGAGTACAGATATATGATATTAAGTAACAAAAAAATAAACGCATTATATTTGTTTGTAATTTAACAAAATTTGTTTAAGAAGAGTAAATAATATCATAAAAACCGTTCTACTAAACCGGTATACAAAAGGTATGCTTAAGCGGTAAATATATAGCCTGTTTTTTAACTGATCTTCAGAAATCATGGTTTCAGGAAAACGAATATTATTTACAATATGTCGTCCATTCTTCTTCGTAATTTAAAATAAAGAGTATGAAATTTGTTACAGTCTGCTACAGAAAAATTAAAAATGTGAAAAAGAATGTCATTTTAAACATTTCGTGTGTGTAAATATCTCTTGCGATATTAAATTTACACTAAATTTGATACAAATTTGAAGAATTCAATTCTGCACGTAACGTAACATTCTCTCTAGGATGACAAATTGTTAGTTATGGCAAAATATTATTTAGAACCACGAACTTACAAAAAAATGTGATTTTCGTTTAGTTACGAGATGCAGAGAGAGTGGAAGCTTCTACACATATATACAGGATCGAGGCCCGTTGACAATGGGACGGGCGAAATGTCCTTTAATCTACCAATACAATGTGCTTTTCCCAGCTAACGACTAATGTGACTCCTAGCTAACGAATACTCCAATAACTTCAGTGTCGGAAAAATAACAAAGGTTTGATCAAAAGAAACCTGAGAGAAAAGGGTGAAAGGATCTCACCCAAGACTACGCAAAGAAATGTGTAGATCCAGTTGGGGTCCCTCGGGATTGCCAACCCTTTAGTCACTATCCTGAGGGTTGTAGGGATTATGACACATACCTCTATGTAATTTTGTTTTTTTAAATAGTAACTGTACCGACGAATTTTATGGTTTGTCTCATAAGAATTAAAAAAGCACGCGAGATATGGTCAAAATTTGAACGAACGCAGACAGACATTATTTCAAAAACCATTTTTTTTTTGGACTTGGGACCCTCCCTCGACACCGATTTTTTTAACCCACGTAAGGATGTAAAATAGAATACACATTCATAAAAAAAGGGAAAAATTCAACATTAATAATTATATAAAATTACGATTATTACAAAAATTAACTAAACACTTTCGAAATGTGATCTTACTTGAAAGTGTACAAAAATAATAAATCAACCTGAGTCACGTGATCCTTTTTGACACTATCAACACTGGCCACGCCCCTTTCCAGTTCCGTTTTACGGTGATTAATGTTCAGTATAGCTTACGGCGCCATGTTCGGCCAAATCTCCTTTCACAAATTGACATTATCTGTTGTGCGTAATTCCTGTCTTCCTACCCTCAATCGAATTAGTTTATGTTTACTTTTTAATCCATTCGAACATTTAAGGGAAATATTTTCTATGCGAGATTAAACGTGTTTTATTGCAGTATTTTGCAATGCAGATTTAAAACGAGTTAACGCATGCCATCATGGAGCTTACACATTCCGATCATACAAAATAATAATGCTCCAAATGTAAGGTTGGTTTCTTAGGTCTTTAGGGAAATTATATTGGTGTCTTACCCATTAGGGTATATTTCTTTAAAACAGTTGTTGACAGGTTTTCTGTATATCACTAATTTCTTGACGTTGGCTAGGCCCTCACGGGCTGCGAAATGTACAAATGGACAGGTTTCTTCTGAGCTGTGGAGTTTGTGTGCGCAGTGGGTCTAGGCGTCAGTAAGGTGGTGGGGTAAGCGGTCGCCTCAGTCTGTGTTGGGTGTTGGTACTAACAATGATGTCTGCAAGACCGCTGGATCGTTGACAGTAATCGGCGCCGATTGTTTCCCCTACAATGCCTCTATCCCCACTCGGCCTCGAACTACAAACTTGTACCTCCCATCCACGCGCAGCTCACATCTCACAGCTCAGATGAAACCTGTCTATTTATACAAATGTAAAGTCGATTCTTAGGAAATTTCTTGTTCCTATCTTAGTAGCCTATTTACGTTCGCTATTGTTCTTACCTCCACACTCTCAATAGGGGTACTAAATGAACACATTAGAGTTACCTGTTCCTATCTTAGTAGCCTATTTGCGTCCGTTATTGTTCTTACCTCCACACTCTCAATAGGGGTACTAAATGAACACATTAGAGTTGCTTGTTTCTATCTTAGTAGCCTATTTACGTCCGCTATTGTTCTTACCTCTACACTCTCAATAGGGGTACTAAATGAACACATTAGAGTTGACTGTTTCTATCTTAGTAGCCTATTTGTGTCCACTATTGTTCTTACCTCCAAACGACAACAACGATGGACGGAATACATGTCGAACATTACTTTTAGGTTTGCTGAAACATGACGATTAGACAAAACAGGGAGGTCGAAATTTTGACGATTAAGTAAAAATTGTCGTTGCAATTTAAAAAGGAATGATTTTTATTTTGTAACTTACAACGAATATTTTGGGAATCAGTTTGGGCATTGAATTTTATTGTATTATCATTTATTTTACCGACAAGTTTAAAATATAGTATCACCTGGTCATACATTCATTCCAAAATTTTGAAACACTTCACTCCCCTTACAGATCAAAAACCTAAAATTAGGACCTGTTTTACTTCAGACTATTCCCATATAACAACAAACTTGTGGTAGAGAGATACACATCCTTAAAGACATATGTTATCACTTCGGGTCTTTTAAAATCGTGTACCTGTCGGACCCATGTTGACTTCCACCTCCTGAAGACCAACATATGAAACTACCTCTCGTTACAAATAAAATCCCTGAACACGTGTTTAGTTGTCTTAAATATTTACAAAATTAAAGGAAGGTGCATTAATTTCAGTCACCCTGTATGAATGAAGTAACATGTCGGATAAAAATATAATAAATCTGAGTATTTCACCGATCACGTTAAGATGAGAATCTGTTATTAATTTCATGTATAAGTGTCAGTGTTATTTTAATGTACAACGATCTGTGAGGAGTGAATACAACCAGATGTTGGACTTACGGCTCTCATATGTCATAAATGATACAACAAAAGACACAAGAGAGATCTCATTAAGATAATATTATTGTTAATAATTAATACTGATTTGGTACCACAATCATGAATAGTATATTCATAATCCGAGTTGAGTACTAAAACGCATTGAGGTATAAATTAATTTGACTCAAGTGCTCTTACCGAATGATCAAAGTCTATACACTACTCAATTACACATGTGGATATTCCATTTGTAACGTTCAGAACCCATTGATTTTGTCGCCATTATGAACGACACAGCCTATTGAAATTGTTTCCCTTTTGAAAATTTTGTAATTTGACCAATTAGTCAAGTTTTTGTTAACGGGACTCCATTTCCCAAATTAAATTAACTGTTTAAATCGACGCTATTGGATTTCTGATGCGTATTTCAATGAGTGTTGATTATTCATAGAACTAGCTACATTCAATCAGGCAATGTGACATCATTTGGAGTTATATTAAAATGTCCAATTTTGAGTTGTTTTTTTTCAGATTGTGAAATTAATTCATGTACAGAAAATATTTTAAAAAATCTGCTAACATACAATTAAATTTGCCAAACACCTACACAATAGAGGGTAAACATTTTAGGCCTACTGTAGAAGTTTAATACATTTAATAATTTCTTTTTTTTAACCCAATGTGACACAACAATATTCATAGTTAATATACCACACCTAAGGTAAATGTGTTCATATTACCATCCACAAGGATAAATAATAAAAGTACTGGATATAATATCTGGAATGGTAACGCCTTTCCTTGAAAAAGTGTCTTTACCCACACTACTGGTGGATCTCGGTGGCAGGTGACCAATTTTTTGGAAGCGTTAAGATTCCGACTATTCTTTCAAAAGATCATTTAAACACTAATACAAGACGTGCTAATAACCAAGCCATCATCATCAGCTGCTGCTTGCACACAGTCAGTAGGCTTTTTGTGCATGTAACAGCTGAAGTAACTCTATCTCCCTCTAACACACGATAAATCCAAATTAAAGGTGGAAATTTATATCAAAGTTTAAGTTTGTATTTTGTTAATTACAATTAGTTTTATACAGTATTACAGTTACAGAACACAAAACACAAGTTGAATTCACGTGGAACAAATCACTGGTCTACTGAATACCAAGAGGAACGTACTGAATGTAAAATGAATCAAGCCATTCTAAAAGTTTCTACTGTAAATTTGTATCATGCACCCCTCTCAATAACCCTTTTGGGAATTGCAATGGTTTTAAACTCTGGCTGTTAATAAAAGCACAGAAATTCATTTCCTCTTTCTGGGTCAATGCAGTTAAAACGGTCACTATTTTCTACAGTTTTTACATTATCACTCTTTCTCCCTCTCTTTTCCTATATATATGCAAATACCACAACCATACCCATTACTGTAAATCCACACTTTTGTCGCAAAATGGAGGGGGTAAATGTTTCCCTTCTTTAATGGCGACAACCTCTCGGTCGTCTTCTCAGTTTTTAAAACAATGTAAAATAAAGACCCCTAACTCTTGAATACTCTAATAGCGTCAGGGTCTAATGAGAATAAAATTTGGTCAATAGAGATATGATAGGAAAGTAGAAAGAGAGGAATTTAACCGAAAACTACGTGAAGAAACTTGTAGATACAGCGAGGTTGCCTGGATTACCTCACCTGTACTCATAATGAGCCAATGGGGATAAGGAAGGATAGGTTAGGTTACATTATATTATATGGCTTAGTATTTAAAACGAAATTTCTAACAAAGGCTTATACATGTGTATCCCAGAGTAGTGGGCGATGTAGAAATGCACTACAAGTTCAACTAACATTGTATACAGTTTATAACGATTTTAACGCTAATACGTTTTTTACCAGCAAGTATTAAATATACAATAATATTCCCAGTGAAATATATACGACCTAGATCTAGGTCCTGGGTTCGATTCCCGGTCTAGGTCGTATATTTTTCATTTGAAATATTACTTTAAATGTTTGTTTCAATTAAATATCGGGAACACTTAAATCATCAGTAAGCAGACTAGATAGATTGGTAACAAGAATCATAATGAGTTCCGTCAATCAGACGGCTGTGAACTCGTAGTAAATCTAAATAAATATAAGTACAAATATAAGTAGGCTATACATGATCATGATGCCTTGCTCGGCTTTACGATTCCCACTGTTCGGCATCAGTTAATTTAAACTTTTCCGATTCTTTTGGAATGAATGTTCCATCCTACAATATATCAGAATTTAAGTACTTCTTATTTCCTACAAAATATATTAAAATTATAATAGGAAACTTTTGAAATAAGTCTTCTCGTCAGTTAATGGAGACTGTGTTATAATTTTTAATTATATTTTCCCCTTTTTAACAATAACATACAAAGAAAAAAAGAGTATGTAACGAAATTGAGAAGACAAACGTACTTGACTTCCCAAAAACCCAATACAAAGTAGGCCTATTTATGGCAAAATAAAAAAAAAATAATAATAAAATAAATAAAAAAATAACTTCATGCTACATATGTGCTACACATTTTTTTTTCAAATTAGAGATAAAAGAAACAATCTGTTATATAAAACAAAAGGGTGTACTGTTTGTCCAGATGTTTGCAATAACCATCTGGTTAACTGTCGTTGTGAGGTAGCAATCAATACCATTGTAAGTCTGATAAATATTTTACTTAATCAGAAATATTTCTATAAACGACTCGTGATAAATAATGATAATTCCTACTTGCAATATTACTAGTAACTCCGAAACAGCTGTTATGAACTATTACCCGGAACTGATAAAAAATTAAAAACTACACCAGTGTACAGAATTTAAATTAAAGTTACGTAAATACCTTCGTTATTATAAAGATACCAAAAAGCTTATTTATATTAAACAGAACTACTTAGGACATGTCAAGACATGAAGGAAACAGCTAAGCGTCCCTACGGTGGGTAAGCGATAAAATCTTAATGTATAAACGTGGCAACATTCCGCTGTGCAAAGTATCGAACCTTTTTTGTTTAAAAGGAAAAACTTCTCGCTCATCATCGCTTTATAAAAGGAAGGAAAAATATAAAATAAAGAGCTCTACTTAATAGAATCAGGTTCAAAAGAAAATAAGAGTTGTTAAAGAGAGCGAGATAAGAAGAAGACCCAAGACTAAAAGAAAAAAAAGATGTAATTTATTTTAAATTGTAGAAGATATTTATTGTAGTTCTTGTTTTAAAGGGAGAAACCACATGTCAGTCATCATTTCCTTTATATATCTTACAGTTTATATAAAAACAATTACAAATAAAGGACTCAGAGTTCCAATTACCACGTACAGAAAACGTTTTATCCAGGCTTTCTGTGTGTAACTAAAATTCATTAAAAACCTTCCTGCTACAGTAATTACTTGTTCAATTCACTACCTATACAGAGAATACTAATTAACTCAAAACAAGGATTCAGGGTTAACATTCTGAATACTTCATGAAGAACTAAGTGTTCATAGGTTTGCTGTTAACGTATAAATACAGCAAACGTCATCATGATACTTACCCAGCCCAATCATACTAATTAACATAATCTCATACTTTAAATGTAATGACAGAAGTTGGGTTCTTGGGCATTGTATGGTGGATCAAGGAATCCTTATCCCGTAGGATATTTTTGTTTTAAACTGTTGTTAGACAGGTTTTCTGATCCTGTAGTTGTATATATCTTTACTTTTTTGACGTTGGATAACCTCTTCGGGTCTCACAGACGTGATATTAAAAGTATCCTCTCGCTTCGCTCGTGTTGTTACCTCGGCCTTGCCGAAATTACACAAATGATTTTCTTGGAAGTCAGGATTCTAAATTACATTTTACACAATAACTTTCCTGTGTCAGAGTAAAGCGTTGGGACTTCATGTGGACTTCAAATCTGCAAATTGTATTTAATTGTGTTATAAGATTAACTTCAATATGGATTTTCAATTTGGTTTAATTGAATTTCAATAGGGTTCTAAAAGAAGACTCTATATAAAATTGTATGTTTCTGTATTATTTGGATGGCCTCTGTTGCTCTTATGTACGTACAACGACGACGGACGGAACGTACTTTTTAGTTTCCTCAGGAATGGAGGTTGACATATGTTGCTATATACAATGGGTAAGTAAAGCTATGATCTCTTTGGATTCTGTTAAAACAAAGAATTTGTTCACACGACATGTGATATGATGTCTTTTATGCGTCAGATTTAATAGTACCTGCAATATTGGCACATTAAATTGTCTATTCACATCTTACTCCCGGAGGTTATAAAACCAACAATTCTACTGGTTTGCAGTATTCGATGATAAACCTATTCTAGTGACTGACATATCGTTATAAGAGCGTGTAAATAATTCGGATTGTTACAGACAAGTGAGGTGTTGATCCTAGTCTATATGAAGAGAAGAATATAAAATAAACACACCTAGTCCTGAATACTCTAATAACGTTAAGTTCGGAAAATAATAAGGTTTGGTAAACAGAGACATGACAGGACAGAAGACAGAGTTAAAACCTAAGAGTAATTAGGTAGATCCAAGTAGGTTCTCTCGACATTGCCACCAAGACCGTCCTCACTAAAGTGAGGTTCTTTATCAATATATACAATCTCCCATTATTTAAGACAAACTTCTCTAATTGTTATCTCCTTTAATGACATCTCTTGTAACCTCTCCATCATCTTCACGTACTTTGTTTGCCATATATTCACAATCTATTTTAATAGTTTCTTTTCCAATTTGACCATATATTTGTATTCCTCCAACTGTCACTAGTTAATAGTGTTAAGGTGTTAGGTTACAGTATAATTCCAAGGATCATTCTTGTTATGTTATATGCTGAATAGACTTTATAGGATAAACATGTGACCACACTTCTCTCATGTGTTGTGTTTGAATAGAGTTGTGTTGTAGGTATAATACAGGTTATGTCAGGTATTCAATGTTGTGGTGGGTGAAGTTTATTCGTAAACATATCTAGATTATAAATGACACCTGTTAGTGTACGTAACATGTTGATGTCATTACACAAGGAACATAAAGAGGACTGTATCAACTGGATAAGACATATTTATTAATTAAAATGTTGATTTATATCAAGCAGCCAATAAAGGAAATAATTAGTAAACAGTTTCAATATTACGTCTATATAAATGCACACACAGACATATTATTTGTTGGAATATATTTACTGTTAGACATTTTGTATTATAACGACGAGTAATGAATTAAATGGTATTTGACAATATAGTTACTGAAAAAAAAGTGGGGAACACAAAAAGTAGAGTCAATGTTACACTGCTTCCGCGTTCACACTCTAAAATAAATATTACGGTAATCTTGTCTTGAAATAAACACAAAACCATGGTTGTTATTTATTGTTCACGTAACCGGGTCACAATATGTGAATTTAAAAACCCGTAAATTTAATGGTGTTTATGTCTCCCATGAGGGACATATTTCGCGTTGAATGACGCAATTTCATTTGACTTAATGGCCTCAACGGACTGTTGTTGCGCCTCAGCAATGGTTTTCAATTACACTCCCGCTAAATTAGTCGCACTCAGTTTTGAAGGATATCTGTGCGGAGATATATAAAAGGACATAATTAATAAGAACAATTGTTCAATAATATTATGTCAAGAGTGATAGATTTTCAAATAAATATTTTTACTTTTGTAAGTAGGACATGACAGTACCTAAGAGGTAATTTAGTTTTTCATCAATTCTTGTCAATTCTAATAAACGCTTACTTTAAAATGATTATTAAACCACGTTTTTATAACGGAGTAAAAAGTATAAAATAATTTCTCGTAGCCCCTACAGATTGTCCTGATAATTTGTGATTTTGAATTTTTAAAAGGTATGAAAATACTTCTAAGATTTAAAACGAAAAACTTGGGCACATGAAATTGATAATAGTAGATTATCTCCATCTATTGAAATAGGAGCTGCTTGACCTTCATTAGGAATTTCGAAAGTTTTCTCAACGACAGCTCTTCCTTACACTTCTTACTAACAAAACCTATTGTTCTCATCTCTTCAAAAATATCGATTTATTAGTTATCGAAAAATAATAAATATTTACAAAATTGCCATGTTGATTTTATGAAAGACTCCATTTCTCACAATCGGCTCTAACGATTTGGATCAATGTTTGCTCATATGTAGCCTTTAGCGACCAAAACAAAACCTATTCTTCTCATCTCTTCAAAAATATGGATTAGTTTGTTATAGTAATATAATTAATATTTACAAAACTGCCATGATGATTTTATGAAAGACTCCACTTCTCACAATCGGCTCTAACGATTTGGCTCAAATTTTGCTCAAGTGTAGACTGTACCGACCCAAACAGAACCTATTGTTCCCATTTTTTCCAAAAATATCGTTTCGTTGGTTATCGTAAAATAATAAAGATTTACAAAACTGCCACGATGATTTTATAAAATATCCCCCTCCTATTTAAAGTATTTTATATCCTTAACGGTATCAGAGATACCAATGGAGACCTACTTACAAAATAATTGATACAGTAATATGTTCTATCTGATTGCCAGCATAATGGAAACGTTTGTTTCAAAAAAATACAGAATACTTCCTCGCATTGGCCTAATTGCCACGTAATGCAACGTTTTAAACTGCAGGCTTTCACTCTGACGTAATTTAATTAAACAGTTTTCTGCTGCAGTAATGCAATTACTTGTTTAGTTCACTAACTATAAAGAGAATGCAAATTAACTCTAAGCAAGGATAAGGTACAATAATAGAATGTCAGGTTTATGGTTTGAATACTTCAAGAAGAGCTATGTACATGGGTTGTTAGATGATAAAATTATGAAATGTAGAGGTGACGGCAAAATAAAAACAAACAAAACAACGTAATTGAAGAAATGTATTTGATTAGAAATACCAAAATGCTAATAATAACTGCTACAAGTTTTTAACGGTTATTTTGTAAATTAATTGATAGTTGCTAATTATCCGTGTGATAGAATATTGTTTGAAGCGTAGATAGTTATTTTGTAAAACTATTATAAACGAAATGACATATGTTTTTTAGCTTCTTTGAGTTTTGATTTGAAGAGTATATTTAGAGGCCAAACCAATGAAGAAAAAGGAAAAAATAGGTTAGGATATATTTTCGCCAGGTTAGGTGTTTATATGTAATGGATAGAAGTGGATATGTTTAGAATTCCTCAGACTTGGAAGGCCATGTAGAAACAAACAAAGGGCAATGTTTTTTCATCTATTGGACATATATTTTATCAGACTATATTTAAAACGATCTACTGATCTGGATCTGGATCAACTCTACTTCTTTTCCTACCTAGTCTTTATTAGAGCATTCAAGAGATAGGGATCGTCATTTTTTTTTCATTTTCTTCATTTTTTTAAGAGTGTTGACCGAGAGCCCCCTTTGGGATATTTCGCGTTCCATTTACTACTGGAAATTTTCGTAGTTATTTTCTAATTGGACAGCAGTAATAATCAAATAAATTATTTCAACACGTACAAAATAATTGTGGAGACATTTCTTAGCATATGGGATATTAGATTTACTGTAATGACGTAGGAAATTAAAAGTAATTTAATTAGTTCTAAAATAATGGAGAGTATTTAAATATATTTAAATTGTGCAACCCTTCTAAACAACGCCCTAGCAACCCTTGAGTGTCCAAACCCAACTCTGGTTGTTAATTAAACCACAGAATTACGATGCCGCATTCTGCTTTAATATAAATAAAACAATTTTATTGCAACTAAATTTATTGTTAATTAAATACGTTTATTAATCCTATAGAAATTTTAAAATTATATTAACAACATATTTATGTGATTCTATTTGAATATTACATTACAATAACATAGTTTTTACTATATTTAAATCCAACCTATAGTTTCCGAATATTGTATTAAATTTATATTGGTCAGTCTATTTATGTCTTCTATAAAAATAATTCTCTCAATAAAACTTTAACGCCAATGTTGACATCCTTAGTGATATACTAACTAAAAGAAGTCCACCCGTAAGTAGACTACAAAAAGGAAAACTGTTCTGAGTCTTAAATATAAAATACATTTCTCTTTTAAACATTGATCAACCACTCCATTTTGGATTAGTCAAACAAAATTACTTTTTTTCTTTTCGTGATAGTTCTCTACATATCAGGAGAAAGTATGTCTTACAACTCCACCACATTTGAGTTGATCCCCAGATTGGGCGTACAAAGTTTTTATACCACAAGGTAGAGTCTATAAGTAGACTCAGGACTAATTTAGTTATGTTGGTTTTATACTTTGAAATATTTATTGTTTTGTTAAATGACAAGCCCTTAAATGGTATAATAGTCATGAGTTTATTTTTATTGCATATTATACCCCTGCCCTCCACCACTACCATTATATATTTGTCTGTTCAAGGCAGTGATATTATTGTTACATTATTTTTATATCTACTCTAAATACTGGTCGACTTAGCAGATAAGATACATGGCGCAAAATAATCCAACAATTATTGTAAAAAAATAATTATTTTACGGAATAAATCAAAATTATGTTAACTTACTTGGGGAAAACAATATAATTTAAATTTTATTCAGTTTCAGATTAAACATGGCAACATGCCTTAGTTTCGATAAAAGAATATTACGACTTGGATGATTGGATCGACAACAGTTGTCAAAACAGGGATCCATCAAGCTGTTTACATGTGTTCAAAGGATCTACAGACTTTAAAAGAAACAATGTAAGACCTACAAGAATGATCAACTGGAAGATAGTTCAATAAACATCCAGTATACGCGCGGATAATCATTGAAAATAATGAATTTCTGAACTGTTTTTGACGACAAATCCAAGTTGGACAAATTGATTTTTTCCCTTTTGTTCCTTTTTTTCTGATGGTACTAAAACGTAAACTGCGTCATTTCGGTATTAGAAAATTGGCATGAAATGGGAGAGCCGGGGATTCGGATTATGCTAAGGTTAAAGTATGGTGTGGAAATCTTAAGTTTGGTTGATTCGATCCTTTTGTTTAAAGATCCGACAGTCACTGGTGCTTCATACCGGATATGGTGATGGAATTACTGGAAGACTCTCAACAACTTATGAAATTAATAAATATTTCCAATAAGACGATTGCACACGTTAAATTTAAAAGTACTTTATAGATATTAGATCACGTGACTTGATGATACAAGGAACCCGTTACGAGGCCAACTATGATTGGATGATGGGGTCAGTTGATGGGAGGGGGGGGGAACGCTTCGCTGCAGTAGTAATTGTAGTTATTAAGGTTAGTGTGTATTGTACTTCTGAATATGTGAATAAACACAACTATACATTTTATGTGTTGTTAGTGTCTTATTGTGGTTTTGGTAAATTTTCTTTCAGTATATTTTTTCTACTCTTTATCTACAGAAATATGCCAGCTAATTATGATGAAACGATTTTAATTGAGAATCAAGAACGCAAATTTAGGGAATAGATTTCATGTATTTGCAATCCTTTATAAATTGATGGAATAAACGTTAAGGATTAAATAAAGCAATAAACCTAGTTTGATCATTAACAGGTATTGACAACTATTTATACATAACACAAGTACATACAAAGTGTTATGTATAAATAGTTGTCAATACCTGTTATCAGTTACCCGATTATGCCGCAAGGCGAAACAATTGTAGCTCATTTATATTATTTAAATAATTTTGAAACTTTACATTTTATTGCTTTATTTAATCCTTGAATATGGTGTTTCAACAAGAAATATCTGTTGTTAAATTAAAATTGAATAAACGTTTGCGAGTGTAAGACTTTGGGGGGTACGAGGATCTACTTTATTACGGATCATCAAATCGCGTGCTGAAATAAATATAAATACACTTGACCAATCTCAATCTAGGCTAGCCAATTTTGACGATTTAATTCTAAAAACTAATTTAATAAAACTAACCCATCTACACTAAAACCAATAATAATCTTAACTACATTGTAATGACACAACCTGTGGACTAACACAAAAGGCCTATTATTTCAACTAATAATATTACGATTACAAAAAACGCGATGTGCCCAGATATAAACCCTAGGGCCGTACCGGCCCTATTCCTTAGGGTTTAACAAGGCATACTTAAATATTAGAGCACTATATGGAAACCAAAGAAGAACGCTGTGCAGGCGTCTTCACTTACTCGTGGTTGGAACACTACTCATCCGTTATCTAGACCCACGCGTAAATACAAGATAGCGAAAGGGAGGGGGAATTGGTGACTATTCACCTCAGTCACCCCCTCTAGCCAAAAAACAAAAAAGGGGTACGCTGTGCGCGGGATGGGAGTGAGGGTTCGGACAAGGTATACAATGGTGGTTAGTGGTCCAAAATCTTACAACGGTTCAGAGGAGAAGTTCTGATAATGATCACCAGCTCACGAAAATAATCTGTATTTACCTTAGAAGTCATTCCCTAAACCAAACTGTAAAAAAGGTGAACAAGACAATAAAAAAGGTATGAGGGATAACAAGGATAGAGAAAGTGTAAATAAAATAGAGGGGAAAATTCTCCCCCGGTGCCTAAATAAAAATATAAATATAAAAATTAATGTGACAGCTGGTCTGTAGGTTTACAACTATAGCTTAAAATTAATACAATTAGTAAAGAGACTAAGAAATTAAGAAAATATTGAACTTATACTAAGCATGAACTTATAAGCTAGTTTTTTATTTTTTATTTATTTATTTTTTTTTAGGTAAATATCAAAACATAAATACGATGTGATAATTGTGGTTTAACAAAAATAAACTGTTAGTATACCCCAACCTTTTATGGGGAAGGGTAAATATTGAAAAATTATGGTAATTATATGAGGGGTTCCAAGTAAAAGTAGTTGAATCTTACAGACTAGGTCGCGGAGAGAGACTATGGAAGAATGGAAATAATATAGGATTGGTGAGCCGTACATTTGTTTTTAAGGTAAAAAAAAGTGTACAATAATATTAGAAAAAAATGGCTGATGGAGCTCTATGATGAAAATGCAAGGTGGAACAGGGTATGAGGAAGTCAAGTCGTTTGCGGAGTGGGTAGAAAATGGAAAATGCTAAGTGATTGAAGATCGCAGTTGTATGAAACAGGTAAATAGCATGGCCAAAAATTCCTTTAATGTACCTTTCTTGATAGATGATTGACGGTCATATAGATTAGAGCCAACGATCCTGACTAACATTGGAAGCGATGATAGATGATATTGCAAGTAAATTCCGTAATTCTGTACAGCTTAAGTTTGATAAAAAACTAGATATTTAAACTTGCAACAGGTGACTAGTTAGTCATAACAACCTAGGTGAAAGGAATTGGCAGGAATAATGCAAGTTCTGTACTGGCGAAGATGATAGGTAAATTCCTACTACTGCCAATCCATCAATGACCATCCACAAGGTGAAATGATAGACTTTGTATCTCCGGTATCTTTGGCGACGCTTGACGAATCAAACTCAGTGGTGTTTAGTGAGGTTTGCCAATCAAGAAGACAAGTGGTTTTAACATGAAGATAGTTACATCCATACCACTGTAAATCCATATATGACCTTCCTCGAAGAAGATAGACTCAGTATCTCTGGTATCTTAGGCGACGCTTGACGAATCAAACTCAATGGTGTTTAGTGAGGTTTGCCAATCAAGAAGACAGGTGGTTTAACATGAAGATAGTTACATTCATACCACTGTAAATCCATATATGACCTTCCTCGAAGAAGATAGACTCAGTATCTCTGGTATCTTAGGCGACGCTTGACGAATCAAACTCAGTGGTGTTTAGTGAGGTTTGCCGATTAAGAAGACAAGTGGTTTTAACATGAAGATAGTTACATTCATACCACTGTAAATCCATATATGACCTTCCTCGAAGAAGATAGACTCAGTATCTCTGGTATCTTAGGCGACGCTTGACGAATCAAACTCAGTGGTGTTTAGTGAGGTTTGCCGATTAAGAAGACAAGTGGTTTTAACATGAAGATAGTTACATTCATACCACTGTAAATCCATATATGACCTTCCTCGAAGAAGATAGACTCAGTATCTCTGGTATCTTGGGCGAGACTTGGCGAATCAAACTCAATGGTGTATAGTGAGGTTCGCCGATTAAGAAGACAAGTGGTTTTAACATGAAGATAGTTACATTCATACCACTGTAAATCCATATATGACCTTCCTCGAAGAAGATAGACTCAGTATCTCTGGTATCTTAGGCGACGCTTGACGAATCAAACTCAGTGGTGTTTAGTGAGGTTTGCCGATTAAGAAGACAAGTGGTTTTAACATGAAGATAGTTACATTCATACCACTGTAAATCCATATATGACCTTCCTCGAAGAAGATAGACTCAGTATCTCTGGTATCTTAGGCGACGCTTGACGAATCAAACTCAGTGGTGTTTAGTGAGGTTTGCCGATTAAGAAGACAAGTGGTTTTAACATGAAGATAGTTACATTCATACCACTGTAAATCCATATATGACCTTCCTCGAAGAAGATAGACTCAGTATCTCTGGTATCTTAGGCGACGCTTGACGAATCAAACTCAGTGGTGTTTAGTGAGGTTCGCCGATTAAGAAGACAAGTGGTTTTAACATGAAGATAGTTACATTCATACCACTGTAAATCCATATATGACCTTCCTCGAAGAAGATAGACTCAGTATCTCTGGTATCTTGGGCGAGACTTGGCGAATCAAACTCAGTGGTTTATAGTGAGGTTATCCGATGAAGAAGACAGGTGATTTTAACATGAAGATAGTTACATTCATACCACCGTACACCCATATATGACCTTCCTCGAAGAAGATAGACTCAGTATCTCTGGTATCTTGGGCGAGGCTTGGCGAATCAAACTCAATGGTGTATAGTGAGGTTCGCCGATTAAGAAGACAAGTGGTTTTAACATGAAGATAGTTACATTCATACCACTGTAAATCCATATATGACCTTCCTCGAAGAAGATAGACTCAGTATCTCTGGTATCTTGGGCGAGACTTGGCGAATCAAACTCAGTGGTTTATAGTGAGGTTATCCGATGAAGAAGACAGGTGATTTTAACATGAAGATAGTTACATTCATACCACCGTACACCCATATATGACCTTCCTCGAAGAAGATAGACTCAGTATCTCTGGTATCTTGGGCGAGGCTTGGCGAATCAAACTCAATGGTGTATAGTGAGGTTATCCGATCAAGAAGACAGGTGATTTTAACATGAAGATAGTTACATTCATACCACTGTAAATCCATATATGACCTTCCTCGAAGAAGATAAGTGATATACTTAGTATTTTTGGTATTTTTGGCAACGCTTGACGACTCTTACTCTGTGGTGTTTAGTGAGGTTTGCTGATCAAGGAAATGGGAGGCTTTAACTTCAAGATAGGTGAATTGGGAACGGGAAAAAATTTCAATGAGGTAGAAATGATTATATTTAATTAATTTGGAAGATAGAAAGGTAAAATGCATGGTTGGTTATAGTCTCACTTTACATTAAATACGGTAGTTTAAATGCTAAAAAAATAAGTTTTAATTATATAATATGAAAGATAAAAATATATGGTGTTACAAGGATATTTAAGGGTAAAAGGATCAGAATTTTGTAAGGCTAACAACGGAAAGTGGTGTACTTAAGAGACTAAAACTTAGAACTAAGAAATTACAATCATTTTTTAATGAGGGAAATTGCAGAGGAATATTTTATAAGATTATAGGCAGTAAATATGATAGACAGGAAATTAAAAGAGGCTGGTGAAGGGATGTAGGTGTACTTAACTATTAGGCAAAAGTATTATTGTTTTTTTTTGTTATAATTACTTTTTTTAATTTTTTTTATATATTCTATACATGGAGATATACTGTAAGATGGAAATTTTATAGGTTAACAACGGATATAAGTATATTATAAAACTATGTATACTGTTACAATAAATTGTAAGTAGGAGGTGTAGAGATAAGGATAGTTGCATAGAACTGTATGGTGTAATTATGTTAGGTATGGTTTTGGTGAAAGATGGTGGATACTTAAATACTATGAGCCTCTTTTTTATCTTTATATATATTTCTTATATATTATATATATTTATTTATTTTTTAATTGTTTTTTTAAAAAAAATTTTTTTTATAAATATTATTTTTTTAATTGTTATTGTGGCGTTAATATTACTACATTAAATCAATGGGATAGGCAATCACAAGGATGTTGCCCACTCCATGATTTAAGACCCACGGACCAGATATATAAAGAAAAAATTGCGTGATTTACGCATAGCAGAGTTAAGCAGTAAAAAGGGTTGAACAGAGGGTATAGAAAAAATTAGGAATTGTTTAAGTGGGAAGTAATGATAAAGCAACATGATCCTAACAATTACCATAAATTATATATATCCTTGATACCAACTATAGTGCAAGTAATGTTGTACATGTCCAAACACAAAAAGCAATCAAAATGCCAAAGAGAAATGAAAAATTACCACTCATCTTATACCAACAATAAGTCAAAGATTAAAAAAAAAACGACTATGAGAAGAATACGAATGCTTGACCACCAACAAACATAGTAATATTGACTCATAGAACCTAAAATGTTAGTAGGTTTTGAAGGGGGGTAAGGGGGTAAGGTTAGGTAAATTCGCGGTAATGAGTTCTTTGGTTTTGTCGGAATCGTGCTGTGGGGCGTTACAGCCGACAAAAAGGGCCAAAGGTCATATATACGCCGGTAACACAGTGATCGAGGTCAAATAACGAGTTTACGTTTATATATATATATATATATATATATATATATATATAAAGAATTGTGCTCATACAGTACTGGGGGGAGGGGGAGGTAATATTACATAATTATTGGTTAATGCCAACACCATTAGTATAACCCACAAAAACAAGTATACAATTTAATTACTTAAACCTAAAAGACCGAGATTGGTGATAGAATAAAAGGTAACTTGTGGTGTGTTTCAAGGGGTGAAATGTTTATATGGAAGGGAGGGTTTATAAAGAATGTGGGGGGGTGTTTGAAATGATGGGGGGTGTAAATGAGTGATGAATGACGTTTGAGAGACGAAGCTCGGATTTCCTCGGGTTAATCGTCATGCAGTGGTAGGCGGATCGGTACGGCGACCCAAGCGAGAGGAACTCACTACAAAAAAATAAGGAACAGGAAAACAAAAAGGCTTAAAAAAATGTAAGTCACCAAAGTAAAAAAAAAAAAAAAAAAAAAAAGTGCAATACAATTCCATCCAAAAGGTAAAGCCGACGAACCCGAGACTGCATTGAGCTCTCCCTCTCGAAGAGGTGGATAAAAAAAAGAGCGAAAAACCCCTAATTGGCCTCAATCCGCCGAAGGCGCCGTTTAGTATAGATGCACCCTTGGCGAAGATGCACCTTAGCCATAATAGGCCCGCATGGTAGACGAAACCAGAGTAGGAGGGGGGTTATGGGATAAACGATAATGGACGGTGTAGGTATAGTGTTTTGTGTGATGTGTTAAGGTATATGTGGAAGAAGAAGGAAGAACAACTAAACTAATATCACCTAGGCCTGTTGAGATTGGCCCAGGTGTCGAGGGAAAAAAATGTTTAAGGGGGTTATGCTGGGGTGGTAACCTTAGTTAATAATATTTGGGGTTTTAAAATCTCTTTAGGTGTAAGATATGGGGTGTGCGAACCTGTCTACCAGAGGTGAGGTTGATCAGCGCTACGGTTAAGAGGGAGGTAAATGCGCCGATAACTAGGGGACGGGACAATAAGGGTAATAACTTGTCATTGACTAACAAATCTACATTAAAACCAATATTAATCATAACTACATTGTATTGCTACAACTTGTCGGACTAACACCAAAGGCCGTGTATTGTTTCAACAAATAATATTGCGATTACCAAAACGCGATGTGGCCAGATATAAACCTTATGGCCGTACCAGCGATATTCTTTAGGGTTTAATAAGGGTTACTTAAATATTAGGGTACTATATGGAAACCAAAAAAGACGTCTTTCCTCAATCGTTGTTAGAACACTACTCTTCCGTTATCTAGTTCCACGCGTACATACAAGATAGCGAAAGGGAGGGGGAATTGGTGACTATTCACCTCGGACACCCCCTCTAGCCAAAAAACAAAAAAGGGGTACGCTGTGCGCGGGATGGGAGTGAGGGTTCGGACAAGGTATATAATGGTGGTTAGTGGTCCAAAATCTTACAACGGTTCAGAAGAGAAGTTCTGATAATGATCACCAGCTCACGAAAATTATCTGTATTTACCTTAGAAGTCATTCCCTAAACCAAACTGTAAAAAAAGGTGAACAAGACAATAAAAAAGGTATGAGGGATAACAAGGATAGAGAAAGTGTAAATAAAATAGAGGGGAAAATTCTCCCCCGGTGCCTAAATAAAAATATAAATATAAAAATGAATGTGACAGCTGGTCTGTAGGTTTACAACTATAGCTTAAAATTAATACAATTAGTAAAGAGACTAAGAAATTAAGACAATATTGAACTCATACTAAGCATGAACTTATAAGCTAGTTTTTTTATTTATTTTTTTTGTAGGTTTACAACTATAGCTTAAAATTAATACAATTAGTAAAGAGAATAAAGAAATTAAGAAAATATTGAACTTATAAGCTAGTTTTTTTTTTTTTTGTTTTTTTTTTTGGTAAATATCAAACATAAATACGATGTGATATTTGTGGTTTAACAAAAATAAACTGTTAGTATACCCCAACCTTTTATGGAGAAGGGTAAATATTGAAAAATTATGGTAATTATATGAGGTGTTACAAGTAAAATAGTTGAATCTTACAGGCTAGGTCGCGGAGAGAGACTATGGAAGAAGAATGGAAATAATATAGGATTGGTGAGCCGTACATTTGTTTTTAAAGTAAAAAAAAAGTGTACAATAATATTAGAAAAAAATGGCTGATGGAGATCTATGTCGAAAATTCAAGGTGGAACAGGGTATGAGGAAGTCAAGTCGTTTGGGGAGGGGGTAGGAAATGGAAAATGCTAAGTGATTGAAGATCGCAGTTGTATGAAACAGGTAAATAGCATGGCCAAAAATTCCTTTAATGTACCTTTCTCAATTGATATTTGACAATCATATAGATTAGAGCCAACGATCCTGACTAACATTGGAAGCGATGATGGATGATATTGCAAGTAAATTCCGTAATTCTGTACAGCTTAAGTTTTTATTAAAATACCAGATATTTAGACTTGCAAAAGGCTAAATAATTAATCACAACAACCTAGGTGAAAGGAATTGGCTGGAATAATGCAAGTTCTGTACTGGCGAAGATGATAGGTAAATTCCTACTACTGCCAATCCATCAATGACCATCCTCAAGGTGAAATGATAGACTTTGTATCTCTGATATCTTTGGCGACGCTTGACGGATTAAACTCAATGGTGTTTAGTGAGGTTTGCCAATCAAGAAGACAGGTGGTTTTAACATGAAGATAGTTACATTCATACCACTGTAAATCCATATATGACCTTCCTCGAAGAAGATAGACTCAGTATCTCTGGTATCTTTGGCGAGGCTTGGCGAATCAAACTCAGTGGTTTATAGTGAGGTTATCCGATGAAGAAGACAGGTGGTTTTAACATGAAGATAGTTACATTCATACCACTGTAAATCCATATATGACCTTCCTCGAAGAAGATAAGTGATAGCCTCAGTATCTCTGGTATCTTTGGCGAGGCTTGGCGAATCAAACTCAGTGGTGTGTAGTGAGGTTATCCGATGAAGAAGACAGGTGGTTTTAACATGAAGCTAGTTACATTCATACCAATATATGACCTTGCTCGGAGAAGATAAGATATAGACTTAGTATTTTTGGTATTTTTGGCAACGCTTGACGACTCTTACTCTGTGGTGTTTAGTGAGGTTTGCTGATCAAGGAAATGGAAGGCTTTAACTTCAAGATAGGTGAATTGGGAACGGGTAAAAATTTCAATGAGGTAGAAATGATTATATTTAATTAATTTGGAAGATAGAAAGGTAAAATGCATGGTTGGTTATAGTCTCACTTTACATTAAATACGGTAGTTTGAATGCTAAAAAAATAAGTTTTAATTATATAATATGAAAGATAAAAATATATGGCGTTACAGGGATATCTAAGGGTAAAAGGATGAGAATGTTGTAAGGCTAACAACGGAAAGTGGTGTACTTAAGTTTCTAAGACTTAGAACTAAGAAATTACAATCATGTTTTAATGAGGGAAATTGCAGAGGAATATTTTATAAGATTATAGGTAGTAAATATGATAGACAGGAAATTAACAGAGGCTGGTGAAGGGATGTTGGTGTACTTAACTATTAGGCAAAATTAATATTGTTTTTTATTTATTTTATAAAAAAATTTTTGGTTAATTATTTTTGTTTAATTATATATATATATTCAATGTATGGGCATATACGGTAAGATGGAAATTTTATAGGTTAACAACGGATATGGGTATATTAAAAAACTATGTATACTGTTACAATAAATAGTAAGTAGGAGGTCTAGAGATAAGGATTGTTGCATAGAACTGTATGGAGTAGTTATGTTAGGTATGGTTGTGGTGAAGGGTGGTGGATGCTTAAAAAACTATAAGCCACTTTTTTATCTTTATCTATCTATATATATATATATATATATATATATATATATATATTTAAAATCATATATTATTTATATATTTTATGTTAGTTTTTTATATATTTTTTTTATATATATTTTTTATTATTTTTTAAATTTTTTTATTGTGGCGTTAATATTACTACAAAAAATCAATGGGATAGGCAATCACAAGGATGTTGCCTGCCCCATGATTATAAGACCCACGGACCAGATATATAAAGAAAGAAATGCGTGATTTACACTAAAAATTAGTGCAAATACACTAGATATAGGTGGTAAGTTTTGGTTGGAATTATGTAGCTTATTAGACATAAAACAAGTGTAATTACGGCGGGTTGAGCAGAGGGTATAGAACAAAAAGGATTAAGAATTGGTTAAGTGGAAAGTAATGAATGAGCAACATGATCCTAACAATTACCCTAAGTTATATATATCCTTGATACCAAATATAATGCAAGTAATGTTGTACTTGACCAAACTCAAAAGGCAATCAAAATGCCAAAGAGGAAAGAAAAATTACAACTAATCCTATATCAACAATAAGTCAAAGAATAATGAAAAACAACTATGAAAAGAATACGAATGCTTGACCACCAACAAACATAGTAAAATTGATTCATAGAACCTAAAATGTTAGTAGGGTTTGAAGGGGGGGTAAGGGGGTAAGGCTAGGTAAATTCGCGGTAATGAGTTCTTTGGTTTTGTCGGAATCGTGCTGAGGTGTGTTACAGCCGACAAATAAAGCCAAAGGTCATACATACGCCGGTAACACATTGATCGAGGTCAAATTACTAATTACTAGTTTACGAAAAGGATATATATATATATATATATATATATATATATATATATATATATATATATATATATAATTGTGCACATACAATATTAGGGAGGGATCATTACAAAATTATTGGTTAATGCCAACACCATTAGTATAACCCACAAAAACAAATATACATATTTTATTACTTAAACTAAAAAGACCGAGATTGGTGATAGAATAAGAGGTAACTGTGGTGTGTTTCAAGGGCTGAAATGTTTATATGGAAGGGAGGGATTATAAAGAATGTGATGGTAATTAGGGGGTGTATGAAAATATTTAAAAAAAGAGCGGAAAACCCCTAATTGGCTTCAATCCGCCAAGGCGCCGTTTCGTAGAGATGCGCCCTTCGCAAAGACTCAACTTAGCCATACTAGGATCGCATGGCAGACGAAACCAGATTAGAGGGGGAGGACGATAATAGACTGTATAGGTAAAGTGTTTTGTGTTATGTGTTGAGTTATATGTGGAAGAAGAAAGAAGAATTGAAAAACAACTAAACTAATATCACCTAAGCTTGTTGAGATTGGCCCAGGTGTCGAGAAAAAAAGGTCTAAGGGTGTTGTGCTTGGGTTGTAACTATATTTATTAATATTTGGGGTTGAAAAATCTCTTCAGGTGTGAGATATGGGCTGTGCGAACCTGTCTACTAGAGGTTGGGTCGATCAGCGCCACGATTAGGGGGGGGGGCGAATGCGCCGAAAACTAGGGGACGGGACCATAATGGTAGTAGCTTGACATTAACCCTGTTGGTGGCATTGTAGAGGTGGTGTTCCCTAAACATAACCCAATCACCTACTTGATATTGGTTGGGGTGTCGGTGTGCGTCATAAGGTTCCGCGCGATATGGGTTTTCGTGAGGTGGCGAAGAGCTGACGACCAAACTTCCTCGTTGGTTAATAAAGTTGGGTGGAATTAACGCATCCAAATTTCATGCCAATTGGAGACGGTCGCGGATATGGTGTTTTAAAAATAAACCAGCTGGGGTTTTTCCTGTGCTGGTATCGGTGGTCGTATTGAATGCTAGCTGGAACCAGTGAATTAGTTGGTCTCAAACAGTTTGGTTTTTCGCATGAAAAACGGGAAGGGCGACTTTAGATTTTTATTAACCCTCTAAACATGTGAGGGGCTGCTAGGGTAATAGGTGGAGGTAGAAATATGTTTTATTCCTAGTTCAAGGCACAATTAGCTCATAGCGGCCGACTTGAAGCTGGGCACGTTATCAGTTACTATAATTTTGGGAAACCCGAATACGCCGAAAACGTTTTGTTTTAATGTATTTATCGTCGTTTGAGTTTTGGTATTACGGGTAGGGAATAACAGGGTGAATTTGGAAAAAGCATCGACCACAGTTAATAAATATTTGTTTACACGCGGGTAAGGGGCCAATGTGGTCAATGTCAATTCGTTCGAACGGGGCGGTGGGAATCTCGGACGATTGAAAACCTACGCGAGTGTTTTGAGCCTGTTTGGCCCTTTGACACTGCCCGCAGGATTTCACTCTTTAGGTTATTTGATCTTTAAGATCTCTAGCCCAAAAGTGTTTTGACACGCGGGCAAAGGTTTTGGCAAAACCATAATGGGCAGAAATGGGTAGTTCGTGATAAAATTTGAACACCCTATCGGTAAACCTGACGGTAAGAACAGTCTCCCTGTGCGCTGGACTGGGGTCCGATGTAGAAAGGTGTGATAGGTCTTCATAATTATTGATAAATACTTAAATATTAGGTCACTATATGGAAACCAAAAAAGAACACTATGCAGACGTCTTCCATCACTCGTGGTTGGAACACTACTCTTCCGTTATCTAGTTACACGCGTACATACAAGATAGCGAAGGGGAGGGGGGAATGGTGACCAATCACCACACGTTAATATCGAAATTGTGATTGCATCTGTTGTTTTAATTGTGTATAGTAATTTAAATAGTTTAACTTTATTTTTTAACTTACATTATGAGATTTTAAATATTGATAGGGGAAGAGGCAAACACTATAAGTAAATGAGGCGAGTAAAAACCAGAAGAATCTTAATATTAATCAAAGATAAAAAGTTTTATAAACAATTTTAACATGATTTGTCGAATAAATAATAAAAGCATACCAAAGTGACGATGGGAACTCGATGTGCTGACCAAACATCAGACGATGAAAAGCTGTCTGACAGGTTTAAGATCACAACAGTCGTAACAGCGTTAAAGATATATATATATATATATATATATATATATATATATATATATATATATATATATATATATATAGGCTACACACACTGTAAAATAGTTCGTAATACACATTCATATAATGTTAATGGATTGCTATATCAACGTAAAACCTCTACCATACCTTTTATAACACTTTTTCTGGGGGGGGGGGCAAACGGGGCAACTTAAATTTGACAGCAACCCTCATCTCGTAACATATCATATACCAAAAATATTACCCCCGCTTAAACACCGAATAAGTGTTATAATAATTATTATGGTAGAAGTTTTACGTGATACATAATTCCATTTAAATTATATCGAGGTGTATTACGACTTATTACACACCCTGTATATTGTAAATCATGAACAAATGGTAACGTCTTTTTGATTTACACTTTAGACCCAAATGTTTAGCGTTTTATTCTTTACGTAATTAAATTTTATTATTCACTAGTATTAAAATCTGAGTAATGGATTAGGTTTTAATTACTTTTCTAATTACAATTTATACGTACGTAATATTTCAAATTCCCCAGATATACAGTACTTATACTGTAGATATATTTTACACTAATGTCTGATATAAAATATATTTACACTTTATATAAACCTGCATAAAACTGTTTATTACGTAAATGTTTATCGCTGTACTTTTCAGTATATTTATGAATATTTAAACCAGTGCACTTAACTGTAACATATAATTATACTGTTGTGCTTGAAGCAAGCTGTGATTTAATTTGTACTTTTAATTACTGAGCTGCCCATAGTCTAGAGTGAATTTAGTTTCATGGAATAATATTTTTTATATTTCACGCAAACACTTCTAACTTATAGCGTCTATTTTCAGTTTAAAATAATTTACTTACGTCGCAATTATGACGGATAATAAGAGAACGTCTTCACGACTTCTAATATAATATTTGAAATAGAGAATGTTTCAGAATAAAAGATCTAAAGAACTTCTAAAAGTCTGGTTATATGCTTACTAGTTTATTATGTTGAATATTTAATACTAAGAGGTAAACTGTTAAAAATTAAAAAAATCTATTTGACTGACCTGAAAAATCTATCACGCAAATATGGGCACTTGTCTTGCTTTAATGAGACTAAAATTAATTAAAATAATTAATTTCTTATCTATCAAAGACCAAACTGAATGCCATTGTTTTTTATACACAAATACAAAATGAGAATATACACAGATATGCACAATTTGAAATTTATATCACACATGGATTTTGTGAAGATGATGACAGACAACGAAGCAAAGTTTAAGTACGAAGTTGTCTTCGTTAACATTACCCAATATACAAGGTATAGACTAGTTTGGTAATTGCACAAAATACCAATCTGTGTTTTTGACTTGTTTTAACTTTCAATTTCTTCTTGAAACAGATAATATTATTTTCAACATGGCATCCTCAGTTACATCAAATTTAGTATTAGAGTACTGTGTAGTGTGTAGTGTGTAGTGTTTATTGTGTAGTGTGTAGTGTGTACTGTGTAGTGTGTAGTGTGTAGTGTGTAGTGTGTAGTGTGTAGTGTGTAGTGTGTAGTGTGTAGTGTGCAGTGTGCAGTGTGTAGTGTGTAGTGTGTAGTGTGTAGTGTGTAGTGTGTAGTGTGTAGTGTGTAGTGTGTAGTATGTAGTGTGTAGTGTGTAGTGTGTAGTGTGTAGTGTGTAGTGTGTAGTGTGCTGATATTGAATTGAAAATGTCATAACGGCGGACATTTTGAATAGTTTTCGTTCATATCTCTTGTGTTACTACTAAATACCAAACACAATAAATTATATACAAAATCGCAGACTTCAAATCTGCATGTAATGCTACCCTACTGTATAATAATGACAAATAGCGAACTTATTAAAAAATTAATAAATTTTGACCCTGCCTTCAAAGAAGATGTGATAATGGTATAGCTACGAGATCCAACAGAACACACGAGCACAGCGAGTGAAGGCTACTTTGGCAGAGACACTGATACAAGGCGAAGTCATGAAAGTAATGATGTACACACAAGGTTAAAAAAAACCTCTGTAACAACGTTTTTAAACAAACTTACTCTACTGGGTAAAGACCACTTAAACTGCCAATACCCACAATTGAAAATTACCTGAAAGGAGCTACAAACCTATTTTTGGTCATTATATGTATAATATTGGATTATATAGTTTAATGGCGCAGAGTAAGTACCATAATAGTATCCATCAATAGTACAAACATCTTTTTTTGTATAAATTGATTCATAAACTAAAATCTACTAATTAAAATGATATTATTGTGAGAGTTATACAGCATTACATTATGCTACTTTCTCTCGTATCCAAAAATAGTTACAACCTGAAACCTGTTACTAACTTGGAACTGATACCAAACTTTTAGATCCGGTGACAGACAAATTAGGCTGCCTAACTTGAAGTAGATGACGTATATATCAAAATGTGCTCTAGAAGTTTTGTATTTTAAATCCTAAAACGTTACCCCAATACATTAACTGTTCTAAGTGACCATGTTAAGTTGAGTAATTCAATGGTTGTTACACTTAGAAAACGAAGTAGTTTGGGTTATGACTTATTAAAAAACAATGTTACCCTGCATAAAAGGCATTTCACTTTAATTTAAGTTTTACAATAATTATAAATATGATATAAAATTATTAATTTATATAATATTCACTTCCACGTTCTCATTACTGTTTGTTTATATAAATAGGATGACAATTACTTTTATATAAATATTTTCCTATATTACTTTGATTATTATTAATTTCATTTGTTTGAATTTAGGCTAAGAACGTAATAAAAATATCTCATATTAAAAACATAAATAAACTGTGAAAAACCATTTAATTTTCTCACACATTCAATTCGTCCTCCACAAATCATGTTTGATTGAATTTTTATTTGTTTAAAGACGAAAAAACCTCTTGTTCATCAACGCCTTCTAAAAAAAAAAGAACCGAAAATAAAAACCCTCGAATTACGGTCAGGGTCGGAAAAGAACAAGAGTTAGATAAGGGGTACCGTGATAGGAAAAACGAAAAAGTGGAACATAACCCAAGACTACATAGGAAGATGTGTACATCCAGGTAGGTACCTCGGGATTACCAAGCCTGTACTCAATAAAACGAGCCCCAGAAGGTGTGTTTGATTAAAATAAAGTTTTAACGACGACTACCGTCACGCTTTATTTCCAAAGGGTAATTTTGTTTTCCTTGAGATTGTCCACACTGTTTTGAGTTTCATGTTGTAGAATTTTTAATAAATCAGTAGCGACGAGTTTGAGAAATTACTTGTTTTGTAACAAATCCAAAGTCGATTTTTTGTGTTTACCGATAAGAGTGGAACCGATATTTTGTAGGACACTCCGAGCAACACATTTTATTGGGTTCGTAGTGACTAAATTTTACAAAAATCGTAAGGGAAATTTTATTATAAGGGATTAATAGCAACCCGACTAACAACCGAGTAGTTTTTTGGACTTGGGTGTATTAAATGGACAACACTGATTATTAAATATCAATTAACATAAATAGTCTACTTAAGCACTACTACAACATTTTGTAAACAAGCTTTGGTAGTGTCATTAACATGAATATAACGAAGCCGGTGTACACGTTTCTGGATGTATTGAAGGAACGAGTGTTGCAGAAGGAGCTGGTATAATAAATACCCTGTCTCCGGTGTGTGATACATTGCCTATATTCTTTGATATATCGGGATGATCAATAAGGTTTTCTGACATTTTTAAAAGCTATCGATAGTGTAAGCACGTAGATTTGTTTTTTCAGTAACATCCAATATAACATGGAGTTAAATGTGTGATACAACTGTTTTAAATCTTGTAACATTGATTGTCAAAAGTGTAGATCCAGCTAGGACCTTAGGGATTGAAACATACGTACCCATTATAGTGAATACCAGAGGGGATTATAGTTTTTAAATTAAAGATAGATAGTTACGTAATATAATAAAAACAAATACCTGCTCTTTCATTAGGTTTCAAAGAACTCTGTAAACACTGTTTTGTAACAGAGGTAACCATAATGAATGTCTCTACAAATAATACGAAATAAAATGAATTAGTTCTAATAAATAAATATTTTTATTATAATATAATTTTCTTTACTAGTTTCATACTTTTTCTAGGTTGTATTTGTAATGAACTTAAAGTAATCAGACGAAGCAAAACATGGCATTACATTTAATTCTATCAAATTGCAAAACGTGTTTATATACGAATAGAAACATTGGTCGTGCGATAAGGGTCTAAGTGTGTTTGACAATTCCTGGACCGCAATCTCAGCTGACTTGACAATAACACTGATTGCGTCTCTGGACAGACATGGAATGGAATTGGTTATGAGCCTCTAAGCTAAACTGCTCACAAACCTGATTACAAGAAATCCTCTAGAAGACTTCAATTTACTAAACTTGTTTACTGATCCACTCCAACTTTTATTAAACAAAAATATATTTTTATAACTTAATTTACTTTTATAATTATACTTTTAATTTGTTAATTTCATTTATGTTTATTCCATTGTATATACTGTAGCTTGTATGAAGGTAGAATATTTTATTAGTAGAGTATTTCGAAAAGATATTACTTTTGGTAGAAAGATGTCTGACTGTCTACCGTTTCTACAATATGTATAGGCAAAACAGATCAACTGATTTCGATAAAATTTACAATAGCGATATATTTCGATGAAACCTCTAGATATTGTTTTACTAAAAAAACATTGAAACCCTAAAACACTACTCATTCGTAAAAATTACGACCCGGCTTTTGTAAAAATCGGAGAACTCGTAGACAAAAGACGGACACGCTCTGTCTTTTTGTTTACCTTCCTGCCATTGTGAATAGAGGCCAGTGTCTCTTCGGCTAAACTCAAAGTTGAACCGTTATTACCGTACTCAAGCTCGCGTCGTATATTTTACGAAAGAATAGTGTTTGAGAAAGTTTTAACTATTAAGTGTTTGAATTTTTTTTTGTAAATTATTGTTTTAATATTGTTAGTTTTTAGTGTTGTAAATAGTTTTTTGTGTAAATAGTGATTTTAGAGTTCAAAGTGTTTGATTTAGCTTCTAAGTGTATATTAATCACTGCAAGGAATGTGATTCTCAGTGAAGACAGAACTCTAATTTTGGCATTTTTGGCATTCTACCTAATGAACTTATTGTAAATTATTTTTCTCTTTTTATATAAATTAAACACTTATAAATGATGTATTTTATGAATATCCGATTATTTTTCCAATAAAATAATACTTATATTTTTTCGATTTTTTTTCCAGAATAATTATTTTTTTAAAACGTACTTGTAGTGGTGGTAAAAGACATTTTTTTTACAGTTAAAATATGTAGGAGTTAATTTTTAAAAACACTTAAAAACAATAAAGGAATTAATATAAAAAATAGTCAACACTAAAGTAAAGTTTAAAAAATAATAAGAAAAATAAAAACAGAAAGTAGTAAAATTTACAAATTAATAGTGATCACGTAACAATGAACTAAGAGTAGTAATCTATGGTTAAGATGCGTCTATCATTTTGCCTTCTAAAAATCGACTTTATAGAAGATGGAAGATGACTTTATAAAACTCTGAATAATATAAAAAATTATTTATAGATTAGGAGTCAGTTGATTGGTATGTCCTTTATTTTTTTGTTATGGTTTGTAGTTTACAAACACAAGATGGTATTGTTTAAAATAGCTATTTTTGATGATGTTTAACTGATGCTGATCACTTATCAGGTTGTTGATAATTATTGTTACCAAATGTTGCGTTAAGACGACAGAGATGTCGAATAGACACGAAACTCAATCACTTTTTCACTTTCCTGAAGGAATGAAATATGTAAAATAGTTAAAAACATTTTTAATAATATTAGACATACATTCTGAAACAATCTTCATTGAAAAAAAATGGTGGATTCATTTTATGAAATACAAGACTAATGATGATAATTGTAAAATAATAAAATTCAACGTCATTTTGAGGAAGGATTTAAGGATGAACAATGTGTTTAAATTAACGTTTTGCAACCTCGGGGCCAGAATATCAATAATTAGGAGGATCGTAAAGCAAAACATTTTACAACATAATTGTCGAACATTTTAATTTAACGAAAATAATCTTGACAGATTTTCAAATTTACGTCTACGATAAGATGAAATTTTAAACGCAGATTTATCTCTGATAAAGTTAATATCTCAACGATGAAACCGTCTTTGTAATACAGTTCATTAAATTACATTCCGTGAAGATAAGGACATAATGGTAGATTAAAATAAATGGAGGAGGGACAGACAAGATTCTCCAATAATAATTAGTATTATAATATTATTACACCTCAGAGACTGTTATACTTTGTTATACTGATAAGAACTAGAGTAACTTTAAAGCCAAGTGTAATCTTATATTAAAAATGTATTTATTTATTATTCCCATTTAGAATTTAGGTCGGTCTCCAAGTCAATGATCGCTCTGAAACAACGTCCATGTATTGTGATGTTGACATTAAGCGATTTCATTACGCTCAGACTAGGAGTGTGTCTGGTGTAATAGGCGTTTCCTCCCTTCTACTTGTTTCCCTAACCTGACTTAACGGTACAACTCATTCCAAAAAAACTAGGTACACAAATTACTGCTTAGCTACATTTAAATCTTAAAGTTTAAATACATGTTAATTCTTAAAAGTTTATTTTGTAAACTTTTTATTCGTATTTACACCGATAAAAGAAACGAAAGTAGGGTAGGCGTTTACATGGAAGCATTTGAGGTCTATATTTTTTAATTGGGGTTGTACCACTGAAAGCAAACGCAACAAACAAAGTGTGGTGTCTTTTCCTCTCCACCGCAGACACATTCCTACCTTGAGGATACTGTACTCGCATGACCGCTGTCGCGGAGGCTTTATTTTGTTCCTCACATCGTTTTACTCTCCCACAAGGTGTTTGAGGTGCATAACTGGGGTTGCTGCTGAGATGCTCTTTCAAAACCAATACGATTTCAGTAGTTCGACTTGGTTTTACAACGAATATAAACCGAAATTTTGTTCATTTTAAACATCAACTCTATTGAAATCACTACAATCAGTAAAGTCGATTGAAATCACAATCAGCGTCATAGTTTGATTGTGTCACAAGTTATACTACGGATTGTTTCCGGAGACGAAGAAACGATTACGTACTGGCTGCGCGCGCACTCCGTCACGCATGTGACAATCACAATCCTCATTAGACGAAATGAATTCAGTAATCTTTTAACTATCATATACTATATTTGATGGTATTTGATGGCATATACTATATTTGATGGCGAAAATATGTCTCATGATTTCATTATTTAAAAGGCCGTTAAATTAAAATACTTATTCACGTAAAACATTTTAACCTGAAATTTTATATAAAAATGGATGTCAAATTAAATTCATTAAATTAAAGGAACGTAATTATTACGAATTATAGCATCCTGCTATATCCTTGAGTGGAGAATTCAACCCTTCAAGGGAAACTAATTTCCACCTAACTAGGAATAGACTAATCTTAGTTATTGCATTAACTATCGTCTGTGATAAGGTGAAAATCTAAACGCATATTTATCTCTGATAAAATTAATATATTAAGATGTAGCCCTCGTGTAGTGCGTAGTGCAATTCGTTGAATAAATTCTGTGAACTTAAGGACATGGAGAGTAAAAAGAGGGGGAGGTAGTCAAGATGGCTGTAATGATAATTATGATAATGTTATTAAACCTCAGAGACTATTATACTTTGTTATTATTCTGATAAGAACAGGCGTAACATTAAAGCCAAGTGTAATTTTATGATAAGAATGGAACTATTAACCCTTTCTAAGAATTTAAAAACTCAGATTCCAATTACGTTCAAACTGATCGAAATTTCTTAAATCCAACTCGATACTTCAAAAATAGACATATTCAAAAATTTTAGGGTTTTAATTTTAATAATTTCAAGTAATGTTTTTTAAATCAGTATTACTATTAAATGATGAAAGCAATGTAAAATTTGTCAATATGTATTTATAAAGAACCAATTTATAATGTTGGATATATAATTTAGTTTGCATCCTGTAGGATGTAAGGCAGCATCCTGCTGTATCCGTTGCTGAAGAATTCAACCTTATAAAGGTTAAACTAAACTAATTTCTATTTAATTAGGATTAGACTAGACTACCCTTAGTCTTCTTGTAATAGACTGAACACGTACCAAGGGGGTTAAATTATCAATACATTATTTTCTCTGAAAAAGTATTTTAAAAGGAATTTAATTCTAAAAACTGTGCAGTAGATTGGAGAAAGATCAGCAGAGCGTTAGAAATGATCATACTGGTTAAAGTGCAATCATTTAATTTTCATAGTTTACTAATTTGGGAACTATCTTTTAACATCGGTGAGGATTTAGCTAAAATAAAAACACAATTCGACTTTTTTTTCTTTTTCCAAAAAGGAACTGTAAACATAACTTGGAGATCTGATATTCTGTCATCATAGGTAGATTTGTTGGATTTTTGTTGGCTGCTCAAAATTAACCAACTGAATTTGTAACTGATCAGAAAAACCAACCACATACACAAGTCTGGGCACTTGGCCAACTGTAATGAGACTTAAATTAGTATAACTGACCAAACTCGGAAATACCATAATCAAAGACTCTGAGTCTCGAAGCCAGATTACAACTTATACACGCATGATAATATCGCGGCTCACGCCAGATGTCGAGTTACGGGCGATGCCCTATGTATCATACATTCAAATAAGCAATACCTAACGGAGTAACACAAATTAATCCAGGACTGTGTGACTGAGCGGGAGATACCAGCTGGGTTTCGGAAACTGCTACACGAATTTGATTAATTAGAAGGTGATAATAGTAAATGCTGGACTCTTAATTCAACCTCTTGTCGATTGGTTCGGTTCAAGATACGCTTTTTACAGGTTGAAATTCCCAGACATCTCTAAACAATCTTCTAAGGCATAAAACTGAAGTGATATAATATATATATATATATATATATATATATATATATATATATATATATATATATATATACAAGAAAAACACAAAAAGACTGATAGATATTATAGTTTTAAGTATTTTATAACACATTTCCTAAAAGAAATATTACTTTACGTAGAAACTCATCTACTTTTTTCCACCTTTCATTTCCCTATTATCAACATAAGTGATAGCTATTTTAAAATATATGCTTAGAAAAACAAAACTGTGCCAATGGGTGTAAAACGATTGGAACTTAAATTTCAATAAAACTAACTAAATCTTATAGTTTCGAGTTGCTAGCACAAGCTAGTGGATAATTTGTTGTTAAGCCGTTGTAGTTATTTTACAGCACCAGTTGTCTTATATTATTTTACAAAACAACGTAACAAAGGCAGGTGATTTCTTCCCTCTAGACTGGACACATTCACATCACGTCTGTGAGGGAGGGATGGTCCCTACAATAATGGAATCACAAGTAATATTTGTAATCAATGGGATCTGAACCGAAGCTTTGAATATTAAATTAGTAATATTAAAATGATTCAAAATATGGTTTTTAGGCGTATCCACATGTAACGTCTAGAGTTGTTAAAATTTTAGACCGAGCATATTATAAATATTTGTAGATTGCAATTAATTTCCAATCCTTTCAAAATAAACTATAATAGAATTTTTAATCTCGTACTAAAAAGACTTCCTGTTTTTGTGTAGAAAATTATATTGTACAATAAAATTAATAACACTTTCCAATCACCAAATGAAAGAAAGTACATTTGAAGTTGCAGTTCTGTGCTAGCAGGGGATGCGTGCATGTGACAACTGAGGATAATGACTTGGTCATTAAAACATCACGTTTATTGTATAAAGGGTTACATTGTACAAAGAAGTCTTGTGTACAGGCCTCTAGTTTGGCAAGAAAATTACTTCAAATGTGATATCCACCTCATAATAGTAAACCCATCTCATTAAAATAACTGCTAAATGGAAAGTTGATATGTTTTGTTTTAAAATGAAACATGTAAATAATCTAAATAAATTTCAATGTACTTCTAATGTTGTTTGTTTATGAAACACCCTGTATGTATATATTTATAGTAAACGTTATTATCTTGAGAGGAAACTTTACAGTCTTTAGTGTTGTCTTTATCAGAATTTATATTTTAGAAATGACATTACTAAATACGTTTAACAAAATAAGAAGGACCATAAAATGCATTTACTAATTTTAAACTGTGCAATAATTGTCCTTTTATATTTATTCATAGGAAAATCCATTACTGCTAATAACAGCCGAGGAGGGAATGTGTTGTACAGTAATTAAACTTTAGAATAGAGATACAAATAATCTGCGTTCGTTATTATAACTCTGTTGCGACGAGGGTAAGGCTGGCAGCGACATCTGGTGTGTTATGTCTACTGCCAGGTGTTGTTATTGTATTTAGCGAATACAGGAAACAAATAATATCCTGCAGTGAATCTTTACTTTGTTAATAGTATTAATATGGTTTAATTTGCCCATTTGTTTACATAAAAACTAATACAAATTTTCATTTCGCTTAGCTCTACAGTAGGAGTAATGATAAGATACTTTAAAGAGTGGATAAAAGGTTGTTTATCCCGATAAACCGTTAGGTCTCTCTTCACTTGACACCACGGCCATACACTAATTATTATAAATGTCCGATTAAACCGTATTAATAACAAATAAAATGGTGTTAAGAATAAACCAAAATAAAACTCTATATTATAGAATTGTTTATCACAGCTTGTTTATGAATGTTTAAGCCTGTGCTCTCAACTGATTGGTAAACTGATCTCAACGGACAGGCCTATTGAAGGAGGTAATTAATTTAATTGTGTGGTAATTTTCCAACGGCAATTCCCCATACAATTAGGACCGCGATTTTTTATTCATATTCAGTATTATGAGAGTTACTTAATACCAGCAGGCGTAGGTGATACCTTATAATATAATATAGGACGTTCCCCCACTCTAGAAGCCAACAAACGAATACAAACACCAGTATTGCGTCATCCTAATCAGCTGGAGCTGTGAATTCAGATTCAGCTTTTTGTAACCTCGATTTTGAAACTAGAGTTTCAGTATTTCTTTAAGTCATTAAACCACCCAAAATAATGGTACATTAATCGATATTTGGTCGGTTCGGTCGATGGGTTAAGTGGTGCTAGTAATTTGGTTTACGTGAGTTGAGGTGGATGGTAGAATGTCGCCCATTTTAGGTTAGTGTTTACGCTTGGACCAGTATATCATTAGAGTCAATCTTTGTTATATCGAGATAAATATTAAATCTAAAACCAATATTTAGAATAGTAGCAGGATGACTGTTTTATGTTTAGTTGTAAATCGATAAGTCTGGGGAATGATCGATGTACCAACCAAGTTCTAAACGATCTACACCTTACTTTACAATATAATATTAATCACAATTTAGCCCTTCCTCCTCCCAAGACGGATTTCCCGCAATTTGAAATTTATATTTTGTTGAATAAATATTATTTACAAGATAATTTATTGAATAATTCATAAAACAATGTTAAGTTAGAACTAGGACAATGGGAAATCTATATGCTGACCATATATAAATAGATGAAAACCTGTTGGACTCCTGTGCTAAAGATTATCGTTTTTTAAATCATATATATGTGCGATAACAAATTTATGACATCTTATAGAGGCAAGTGTTTGGAGTACATTTTATTTAATTATTTTTATTAGTAGCTCGTAATAAAATTTGAGTACCGTATTTTTATTACGTTTTAATTGCTTTCCTAATTAATTAAAATTAATGACTATGTATGCTAACTGTCCCGATATATTTCATAAAGTAATATAGAGATTGTTTAGATTAACGCATCATATAAAATGTATTTACACTTTATATAAACTCACGTAAAACTGTTTATTACGGAATTGTTTATCGCTGTACTTTCCAGTATATTTATGAATATTTAAACCAGCGCACTTAACTGTAACATATTTAGTGTTGTGCTTGAAGCAAACTGTGATTTAATTTGTACTTTTAATCACTGAGCTGTGTACAACAGAGAATTTATTCTCATAAAATTGCTTACTACATCGTATCGTATGATTATTTTATATTCAACTGTTACAAACTTTATTCTTTGATTTTTTATTAAATTCCATTATAGTTTGTAACACATATTTCTATTAAATAAAACTGTTGTAATTTAATAATATTGTAGCATAAATATTTATTAACTTGATGAAGAAGTGTGGGTCTGTTAACACCACAATTTGGTATTTAGTCTGTATATTTTGTATTCCAAACGCTATAAAACCAAGAAGGTATACTCCGAGTGATGTATGTACAAATTTTTGTTTTATTTTTTTAAATTTAAAAATAGTAATCACACAAAACATTTATTTCAAAATTCCAAATATGAACTTTGGTTGGCGGAATATTAGCAAAAAAGGCAAAATTATTGAATTTACGCAAAAAGTAAAAATAAATAAATGTACCACTAGTGTAACGAGAGTGAATGTTTATCCCAATCTCAACTCAAGGCTCAAGCTACCCTTAAATTATTATCTTTCATAATTTGTTTTGTTCAAGTGTACAGTAGGTTTTATATTATTAACTCTTACTTCTTGGTCTATGGATATTGTTGAGTGTGTCAGAGGTTATGGTGTTTTGTTTTTCTGTGTACTAACACTACTCTCCGTCTTAGTTTAATGTGTATGAAGTAAAATGTTACGCAAAAAATAACATAAAATACAAATAAATAAACTCCCACTATAAACTGATTGTACGTGTGTATATATTTTTCACCTTGCTATGATAAGTGTTTTGTTCAAATGTACATTACCTGTATTATTATTTATTGTTTTTTCTTAGTCTAAACATTATTTTGCCACGTGTCCAGCTTGACGAAAATAGCCATAATTGGGTTTACAATTAAAATATCTAATAAAATGAGTCTAGAGTTTTGCAAATAATAAATCAAAATAAATCTAATTAATTAAATGAAAAAAAACAATTCAAGTTTTATCTTGGTGATACTGAAAAGAATCAAATCTGTTCTCGCTTATTTGTAAGAGTTTTCATTAGAGTTTCGTCACATTGGTTTCACCTGACCTACTTTACCACATGTACCAGACTGAAGATATTACACTTGTTATTTGTTTTTAGAACTCCATAGTAATTCCATCATGTGTTTCAACAATTAAATAAACTATTCCTAAACATTATTTGTTTGATATTTCTTTATTATTAATTTGTATAAGAGATAAACTTGCGAACTTCAAAAATAACGACAGGTAAGTTAAATGTTTAAGTTTTAAAAAATATATACATATACAATAAATAAGACAAAACAAAAATAAATCTAATACATTTATAACAGTTAAACCTGAATTAAACAGTGTTGCTGAAAAGGTATTATACATATATTACACAACAATTAAGTAAATATTTATTACTTGAAAATAAAATATTAAAAAAATTCTAAGTCAATTATATGGGTTTGTATTTTATAAAAATAATGTTCAATCATGACTTATATCATATTTTTTCCATTTAATAGGACCCAATCTACAAAATAAGCCAATAAAATTAGTTAATGATTTTTACCCATTTTTAGTAATAAATTCCCAATGGTTGGGAGAACATTAATATGTTGATCAAACATGAAGAGTGAAGTTTCTCGACTATCAGCAAAAATGAGGTTTGCAAATGTACTACATGCTATACATGACATCTTAATCAGAAAAAGAACATCGAGCAACAAACATGGTACCTGTACTAAAGTGCATTTGTGATTTAAGAAAAAACTGAATGGGTGGAAAATCCTAAGAAAACACTACAGTAAAGGTCTAGTTAAAAAAGAAATTTGGGGTGTTTAGAAGTCATGGCACTTGCCTTCTGTCAAATGATATCAATTAAATATATTTTTTGTTGAGTTTGTGCTTGATTTGTACATTAATAACACAAGTTATTACAATATTGTAATTGAGGAGTCATTTATTGAGATGTTAAAACATTTCCAATGACACATCATAATGTCTTAAAGTTACAATTAATGACATTAATACTTATAGAGTTCTAGGAACAAAATAAATAGTAAGTGCAATTTCTTGTGTCTACTACATGTGATTTGTTTCTGTAAAGTAAGTCACTTGAAACCAATGTCACGAAAGTTTAGTAAAAACCGTCAGTATTGATCGATAACAGAACGTACCACTTGGAGCAGACAATGATTACAATTTTAAAGTTATTTAGTTATATAATTTGACATTAATATCATTGTTACGAGAATTAGGCTTTAGGGGAAAATTTGGTTTCAACTCTATCATGCCTGAATTATATCGGTAAACTTGGACAATATTGAATAAAATATCAAAACTACAAATTTTAAGAATGATTACATAATTGATTTTTTACTCCAATAATATGTCAAATGTTCAACATATCTAACCGGCTAGTAATATTACATTAATGTTATAATTATTGTATTCTATATTTCATGCCTTTTGGGATATTGTTATTATACTGACAGATGCCATGCGAATAATGATTCTTTCGTTTTACATTACAGGATCTAAGACGACTCCTTAGAGGGACGAAGGATTAGGTAAATAGCATTTTCTAAAAAATGTAAATTAAATTAAATTGTTTATTGTAAACTGAAGTAAGTTGATAAATTACTACAATTCTAACTGTATAAATGTGAAGTAAACCAGCATAGAGAGGGTTTATGTTTAGTATATGAATATTTAAACCCTTGCACTAATCTTACTGTTGTGCTTAAAGCAAATTGTGATTTAATTTGTACTTTTAATTACTGAGCTGCACTAAAGAGAGTCTCATAAAGTTAGATATTTCGTCGTGTCATTTAATTATTTTACATTAAACTCTACAAAACTTTATAGGTTAATGTTGCAGTTTGAAATGCTTTGTCAAATCCTAAATTCTTTATAATACATGAAATATACAACCGTTGTACACAAATTGTGTTGCTCAGTATTAAAGTAAAATCTATTAATTGTAAGAGTGAATTGGTCTAGTTCAACTCGACCATTTGGCATTTCACAGATGTGTTTGTTAGACAGTTATGGCAAACGATTGCCAATCGTCATACAATTTAAGGACACAGTTTTATAAATCTCTGCAGATGACATTTGTACAAAGTTTATTCCATCATCCACCTTAATAGTGGTCACACAAAACGGATAGTTTTTGAACGCAGGAGACTAGGCTAAGGACTCATATATTTAAAAAAAAAACATTGAGGGAATATTTGGATTTATTTGCACTAAATGAGGCATTTACTTATAAAATTCTAGGGAGAAATAAAAGTACAATATATTCAGGCTGTTATATGAAGTGCAGTTCTGTAGTAATGTATGTGAGGTTTTTACAATTAATGAAAACTGTAACAATTCACTGAGAACAGAATTTGATTATTGTCAGTAACACCAGGAGAAAACGGTAATTACAATTTTCAATTACTTAAATTAAATAATTTAACAATGTTTCGTAAATATAAAGGAGCTTTATATAACTGAATAATAATGGATTTACTTTGAAAAATCTTAACGAAATTTCATGACTAATAACTAAAAAAATTACCATTTTCATATTTTTTAAAGTTTAATAAATACTAACTAAATTTGTTTTTTTTTTACTATTAAAGATGGCCTCAAAATTAAATTTAATTCGCCTACAATTTCTGTAATTTTACGTGTAATAGTGTTACAATTTGTGTGAGAGAATAAATAAGATAGAAAAAGAGAAATAATGATTTACAACAATTCAGATTATAGTTGGAGAACACACACATTCCTAGATTAAACAGTGAAATACGTGTTTAAATAATTTATCTTCTAAATTTATATTAAATATACCAACTTAAATAACAACTCAGAAAGTCTACACGAAGTAAACATACTTCTGGGAACAATATTCAATAAGAGAACTTTAGAATTGTAAATCTCAAGAGAAACATAATTAAAGATTCCACATCAGTGGTAAAACCAATTAACTATCAAGTGGATTTATTAATACCAAAGGTTTCCAAATATTCCGGCTCTGTAATCAATTAAACTTGAGCTCAATGCTTCGGTCAAACGTAATTAAACTTGGCGGAGTGATATTTTAATCTAATGAATATATGTGTTCATACAATATAGATTGATTTTAGTTTTGTCAAGATGAAAAATGTTAGACTAAATAAATTGTGATAAATCAAGTTGACTCACCCATGTGACTTGAGTTTACCCGAAAGGAAAACATCAATCCTGTAAAATAAAACAAAGATTAAATCAAAACACAAAATACAAATTGTAAACTATTACCATTTTTATTTAATAATCTGGTCACTATCAGAACTATTTGTTTATTTAATATTATTTATATTTAAAACACTCAAAACGTGGTAATTTACCTCTAAAGCACTAAAATTATTTAAAAAAATATAAAATTTAACCAAAAAAAAACTAGGAAACTATTTAATAATGGTAAACTTTAACTAAAATTATAATCAACAACATAAAATATGTGGTATAAAATAAAACAAAACATACTTTTGGTCTGGAAGGGGATAATTTTATTTTTAGTTACACAAAAAATTACCTTCTTTACAAAATGGATATAACTTGGTATTAACAATTTTGCAACTACAATACAAAAAAATTAGATTAATTCCAAATTAATTAGTCTATTTTGTTAGTTGTTACATAACCTCAAAGTTTACAAATGCCTATATAAACAATTATCTAGAACTTAAGAAAGTACTGAAATATTGTAATGACACTTTATAAAAAGATGCCTATTATAAAGATTAATAACTATGCCAAATTGGAGTAATAATATTGATAAGGGCTTTCTTCCGGACAAAGCCCCCAAAGTATAGTTTAATTACTTGGTGGTAATTTATGTAAACAAATCGTCTAAAAAGTAGTAGTGAGTTATTTGTATAATATATATATAGTTCAACAAGTAAAAAGATAAAATCTTATTGTAAAAAAAAAAATAAAGTTTACTCAATTGTCGGGTGATTGGGAAATTGTTCTAAAATGATGTCCAATAAGCACTGTGGTGAAATTTACAATTACTTTGTCTAACTAACTGTAAAGTCCACTAATTACAACTACTTGTAACAAAAAATAAAAGAATAGATATACAAATTATTTACGTTATAACCTAACCTAACCTAATCTAACCTAACGTACATTTCTACAAGATTCTAATAATAATCTACAGCTGTAAAAAGAACTAATAATCAATTTTCAAACATAATGTTCCAGAATTTCGACAATCGGAAGCTAATAAACTCAATCTAAAACTTGTACATTAACAACGTTACCTAAATCAGATTTGCCAACACCTCAAATTACTTGAACAATGTTCTATTGTAAGGCAACAATACAAACATGGTAATTGTATTAAGAGAAACAATGCATCGCTCACTACACAAGAGTCAGCTGTTCAAGGTACTCAAGGACTGATAATATAGAGCCAACATAATTACATCTGTGTTGAGCGCATTGTACAATCTGCAATAAGTCAGTTAGTGTATTGGAGGTGAATCTAAATTTACAAGACATTATTACGAGCTTAAGGATTTTTAATAAAAACTAAATAATTAGAACACCGATATAATGTTTGATTTCATAATTGTTTATAGCATGTCAAACAATACCAATGAAGTGAATATATTAACCCTGAATGTAGAGATAACTACATTGTTCCAATCTACTGAAACTAATATTTTAAACAAGTTCCAATCTTCGCGTTCATCTTTAAAGTTGAAACTCGATATTCAACAACATTATATTCATAGAGTTGATTTTAATCTAAGGTATGGAAATAAAATATATATACACACTTCACTATATCAGTAAAAGTTTGTGTTAGTCTAATTATAGCGACATGTTTCTTCAACATACAGGTGGGATCTTCAGGCTAACTATGTTTACAATGTGATTAACACACTACATTACAACACATATTACCTGACATGTATTTAATACCTAAGTATATTTATAATATCCACGTGTAATTAGGTTTCAATTTATAATGTAAAATAACAAATTAGTTTATAGTTTTACTCTTATATTTTAACGAACTTTATATAGATGAATAAGATAAAAAGGCGGAAGATCAAGGTATTAAGGAAGTGTACAAGTTTGTGACTGAAAGAGGAGGCAGTCTGTTGGTTAAGCGTACGGTACATTATCAGACTGAAGATGAAATGCAGCTCAATATATCTTTCTTTGGGTAGTAAATATGAGGATTTTTAAGTGGCTACGGGTTGTGAAATTTCAGGCGTCCATTTTAAAGAAGAGTACTTAGAATAATATTGTCGGACACAATCAGGAACGAACATCTCTGGAGAAGACCAAAACATGAAACGATAACTGTCCTAATGTTGAGAAAGAAAAGCAGGTGGATTGAGCACTAGTTGAGTAAAAGAATCCAGAGAATCACTAGGGTCGAATTTTGTGGGAAGCAGGACTAACAAGTCGTGGAAGGAAATAAAGAAGGATGACGGAGAGAAACAGTGAAGGACTTATGTTCCAGGAATAATGGTAGGGAGGCCTAAGGATATATGGCGAGGAGATGATGAGAGGTATTAGTAAGACGTAGAAGGAAATAAAGAAGGAGGGCGCTAATCGGAGTGTTGGAGAGACACAGTGAAGGACTTATGTTCCAGGAATAATGGTAGGGAGGCCTAAGGATATATGGCGAGGAGATTATGAGAGGTATTAGTAAGACGTAGAAGGAAATCAAAGAGTAGGGCGCTAATCGGTATGTTAGAGAGAAACAGTGAAGGACGTATGTTCCATGAATAATGGTAGGGAGGCCTAAGGATATATGGCGAGGAGATGATGAGAGGTATTAGTAAGACGTAGAAGGAATCAAAGAGTAGGGCGCTAATCCGTGTATTAGAGAGAAAGAGTGAAACCTTATATTGCAGTAGAAAAACTGGAGTTGATTGTGTAGCAAGCAGGACATAAGGGATACCTAAGAGCACATTGCGAGGAGTTGAGAGGAACTAGACCAAAACATGGAAGGAGATCAAGAAGGAAATGCGCTAATAGGTGGAGTGGAGAGCAACGATGAATACCCAACAACACTAGGGTGAACTTTTGTGGGAAGCAGGGTAGTTGAGAGGCATTGAAACACTTGGAGAGAAGTAGAGATTGACTTGAAAGACTGAGGACGCTAAACGGTGAAATAGTGGAGGCCTTAGTTCCAGAAGAAACACTGTGGTGGCAATTCGTAAGAAACAGAAGAGTTGAGAGAGATATTGAAATAATTTGTGAGGAGTTGAGAAGGAGAGCAAGACTTGGAGATCAAGAGGGAAGCTGCTAAATGGTGTGTTGGAGAGAAATAATGGAGTCCCTATGTTCCTGGAGAAACAGGGGGGATTTATAAAGTACGTGTACATTTACAATGTCGAGATTTTTAAGGTCACTAATTTGACATTAGTTTCTATTTACGCAAACAATACAAAATTGCCCGGGCTTGAAAAATAACTGTATCAGTAGGTTTATTTAACTGCTACACTTTGTTTAAAAAAACACCCCATGGCCCGTGAGAACCAGCGCCTGATTTTCATTCGTTTAATATGAAGTTATCAAAACAAAATTCCTGTGGCACTTAATTTAACCTTCTCAACATTTGCTATTATTTTTGTTTCCTAATTTTCCTAACCAAGCTAAATCAATTCCGTAAAGTTTGAGCCTCATGGGAATTGAACTCTCACTTTTAGCTCGAAATGTTTAACGTAGTGATTATATTCGAGAACTTATAATATTAACAACAACAACTTTTACATTACAATTTTAACATTTCTTAAAACAATCTCTATCTACGACACAAACAGAACGTACACAGATAATTGAATACCATGTTGTCAACGATAATGGAACTTGTCAAAGTAAGATACAGATTGCAGTTAACTTTGAGGAAGGATTGCTTTGCAAGGAACGGTAGGGTCAGGAATTTAATCACTTTGCTCAACTTCAAGGAAACTAACTTGTTATTAGTTTAAAACATGTCACAGTGGATTCTCGCCGTTAGACATTTCCAAGAATGTATGCGTTGGAAGTTAGGTTGGCAAGACTGTCATTGATGTAGCTATTGCCGGGAAATAATGTGTTCACAATCACGATTACTTATTGTAATTACCGTTATAATTATATGATGTTTTTCTTTCAACAATACTATTGACTAAATAGTTTCTTCTGACATTATGGAAAGTATTTATTGATAACAAATATTTAAGATTCGGTTGTGTTTTACAGGTAGAGTTGGTGCTGCATCTACGCAGCTTGAACTACTTTCTAATCTCGAAAATGATATCATTCTGTCACTAAACTTCAGACAGGATAAGTTGATTTATCGTCACGTTTCACGGCTTCAGGAAAGGATAAAGTGATGGCATCTGTACGTAAGGATGATAGCTGACACAAAAATTAAAAGAGAAACATGCAATTTGTAGTTGGAACTGGATTGTGTTCCTTTAGAAGCTTATTCTAAAATTGACCCTGTACATTAAAGACAATTTCAAGTCTGCCAGACTAAACTATGTTCTAACCCTAAGTTACAAGATACCATTTTATATTAGAATTCCACAATTTAACATTGTGGTAATCGATACAGTGGTGTAACATTCGACTCCAACATGTTGATATAATTAAACTCTGACATACATTCAAACCGCGCTCTACTTCTCAACTACATTCCATTCTAGGAATTCTGTAATTAATCATTCATTGACTTGTGTCTCTAGACTTGTACATTAAGAGTCATTATTGAACATGTTGCTTTAACTTCTAGATACCCATTAGGACAGTTTCCAGTTTATAGGGTAGAAAAATATTAAGAAGAAATTTGATAAAATAGGGACACTCAAGCCCTTGAATAGCTTCAGCGTCGAAGAGATCAATAATGTTTAAAAAGAGGCCCGATAGTAAACATCAAAGACAGGATATGACTCAACCTTAGATAAGAAAGGTGTTGAAGGGTCCAACTAAGGTTACTTGGTATTTCCACATTGGCACTCACTATAAATAACCCTCAACGGGAACATTATTTTTTATTATTAAAAGCGGAAAACCTCTCACTCATTACCTTGTTAACAAAAAGAAGTAAATATCATTCAATAAATACTTCCACCTCCACTAATAGCGTCAGTGTAGGAAGAGAACAAGAGTTGGTCAAGAGTGATCCGATAGGAATGATGAAAGAGAGGGATGTAGCCAAACACTATACGAAGAAAGGTGTAGACCCAGCGACTTTATCTCGGGATTTCCACACCCGTACTCATTATAAATGAGTCCCATAACAAGGCGAAATAAATTAGTACGGTTGTGTCCATTATATAATAAATAAGTATGGTGTGTATATTACATTTACAGAAAACTATACACGTATATTGACGAAATCGAATTAGATATATCCTTTTTGTATTCAGTTTCTTGTTATAATTTATTTAAATTACTGTTAAAACAAAAATGCAATACTTTTCTTTAATCGTACAATCAAATTTGGTGTCGATTTTTTCTACAGAAAAGAAAACCAAATGTATAGTATCTTTATCAACTAACTGGGAAGCGTTGTTCCATAGTTATTATATTTCTTTATTTATAAATTGCAAAGTTTAAATGAAAATAACTTTAATTACATTTATACAGACAAGATGTTGTATTTAGTATCCACAGAGTTTGGTTAAGAACTTGTAGACGCAAGTTGTTGGAAGTTTGCAAACAGCTCCAGGACTAGAGTTTCTACCTCATTACGTGGAACTATTAAGCAACTTAATCATTTGGTAATATCAAAATTATCTAACAACATAGTAAATCGAGATTTTTAAAACTAAATGATTCCTAAAAAAATACCGTATTCTTGATATAAAGAGTGTTTACTCCCTGACCCATCAGAAAAAAGGGGTGATGGGAGGTACACTACAATATTTATATCTTTTAAATATTATTTTTAATTCAAGTTTTAAGTTCTTTTAAAAGCGATTTTGTTTATACAAAGAGATGACAAAAGTTATAGATAATAATTTTGAAGATGAAAATGATAATGTTGTTACCGACAGAACAGACTAAGTGATGATACATTTTGAACTTAAGTCTACACAATGTATGTATATGGGACATATGACACAATTTAAGGAAGTACCACCAGTTAAATAAAAATGCATCTGAATTATAACATAATTTCGTAAAAGCAGAATGCTGTTTTTTTTATGTGAATATGAATCTATGTAAGTGAATACAAATTGTTTGAAACATGTATTTATTTATAAATAACTTTTATATTTATTAATTGTTAGGGAAAACACTTCTATCTCACTTGTACAGTGATGTTTGTTAATTCATAAGCTTCAGTTTTTGTGTCAAGTATTTTGTTTAAATATCTAATATCGATTTTTAATTATTTAGAAAAAAAAATAAGACAAAGTTTTATATCGTACGAAAGGCGAGGTGTTCATAAGCTTCAGTTTCTATGTCAAGTATTTTTAAAATCTTCACTTTGCTAGAGAGCAACAAAACTGGAGACTATAAAGTCTAAAGGAGGATCAACTAAGAAAACTAAAGAGTAAAAGGAAAAGTAAAAGAGGCAAATTGTAATTCGACAATGGACAGCTAGACGAGAAGTAATACTGATATGCAACCTAGCGGTCGTTATTTAGCTCAATCATGTACATAACTCTATATTATTTCATTGTTCCATATAGGTGAAAAACTCTCAGTGATCATCGCCTTACAAAAAGAAACGAACCTTAAAATAACGTCTTCGAAAACCCTAATATCTTCTGGTTCGGAAAAGTACAAGAGTTGGTCAAAACCAGATAGGTAACTTGAAACAAAGGGATCTTATCCAAGACAAAATGAAGAATAGCGTAGATTTTAACCAATTACGATTTAGGATGAGGATCTGTTCATGAAACAAACAAAGCAATTTTAGGCCTTTATTATATACATTGACTTTCAAAGATGGCGTCCATAGTTCAGTTTCACTTTTTGAATTGGTAAGAAATACGTTCAGACGGTTTCATGTATGGGTGAAAGAGAAAGTTTGTGCAATGTTTAGCTTATTGTCAACACTATCAACACTATGTTTCCCTCAACTGTACATTTTAAAATATTGTAGCGTTACAAGTTGTACCTGCGGTTTTGAGCCCAGTTGATTACTTTAACTTGTGCCACGTTTTCCTTAGTTTAGGCGGCACAATTTGTTAAAAATTAAAATATCTCTTTGACAAAATAAACCGTTTAAGTACAGTCTCAAACAAAACATTTTACTGATAAAATACAAGTGGAAATAAAAGTTTATCATGGAACAGACTGTACAACTAAGCTTAAAAGGCACGTGCTTGGATTTTAAATTGATTGAATTGGCAACTGAAAGTCTAATTGGCAATCTTACTTCAAAGGAAATAACTTGACTATATAGATTGTGGACATCTCAAAGAAACGTTACAAATTACCAGACTTGTATTTATAATGATGTTCATTTGTATTTGACACTTACATCGTTATTTATTACAGAGTGTTTGATAAGTCATGACAAAGTTGAATTGTATTATACCTGTTTAAATAAATATCATTTATCGTGTCAAGTTCCTAGATATGCTTCACAGATTTTCATTCTGGTAATTGTGATCAGGACATCTACATCCCTTCAGTCTTCACGAACAGTACCACAGGTCCCCAATCTAACCCACGATGCTGTGTTAACACCGTAATTGTTTCACTATCGGGATTGAAATCGGAATTAAATGAGTGCACCTATAAGATTACCAACTCGCTCTCTAGAAAGTACTGCCCTCAGTCTCGCTAACATAAAACTTGGATTTTAAATCATTATTTAACAAGAATGGTTTTAACTGCCCTAAAGTGATTTACATTTTAAAATAACCTTTCCGTCAAGAAGTTTGTTCTTGTCTTAACAATAAGTACTAGGAGTACAAAAAAGGAGTCACAATGTTAATTACACCAAAGCTCTGACAGCTATATATAACAAATCTTTTAATTTATCTATCGTTTTAGGAACTCGGCGACAGATTCACCTAAATCCATGATAACTGTCTTCAATTCGCAAACGGATTGATTTCTACTCGGTGAGTGCAAGGAAAGTATTTATGTATACAGCTTGATATATGTAGTCAATGTTTTTGAGCGTATTTTGTATACATTTAAACGTTTAATTTATTTTTTATATTATTATAAAATTGCCTCTAAATTAAGAGTTTATTGATTTTTATTTTTTAAATTGTGATTTATTTTATGTTTTTCAAATTAATTTTTTTTAATTATCTCTTGTTTCTTGTTTGTTTGTTTATTCTTCTAAATTTTATGTTATCTTGTGATTGAACGGAGATTCGAAATGTATTAGGGTTTTTTTTTTAACTCGACGATTCTGCATTTCAGCTGAATATTTGTCTATTTATAGTAGCCTATACCAATTGTTGTGCAATTTAAAGATAAACTGCTGTGCCATAAGTCAAATCAATTAATGCAAACAGTGTTTGAAATTTTATTTTCCCTTTTACGCCCTAACCAGTATAAGAATTGTAAGATAATTAAAAGTAATGACGAAAAGCTTCGCCTTCAGTTTTTGACTGATCTTCTAGTTTCATGACCTCAGTAAACCGAGGAAAACAAAATTCGACATGCTGTCCATCCGTCATCTGTAGGTAAGAACAATAGCTGCTATATGTAAGACAAGAACATGTTATAGGGGACTGTATTGTACTCTATTGAAATGCATAGAAGCCGAATTGAAAATGTCAAAATGGCAGCCATTTTAAACTGTCCAAAATATGTGTGTTATTCAACCTATAACGTCTTAAATTAAATAGCTAAGTACAAATTTAAATTCTGGATGTAATGGTAGCATCGACGACAAAGAACGAAATTAAAAGTCATTGTGAATATTGACTTATCAAAAGAAAAAAAAACAAAATGAGGTTATGCGTGCCTACAAGATACGCCAGTGTTGAGACATTATTACAAGCAAAGTGAGTGGAAACGTTTTATTATACATACATACATACACGAGATCCAATAAGGCCTAGTTAACATCATAAAAGTAGTGGTGTACACAATTAAGAGTTTCAAAGAAACTATAACAACTGTTTAAGAAATCTTACCTTACTGGATATTCAAATAATATTTAATACAAGACTCCAAGAAAACACTTTTTAGCAACACATTTAAATCTATCTCCTTGTATTATATTGAATGATCGAGGTGTGTAAGTACTATTATCGCGCCCATATACTTGTATAAATCATTTCAGAAGATTCAACAACAAATCGCTGCCCGGCTATAATATTATCTGTGCACGTCATAAATTTAGAAATTTTGTTCGGCAGGCATTCCTACCTGTCTAAGATTGTAAGCAAACTTTCTAAATTAAGACTGAAGTCAGTTGATAAATTAATGTAAAGTTAGAAATCTTGTAAACATTGTTTAACCATTTTTGTTAAAATCAATAGGCAGACATTTTTTCACTGTCAAGAGAAAAAAGCAATCTGCTGAAGTGTTCAATATTTGAAAATTTATATAATTCACTACTTTCGTATTTTCTTATGGGAATAAAAAGTATCTATTAACATTTAATCTACCGGCCAGACCAATTTCTATAGCTTAGCATTTTTTGTCACCACAGCTTCGCAATTTAATAGTGTCATTTTTAAATTTCCTAAAATATAATTATATAATCGAATATTTCTTGTACATGTAAAAGATTTGATTTCCATTGTTTAATATTTAACGCTCCTCTCCATTATGACGTGAAATTACCTGCAAAACAGTTTATTATCAAGTTTGATATTGTGTTTTAATATCAGACCATAACAAGGCTTAACTTTAATCCTCTTGAGAGGGTAGTTATTTCCACCCTTCTGGTTAGGGTTAATTACATCAAATCCTTGAACTCTATAAATTACCGATTTATTACAGAATCAAAGACTCGTAAATAAAATATAATGTTATAAGTCATTAATACAGCGGAAGCAAGCAGAATGGTGGCAAAATTATGACGATGATAAAACACTGTTTAAAACAGAAATGAGAATTATTCTGTTTTAAAAGTGACAAAATAGACAGGAAAACGATAATATTAGAACATGAATACGTAAGCATACAAAGGTGTATGCACATTGCACTGAATATCCATAGTTTCAGAAGAGCGGATTATCCTGTAAGTATCAACTGTAGAACAGAGATAGAGGATATCTTCAATACTCTCTTCTATTGCGAGAGATGAAAACCACTCAAGGATGGTAAAGAATGACTAGAAAATAAGAATAGAGCTAACCCCGACAATCATAATGTCCACTATGCTAGAGTGAAACAAAAAGTCGAATTTGGTAGAGAGGTATGTCGTGAAAATTATGAAGTCTAAGGAAAATGAATTGAGACAAATTTAAACATCAAAAAGGAAAACGTTAAGAAGACAAATTAATATCAACAGGGCCTAACTAGACAAGAAGTGATACGGAAATGTGATCCCTCGTCTAATCAATGAGGACCACGATCACATAGGGTGAGAAGGAGATATGGTTTAGTGGGTATACCTCAGGGAGAGCACGACACAGGGGAGGGTAATGCAATCCAACTCGGAAAAAAATATTAATAGTAATACCATGTTGACAAAGAAAATATTAATTTTTTTAATATCTGATAGTAATAAACAAGCAATTTGTTTTATGTTTGTAAAGTTTTATTTTGTAAACGGGTAGAATGATTTATATATAATAGTGTACATCTTCCGTTTTCTGGTGATTTAGCTAGACCCCGACGAGTTGTCACATTAAGGGACGTTAAAAAATACATCTTTGAATTCTAAAATTAGCCACTTCTAAACTGCAACAAAAGTTTCCAATTCATTTATTTCTAATTATGAATAGCCTATGATAATTTGAAAGAGTGCCTGATTATTGTAAAAAATAATCTCAACAAATCGATAGTTACATCTGACGAGTACTACCCCTCCTCCCCTCAGTGATATACTTATACTATATGTAGAGTATTTTTAAAAAGGTTATATTTGAAAAGAAATTTAGAGAACTGAAAACCGGTCATGCTTGCTTTGCTCTTCACTGGACTTATTACAACACGTATTATAAAATCAGTTAGGGTCCATAGTATTTAAAGTTAAAAACATACATTTTGCCTACAATACATTCACAATGAAAAAATGTTTACATACATAGTACATGCAAATAGTATAATATAATAATTTAGCTTCATCTTTGTTATTTTTTTATACTTATTTCAGGATTTTGTAAATATATTTTTTATTAGCAATAATCTTACTGAAGGGACAAATGTTTGATATTTTACAAAAGAGTACAAAAATAGGAAAAAAATATAGTTTATAAAATTTAAATTCTTATATCTGATAGGCCTACACATCGAAAATATTTTTGTGGTGGTTTAACTTGTATAGGTATGCTGAATAAAATTATTGTAAATATTATGTTTCTAAAATATTTTATGAGTTTTAAGAAGTAAATAATTTTATATAATTATAGTAAATTTTTGCCCCTTTTTAAAGACAAATTCATCGATATTGAAGTCACCCCTTTGCTATTTTAGTCATTTCGTCCCAGATTAATTTTATATAACTATCCCCCTAAATATAAGTATTTAATATTTCGCGATTGAAATCAACAAAGTTGAATTTTTGTACAGTTTTCTCAGCTGTGGGTGGGTTTTTACCCATAGTTGGTGAGAGAGTAGTACGTTTTCTTAGATAAATGTTAACTATACCCGTTCTAGAACAAATTACAAAAGTAATTTTAAATTGCATACAAGCGTTAAGAATTGAAAAATTTTATTTTTTTTTCTCCTCCATTGACTATACTAAAACCAAACTGATCATTCACCTTAGTTCACCCAAATAACAACAAAAAAGAGAAATATATTTCATACGTTATTAATAGTCTATTATATGAAAACATTATATTCCATAGCGAATCTATCATTATAATATAAAACTGATTATAAAATATAATTGTTAATAACAGTTTTAGAACCTAATTCGTGTTGACTGAATAAATTTAACTACAATATGTATGATTATAACTATTATATAAAAATCTTCTTTTATAGAGTTTATGTTTTTCACAATTGTATTAAAAAATTCTTAAATATTAACAATAAATAATATTAGTTTAAAATTTAACATTTAATATAATTTTTATTAAAACATTATTTTGTATTTTACATAAACACACTTTTAGTGGCAGTAGATACTGCACATGTCGTCAAAAACAGTCTTTGTAAATTAAAAACCTATCGCCTTTATGAAAATAACATCAAATATTTCCTGTAAACGAACTTGTCTAATAACCGAGAACATATACAAAGTTGACTAAAATTAAACCAAAATTCTTAGAATATTTACTAGCATACACACAAAACAATATATAGTGAGGTAAAATATTTGAAAAAATGCCTCCAAATGGTTTTACATTTAGGCGTTTAAAATAGCTAGAGTTTTTACATTAGAAATCTGATAAAAAAATTGTATAATGTAAGATTGGTTGCAAAGGAAGAGTGTCACACGAAAACGTAAAAACTTTGTACCGTTGAGATTCATATATATATATATATATATATATATATTCATATATATATATATATATATATATATATATAACAACTGGTTTAACGACTTGCTAATTGCATACAGGATATATTTCACCTTTTGCAAATTGGAGAGTTAATTGGACACATTTTAATTACATGTTGGAAACACGTGCGTAGCGAACCATATAACTAACAGGACTGTAATTTGATTTTTAGTTTTAATTAGTATTAATTCTATTTGATAAATGGTTAGATTTTATTTATAGACCTGTTTATAAATTATCACAACATTACATCACATATTGGTCATATTTCGTCCTTTTGTAAAGTGGAAAAACTATTCCGTGATAACCGTCTTATAAAAAAGGACGAAATACATAAAATAAAGATTCCTAGATCTCAAATAGTGTCATGATCGGTAAAGATCTTGAGTTAGTCAAGAGAGACTTGATAGAAAATATGAAAGAAAGGGATCTAAACCAAGATTCCGTGAAAAACGTACCATTTAGTGTCCTTCGGAATAGCCAAGCCAAAAGGAAGAAAATAAAATAAAATAAAGACCCCAAGCCCTCGAATGCTCCAATAGCTTAGGTTCGGAACAGAACAAGAGTTGGTCAAGAGAGACCTGATAAGAAAGACGAAAGACCCAATTATACTAGAAGTGGAATGATGTGGCCACATCAAAGAAATAATTCTTATATAATTTTAACAAATACCAACATGGTATGCAATGTCATATGTGTATTATATATCCGTGTAGTGAATGTGTTTTTGTGTTACGTCTGCCCCACCTGAGGATGGCTTCTGCCAAGGCGAAACAGCTGTAGCAATAAATAACAAATTGAACTACTTTTGACAGGGTATATAAACCAATTTAAAATAGTAGTTCAAAAGGCATTATGGAAATAAGAAATAATGTTGTGTAATATTGCTGACAGCTGTATTTGTTAAAGTTAATTCTCACGTTATTCTCTCTTTTTCGCTTCAGGAATTTATTTTAGTGAATCCTAAGTAAACTAGTGAATCCCCTGAAGCCAAGCGTGTGTTGCAAGTGTAAAATTAACTAGCAGATTGGATCTGATATCAACTTTAAATAAAACTTCTCCGTGTACTGTAATATTGTATACAGAGTGTCAAAAAATATGAGAAAGGCGTTATATATATTTAGACCATTGCAGATTAAGCAATAAAACTTAGCACATCAACACTACAACTTAAAATATACTTTTGGAACCAAATATCCAATTTTTCATCACCTTATGGGAACGACCCGCTAGGAGTCAGAAGAAAATCTTAAATGAGATCATAGGACCAGTTTTAGATCATATTTATAGGTTTTTGTTCAGAAAATACAATGCCGCAGATCCGGTTTACACTAAACAAAATGGCGGCGTACAAAATGAGTGACTTTTCACCTCCAGTGGGAACGGTCCACGAGGAGGACGGAGATCAATATTTAATGTAAGCCTAGACCTACTAAGCACATCTAAACAACATTTTTTCTCAGTCATCCTCTTCGTAGACAGTTCCCATTGGAGGTGAAGAGTCACTATCCAGAAAAATTGGTCCTTACATCCAGTGTGGATTATTGATTTAACTATTTAAAAAAAAATAATCGGTTCTGTAATTACAAATTTGTTTTGATCACCCTGTATATTATATTAATTACCATATCAGTAACGTCGCCTAAAGAAGCAGCATTATACATAATGACATAAATAAGAAAACGTTCTGCTGCTACATTTTGTCATGTGTAAATGTGCAAATGGAAACTCTGTGTCTGTTAAATTTTATAATAAAGGTTATATTGTTAAAGGTTTATCTAAAATTTAATACTTCTGCGTAATTATAACCTAAAAAGTTTCAAAAAAACATCATTTTGTAAAACACTAAAATGAACAAACAATAAACTGTTGCAAAATTTTAAGAAACAATTTTTGCCAATTAACTTAACATAAGAACAAAAGAAATGCGTTTCATTTCACTACAAATAAAACTAAAAGTCATTACGATGTCAATCTATTTAATATCTCATTATAGACGTGAATTGATTTCCTCTATTGAGGTTATGTTTCAGTTAGCTTCTGACATTAAAGTTGGTTTTTCAATTAAACCTTAAGTCTACATTTAGAATCAATTTGAACATTTCGTCTTAGTAACTAGTTTCTTATCAAATAACTAAGATTGTAGAGTAGCTATACATATAACGATTTTAAATAAACAATCATTGCTAAAATCATAAAAGATCTAAATTTTACATTTTCAAAATTTGTAATTAAGTGCAGAAGAAAAAAACATTGTCAGAGTTTTTTACAAAATGTTTTAAGAGGAGTTTTGTAGTCTAAAATGTTATAAATATATAAATGTATATGGCATAATGGAAATACAGGGTGATCCAAAATGAAGTATAATATTTTAGAGAAGAAACAAAACTTGTAAAAACATAGGTTCAGAAACGCTTCCTGTCAACCATTTTGTTTTTACAATATATATATATATATATATACATAATATATATATATATATATATACGTATATATTTAGAAATAAATAAATTGCCTACTGAATAAAGATTTAATATAGGGCCTACGCAATATATATGTAAACTTTTACCAGTTTACTAAAAAAAAAACCCCCAAGATTTTATTTTGCAAATTTTAATATGGAGTAGGCTACTTTTAAAAGGTCATATATCTCGAAAACCATTAACATTTCAAAAATAAAACAATTTCGCCTTTTGACTAATTTATTTTCCTTGCAGGTGAAAGGATAACACAGTTATCGTTAAAAAACATAAAACTAATACGGTATACATTTTGTTTAATTGTCAGAATTTAAACAAACAACAATTTAAAAAAAGTTGCTTCAAACCTATCTTAAGTGTTCCTGACAATTACAGAGCAATTATGTTGTCAGTTATATGCCAATAATTCGACTATCATTTCAATTGGATAAACAATTTTTAAAACTCTTTTTATTTGCAGTTTATATAGGAAACTTTTTTCTCTCTTGTATTTTTTTCTAAAACTAATGGTTTTAGAGATTCAACATTGAACCTTTTAATCGGCCGCCATTTCAAAAATAATACAAATAGTTTTCATTTATTGCACACTTGTAAATCATTACATAGAAACTGTGTATGCCAAATCTGAACTCAGTATCTTATCCACTTTAAAAGCTATAATATTTGTGTGAAAATACAAAATGGCGGAACGTCTGAAAACGAAACTGTTTCGAACACATGCTTATAGGAACTTATTTATTTATTTTTGGTAAACACCTCTTGTACATCATTATCGTATTTTGCTATAACACATCCACTAACTTGACTAACGTTGACATAAATATTAACCTAGGTTTTTGTAATCAGAGCTCCATTTAACCTAAACAAAAGCTGGATTCCCTTGTTTCCTTTGTGTTATTTGACGGCATAAAAATACATTTTGGGACTTGAAAAGTTCCTCCCGACAACAAATACGATCTGATTGTATGAACACAAGGTAAATAGTTAACGATTTCATCATTTTTCATAACGAAATCCGATAATGAAGTACAACAGGTATTTACTTTATTATTATGCAAGGAATACTCTCCCTAAGGTTGTATTTAAGAAACGCCCTGTATATAAGTTATCTAACGTACTATTGAACCCATTAATGTTAGTTTTTAATAATTGATTTACTAAAGATGAGGTAATTTACAAATATACAAAAATTGTCAACAAACAAGAGTTAAAGTTGGAAAAAAAAAAATAATTAAAAATAAAAGATCATTGAACACAATTTTGGTAATATTGAACCTACCATAATATTCAGATATGAAAACACTAAGAATAAAGTAAAACATAACTAAACTTACACGTTATTTTTTGTTGTAACTCCAAACTTTGTAGGCCTAACCTCAAAATTCACTCTTCACAGAACACAAAACTCACAAATCACTAAACTTTAAAAAGATTAATTAATATACATTTGAACACACATAAAAGACATTTATTATACATTAAAATGTTAAAACACAATGAATTTAGCAACTTTTGTAACCACAATATCGCGGAGAACCGACCAGTCACGTCAACAACTCGCTACTAACAGAAAGGAAAGGAGGGGAAAGAGGGGTGGTATAGCTAGACCAACCTTGAAAGTAGACTGATAAGCAATACACTGAATAAAAGAAACTCAATAGGCTTTCATGTGTATCTTATCGAATCAATTCAATCCTATTTTTAGGTCATGAAAACTTTATCATGACCTTCTACAAGGTGATTCATACTTGCTGGACAATATATTGCGAGTTGAATGTAGTTGCTAAAAATAAGAAAAAGTTTATAAAAACACATTTCCTGAAACGTTACGTTTTAGACCTGTCAGCCATTTTGTGTTTTTCCAATATATATATATATAATATATATATATATATATATATATATATTTATTGTATTATTATGTCATATGTCAATTTATTTGTTTAGTTTTAGTTTGTTGTTAAAGAAAGCTTTATTTTTTATCTTCTCTTTTTTTCTCAATCTGAATCATATTTTGTTCGTCTCAATGTAATAAACGAAATGGAAAGTTAATATAAAATTTTAAAAAATAATAAAAAATATCTTTGGAAATAGCAAAGATTGATTAAAGATTTGGTATGCGCATTAAGTGTGATCTCTTTATCCAGTTTACCAGAAAAGCAAATAATTTTTGCGGACGGGAAAAATGTTAATCAAAAACCATTAACGTTACAAATTGTTTACAAAAGAAAAGATTTTCCTGATGGATTAAAATATTATGATTACCTATTATTATAACACCATAATTTATAGGTTTAATTTAATCTTGATTGTTGTAATCACGCTAAAATAGATACAAATTGACAGATTTCAATTCTTCATGTAACGGTACCCAAACTAAGGCTCTCAACGATGACGAACTAGTTATTACTAAAATTTAATTTCGAATCCTGACTTCCCAAAACATAATATTCGTATAGTTCGTACAAGATCTGGTAGGACCGAGACACCTGAACAAGCGCAGCGAGTGGAGGCTCCTTCACAAACCTACACTGTTGGAAAATAAGACAATAAATCTTGGGCATTACATTTAGAGAATGTGTTTGTATTACTTTGAAAGATTCGGCTGAGTAGGTACCAAGATAGCTTAGACCAAGTTGGTTTATTATATGTGTGTCTGCTTGAAATCGGCTGTCATCCAGATACTCTCAAGGAATATTGAAAGACTCAAGTAAAATTACAAAATTTCCAAAGAGTTTTTAATTTTATGTATTCTGTGATTTAATGATATACCCAATGGTAGGCCTATGTGGAATTACAAAATGAAATTAAATATGTATTAGTTTTATAAAATTAGGATTAACTTGCATTATGTATTGACACAGATTGGAGAACAAATCTGTTATTTATCATTACAGGAATAGTGTATTTGCAATATATAATACATTTATGCCTATGATAAGTTTATATAGCATGAGTAATATGGTAAATTCACTTCTCATACAACACGTAGCAGAAACAATGTTAGATATAAACACCAATTAAAAATATTATAATAGGATTTATAACAATAAATAAATGGTATAAAAATTGTGCATAAACGTTCTCACGTCAGTTCACTATCCTAATACTACCGTAATTATCCGTCACCGAAATGGGTAAAGAGGTGAATATCAAAATCTTAGTTTTTTCAGATTATTAAAAATAATATTTATATATTTAAGTAAGCCCAACACTTGCTTCCCATGTATGATAAATATTATTCTTAACCATAAATATTATAAGATTAAATCCAGAATAAAGAAAGGGGATAAAGTTTGTTTTCGAATTTGAAAATACTATTTATTACAGTGTTTTCATGTTATTTGCCATTTTACACACTCCTTTATATTTTTAATCTTCACATTTCATCATAATTGGTATAAAATCGGTAGAGACGATATTGAGAAATTAGGTTTTTAATAGCAAACTCAATTGTGACCGTCTCCACTTCTTTTGACCAGCTGGAAGCTCCGGCTGGCTGGAGACCGCGTACACTTTAGCCGAATCTTGTCAGGATGGGTCAAGGAGTCGGGTTAGGACGCTAATGAACGCACGCAACGCAAATTAAATTTAATGTTCTCATTTATTTTAGCGCCGAATTAGAAGATTACAGAATTATTATAATTTATAAAAAAGACATAACGGCTAGATAAAGCCTTAACAGTGACTGAAAAACATACTGTTTAATTATATAGCTAGCACGTAGCCGAAAATGGAATGACCTCGTCCCGTAGCGGTCTTCCTTCTCGCGGCTCTCGGAACAGACTCTCGCTTGGCTCGCTGGTTCAAGCTCTCCCCCCCTTCTACGTAATATTGCACCTCTCAACAAAATCGCAAGTGCCAATTCATATTTTATTATTTAGAATTCCTTTACATATTTATTATAGTTTTGGTTTTAGTGGGCTCCTTGGCTGGGCCACACCATAAACTGCTCAAGCATGTTAAACGTGTTAAGTAACAACAGCTGATTTCATTTGTTTATAATGGTTCCATTGTTAGGTACATATATGACTTGTTTTAAACCCATAAAAATATCCTTACGTCCTAGATTATCATAATTAAAAAGTGTTGTAATTGTTGCATTACCAGCCAATGATATCTTATACAGGGTGTTTCACGAAGATATGCCGAAACTTCGGGAGCTTATATAAATATAGGTCCGGAAATGCTTCGTTAGCGAGTTACGGCTTGCTATAGATTTTTGTACCCTGGGTTAAATAAGGGCCTCCTGGAATTCTGGGAAGGTAAATTAAATGGCAAATTTAATTGTTTCTTATGATTTTAACCAGAAAAATTGAATAAAATAGGTCCCAGAACTGTAAGTGAAACACTGTTAAGAGAGAACCAGTTTTAAATTAAAAAATTGGAGTTAAAAAACACATTTTTTTTACATTTGCCCAACATTAACTTTGTTTTTTTACCATTAAACAGGACAATTTTTTTAAGTTCGTAAAAGCTTCATTAATACGGGCAAGTAGCGCCTCACGAGTTATTTACAGTCTGTATTCTTCATCAGCGGCCGTAGCACTGCCTTCACATACACCGTAAATAAACACCATACGGTGTATTCTTTATTTAAAAATAAGTATGACATTACTTCTCCAATAATTTATAATTACTACAGACAAAACAATACTCACACGAACTGGAACTCAATAATTACGAACAGAACAATGCGCACATGGAGTGAAAAGCGGTAATACGGTATGGATGAAATTATAGCGGGCAGAGGGGTAAATGAAAGAGCATCATGTTTATTTACTTAGGCACAAGAAGAGCTTCAAAATCATGAGAAATATACTGAAAATTAACACTTTATTAAAACACCTTAAGTGCTAAGGTCCTAATCCTAGTTTAATAAAGTACAGCCAATATAACATAAGTCCGGTTTTAAGTCTTCAACGGTTTTATTTTCAAATGTTAGTTGTGCAACGAAACAAAGTTCATTTTTTACAGTTTTTATGCTCTCCTGAAAAGTGTACACACTGTGACTTACGTTAGTATAGTTCTGAAGTAGAGATTTTATGTTTAGATAATTATCTTATCATTGACAGGTAGTAATAAAAATAATAAATGTTGAGACTTACAATATTATATTTTCATTGGCGTATTTCGACGGCTGTTTCGGCTATTCTGCCATCTTCAAGCTTTGTAGCCGGGTAATCTTTTATCAAGTGCAAACAAAAATACTTAATCACAATGCATGTGATTTGTCATTTTTATGTTTTATTATTTTTATTAATAATAAAAATAATAACAATGGAATAGGAACTGGACTAATTCAGATGTATTTTACAACTCAATAACATTTTGGCTCCAGTTTCATTAAAATCGTTCACCATATTACGAGATATTCTACAAAAACCCAGTTTTGAACCTTTAATTTTATATACACATTATGTTCCGAACATTTCTTTCGCTACAAAATGAACCGCAAACAAATTATAAAAACAAAGTTGGACATTCCTGACTAAGGACATAAAGATTATAATTAATTGTACTCCACTAACTAAGATAGGTTAAGTAATTGGAAGGTATTGGCAGGTTATACGTAAGGCGTGAAAGATAGTGTCACACACAAAGCAAATGACGTCACGTTAGCAAGTTTTGGCGAACAGTGATTTATTACCTTGTAAAGTTAACAAAAAACACAGTCAAATACAATTTATCATTTAATAAAGAATGGCATTTAATAAATAAATATAAAATTGAAAACACATTCCCTATTTACGTTTTTCCTTTAAAAAAAAAAAATATTTTTCAAGTATAAACCTGTTAAATTAATTCTGCTGTAGAGTAAATAACATTCATTTATCAACCATCAGTTAATTATTGAAAAGTATTCATTATACTAATTTTTTTTACATATAAAATTATTTGAATGTAATGAGGATTATGATTATTCGAATATTTATATTGGATGTAAATATATTTGCTGCCTCCTTTACGTTTGTTATTAATTTTTAAAACACTGTTTGTAGCAATATTGTATTTGAAGTAAGAGCAGTTTTTATCATCTTACGTTATTTTTATTTTGAAGGGCGGGGAGTGAATTAACAATTTTAAATAAGACGTAGGTTTATTTCAAAGGGAGACAAGAAATATGACATTCAGACAATTAATTGGGACTACTATAACTACAATGGCGGGCTGTTAAACTAATTTTACTCTCTATCTAAAAGAAAATTGTTTCTTTCCACCTTAACTACATTGTTTCCTCAAGTTACAGATAATTCGTCAAGGGGTGAGCGTGATTTGACATTTTAAAATTCCTTGATAATTAAGTATAATCGTTGTTTTATTTATATTTAGTTATAAGATTCTTACATTTGGAATCAAGTTAATTCATTTAGTTGTTGTAACTCATCAATCAATTAACCTGGATCGTAACATTGTCAGGAAAAAACGGAACAGTATTAAGATGACTCCATATCAACAGAAAATTGTTATTGAACATAAAAACATCAAAATATTTTGGAAATCAATCATTGACACAAAACAACTAAATAATGGATTTATTAGTTCTATATTGAAGAACAGTTTTAGTTATTTTGCAGCACAATGACGTAATAAAGTAATGTTATTTCTCTCTTCCAGACTTTAAACATTCCCAATAATTGACCATTCACATCACGTCCGCAATAGACTGTGAGCAAGGGATGGTCCCTACAGTCATGAAATGGCTCAATGATGTACGTAATAACTGTAATCAATGGCTCCTTTTATGCCATCTGAACTGAAGTTTTGCATATTAATACCCAGACTTGATTGGAGATGAAAGTACAGAGAAGGATGTGTGTGCTTATTGATCTTCGTAGAAATACAAATTGCCAGTATTTTCAAAATTGAACAGATTGTAGTTTCAAATTCCGAAATGTTCCAACCGAACTATTTCTTGACCCAATTTTTTGGTTTAATTTGATTATTTCAGATTTCAATGCTAGGGAAAAGTAAGGATTTCATGCGCTATACAATAAAGTCTTTTCAGTCATCATCGCCTTATAAAATTGAGGAAGGAAAGAACATAAAATAATCGAAACCCAGATCTCTAATATTGTAGGTTGGAAGAAAACATGTGATAAGGCCTATTAAGAAAAATAAAAGTAATGAATCTAACCCAAGAATGCACGCAAAATGTGTAGAACCAGCTAGGTTCCTTCGGGACTGCCACTCCCGTACTCACTGTATTGAATCTGAGAGAGTACATGATCCTACAATAAAATTAGTGTCAAACAGCCGGACCTTCTTAGGTGTTTGTCTAGTCGTTGGGAGCCATGTCTTAAAGGTGGGAGTTATGATTTATTACCGAATAGAAATTTAAAAAATGTATCGGTTCCTCTCAATATCTGTGATAAAACCACAGACTTATTTTACTAAACATCTGATGGTGAGTCCTGATTTGAGTAGAGAGTCCACAGTTCTAAATTAAAAATTGTAGGACCTACAACGAAATTATAATTATCGAATAATCTATTTGTTAAATATTTATATAGGAGGGTAATTTGTGACATAAAAATAGAATTGTAGAGCGAGATAAATTATTTAGAATGAAGGATATTTCATAAACTCAATTTTCAGATCACAATATTAAGAATTTATATGTTTGTCATAACATTTCTGAATTCGTTAAACAAAATATAAATAGCCGGTTAATGTATTTGCTAATTTTTAAAATTAGCACTTGTGTATTTATATTTATTCGTTGGAAAATCCAGTAGTGTTAAAAACAGCCGCGGATAAAATGTGATGTAGAGTAATTAAACTTTAGAATAGAGATACAGATAATCTGCATCCGTTATTATACTTCTGTGTCGACGTGGGTGAGGGTGGCAGCGACAGCTGGTGTGTTATGTGTACTGACAGGTGTTGTTGTATTTAGCTATTACTGGAAACAAACAATATTCTGGAGGGAATCCTTGCGTTGTAAAATGAAGCCTCGTGTACGACCAACAATATAACTCAGAATTAGCGAAAACCGTTCAAATGAACGCCATTTAGAAATATTCTCAATTATATTTTTCTCAATATTTGTATGTAGAACAAAAACTCGAACACAAGATCTCACAAAAATAACGTTTATTTAATCATATAAAATTATTTTTTGTGAGATGTTTTGTTCGAGTTTTTGTTCTACACAAGTCAAGCTCAATATTTGTAGTTTAGAGAACGATTATTTTTCCAATGAAATAGAGAAAAAAACATTAATAGAGAGACGATGCTTTTTCGTTTTGCAACCGATCTTCATCCAAATAAATAAAGAACAATTGAAATAAAGTTAAGCAGAACCATTAGAAGCTGGGTAGCCCTCATGCAATGAATACCCTACGAGAAAAGTTCAAGGAAAAGTGTCCCAATCGGCACTGAGAGGGAAAGGGAATTAAGGAAAGATCTAGGAATTAGGAGTAAATGTATAGACAAACAAGAGGAAAACAATATCATAATATGCGTACACCAGATATATTTATAAAAAACTATAAACACAAAATTCCGTTATGACGTCATCTTAATACCGAAACACCCAATGATTACGATTTAAAAACTATAACCTGGCCTGCATTAGTGTTGAAAATGAAGAATTGCGATGTTTCTAGAATTGTATAAAAAAAATAGATTTACAAAATATTCCAATATTAAACTATACTCTGAAGGAAATTAACCACACAAGGAAAACCGTATGAATTTAATTAAACAGAATATGTTGTCATATTAATTTCCAATAGGATGGATCATTGTCCAATAAGCGTCTCCGATATTATTGTTTGCAACAATAAAGTATATCATTCCATTTTTAAGTAAAAATTAACGTTCAACATAATTTTTTTGGGTTAAAATATTTATCTATTTTAATTTATGCAAAAATCAATATAATATTTGTTAGACAAATTTCAATCGAACTGAGGTAATTGCATGTTACCTGAACTTATTTATTTATATATGAAACTAAAATTATTTTAATGCAAAGTATATTGTTTTGTAAAATACAATTTATTTATACGATAAGTGTATATCCTGGATGTGTAAAACACTTTTTTTTCCACTCTTAGCACTGTAACTAAATATAGTATACCTATATAAACTTATATACATATACCTGGTATTACCGTCATGCAACTTTTGTTGTAGTTTACACTACGCGTTTCGAGAACAGGTTCTCATCTTCAGGTGAAATTATTTTACTCACATGTGAGCACGTCAGACACAAATAAAAAGTACAAGCACACACACATACACACAAAACACAACATAAAATATCGCACTGCACATTATAATAAAATTGTATAAAAATGTTACATTGTAGGTAGGCCTACAAGTTGTCATTGCCGCGGTCAATCGTCAACTCCGTTTACTGTAAATTGTAAACTGTAAATTCAGTTTGGTATGATTTTTAAAGCATAAGGCATGATTTCTAAAAATCTGGTCTGCCTACGTTACGTTGAAAATATATAAAAGTGTAATCAATCAGACTCAATCTAGTCAGTACTGGCTTGAGGATCCCAACTCGATTTCACGTAGTCTTAGGTTATGTCCCTTCAATTAATCTTTCATTTCATTCCTCCCTAGACCAAGTTACTCTTGTAGTAGCCCTATTCTCAGGCTAATAAAGTATTCAACGGGAAGAAGGCTGTATTTAATCTTTTTTTAAGGTTTTGAAATCGCCTTTAAACAACAACAAAATGAAGAAAGTGGTGTTTTTTTAGAATTTCATTAGAAATAAGGTTAACGTGCTGTACAGCTTGTTACGTACAACGACATCTATAACGTATCAAGATTTCCATTCGCAGAAATGGAGGATTTACGTCAATTGAATGGAAATTGAATCCTTAGAAAGTACCGCGGTATAATCCTAGAGGGTAGTGAAATTTGGGACTCCCAGCTAAGAGATGTTGTAAGACTATTTCTTCTATATATAATGGATGCTACTTACTTTACTTAGGCCCTCTTCAATTATTCCAAAGAACACAGGATATCAAGCAAGCCACTCCACCACCTCTGGTTTTGCACGAACAATTTCACCTCTCCCCAAGTTCTCAACAGCCGCAACTCCTCATCCACAGTTCTCCTAAACATTATATAAATTTTTATTATTAGTAATATATATGATTTAGAGTGTTTATACAGGATAAATAGTATTTTGTTCTCTTCTGATCGGATCAATAGTACAGGAGATATTTAAGATAATGTCAAAGATGGAATTATAAAAAAGTAATAAATACAATGGCTTCCGTTAATAGTTCAAGTGGAAAATTTATTTTCCAATGTACTACAGTACATATAATACGTTAAACCAGTAACATCGCCGTTTCCAAACAATGTACTGTAATTTTTAATTTCGGGCAATATGGAACGCTTCACTTAGTCTCCCCTCCACTCACACACACAGCGCCCCGAGTAGCATCCCCGCAATGGTAGTCGTGGGACAATCTGGTACCGTTTTAAGTTGTTCGCCTCTATAATGAAGTGCAGGTTCATCCCCTTTATGGATGGATCATTAGCATTGCTTAAAGATACAATTTACTTAAATAAATTATTAACCACTCCAAATTATTTTATTTCCTATTAATTGTACTTTATACACTACATAAAATGTTTAATTATTGCCCATTGAAATATAGAAAGCCTAAAGAAAATAAGTACAATATATTTATTATGGTATTGTTTATCGCTGTACATTTCAGTTTATTTATGAATATTTAAACCAGCGCACTTAACCGTAACATATTTACTGTTGTGCTTGAAGCAAACTGCGATTTAATTAAATTTGTACTTTTAATGACCGAGCTGCGCATAAGATAGATTATGGTGAATTTAGTCCTCTAAAATTACTTCCTTTATGGTTTGCTATTATTATTTTACATTAAACTTTAAAAGTCTTTATTTAAATGCAAATATAGTTTGTAATGCTTTAAAAAATCCCAAATTCTTTATAATATATAAAATATACGACCGTTTCACATGAATAATGTTGTTCAGTGAATAAAGTAAAAACAATTAGGCAGTATTTATAAACGTTCCTTACTATATCCTATCCTTAAGCCCCCTTTAACGATCTATCTTTTTATGTACATACCTTTGGTATTTCCTTTTTCTTAAAGAGAAATTGTTAAGGATTTCCTTAACCTTCCTTAGCGTTAATGTGGTTCAAGATCTAACTTAATCCTCCCTTAACAATATTGTTCAATAGTTATCGTTAGGCCTAATTTGTTATTAAATATTGTGAATATGATAACAGAACAAGATGATTTATTTTTTTAAAATTATTTAAGCACGTAAATGAGATCTCACTGCCAGCAAGGAGAAGAGATTTGGATACTGAATTGACATTTTATTTTTACGCTGGAAATCCATTGTAAATAGAGTTCATAAATTTTTATTTTTTATTTTTACGTTATTGTAAGCTCCCTTTGATTTCTATAAAATTTCGGAAATAAAATAAACCTTCAATGATACAAATTTATAGACAATATTAAATAATTTTACGTGAGGAAAAAGAAATGACTGAAATTACAATATTCTAGTTGTACAGTACACAATTACTGTAAAATGAGTCATTGGTATTTGACCTACTTATTCTTTTTTTTTCCTTCAACTTTGTACTGCCTGCGATTTTATTCTCAATTCATATTTTATATTTTAAACAAATATTTTTATAGATTGGAAAATGTTGCCATCACCTTTATATTTGCAAATCTTTCTACTTGCGAATGTGAATTCAAACTAATATAATAAAATGAACACGTACCAACAGCTGTTTAGCGATTAACGAACAATCAGCTGTAGTGAATACTGTACTCTCATTGGTTCTTATTGAAGACGAAATTGATATTGATGGAGTTCCTTTAGGGTTCCTTTATTTGCTCCTTAGTAAAGGAAATGAAATGTTATGGATTGTTCTTAAAATGTAACGTCTGTTAAGGGGTTCTTTAGTGTTTCCTTAGGGTCTCTTAAGGAAGTCCTAAGTAAGGTTCATAATTACGGTCCATAGTTTACCAAGTGGAGAAACGAAAAGCCAGTTGTAGTCAAACATATTTGTCAATCAATATATTTCTCTTCTTTCTTCTCTTCTTTCAGTTTCAAAATATTAGAATATTAATACGAACACTCTAATATTGTTAGGTTCGAAATGCACAAGAAAAATCTCATTGGAAAGATGATAGAGAGTTATCTAACTCAAAACTATATATTAAAAGGTGTAGACCTGGCTAGGGCTTTCGGGATTGCCAATTCTGTACTTACCTATATATTACATACTATAATTACGAATCTAATATTTTATAGAGTTCAAAAATAGAACATTGTGTGTGTTTTGTAATAAATATGGTCTTTTTACTAGATTTATTTACCTACAATCTTTATAATTTAATTTGTTATATTGTTATCATTTGTGTATGAAATAGAAAGAACGTTTTGTAAATAGAAAGAAGAGTTTACGTAAAAATATTTACAATTCCTTGATAGATTTCAAGTAACTTTTCAAACAATTCAGATTTAATTTAGAGAATATAATAATATGTATTCTTATACGTGTTGGAAAATATTTTGTTTCAATATTTTCTCTTTTTAAATTTTAAAACCTAAAAAACAACTACTTGTAAACATTCTTCTGAGAGAAACATACAATAAGAGAACTTTAGAATTGCAAATCTCACGATAAACAATATTAAAGGTCCTACAGCAGTGGAGAAACCAATTAACTATCAAGTGGATATATTAACTCCAAAGGTTTCCGAGTGCTACTGCTCTGTAATCAATTAACTTACTGCCTCGGTCAAACGTAATTAAACTTAGGGGAGTAATATTTTAACGTAATGAAATGGAACGTAATGTTGAATAATAGGAGTAGAGTATATAAACGAAAATCAATTTTAGTTGAATATAATCTATCTTTTGTTGTCTACAAATAAATATTGAAATTTATGTAAAAATGAGTAACTTTATTTATTATTAAGTCTCGTATTGAATTAGTGGCAACGTGAAAAGCCGATCAAGTAATTTTCCTTTATTAAAAAAAGTGGGGAATTTAAAATTTAAATTAAGTTTTAAATATGATTTTTGTTTAAAGTAATTTGGTTTAATTCACAATAAAGTTGACTAGCGTTAAGTGGTTAGGTATTGCTGCAATTCGCCCATTCCATAAGACTAGATAGTTCCCGAACACGCCCATATTTCAGATAATACTGGGAAGCAGTATTTCATTTGAAGCCTATTTAATTACGTAACACAACGCCTTGCAATAACTCAATGTTACAAGTTAATATTACAAATTGTTTCTAATTTTTATATGTATAGGAATTTTTCTTTTCTGAGAATTATCTTTCCTTTATTAAAAATTTAGTAAAAAGCTTCGACTGGCATTCCTAATTCTGAAATTGAATTCCGCTCTTGTGTCATTTCTTCCGGATACACTTACATTATTTAAACATTTACAAATTTTCCTGTTTTAAATTAAAATACCTCTAAGTAAAACAGTGTTGTGTTTCATGTCTACAGAGTTATAATTATATCTCGCAGCCGTTGTGGGAAAATGTCCACAACTGCTGGAATCCTGTTACATATTATTTACGATTTAATCATTCTCAACTTCACTATTAAAAGAAGTAGTTTTTCATATGTTAGTTTCTTAAACAAACACTACTTTATTCAAAACTAGCTTAACATTTTACAACAAATTTTCAATCGTCTAAATTCTTTTTGTTACCTAATTAAAGTTCACCTTCTTCTCAAAATACTTGAACAATGTTCTATTGTAAGGCAACAATACAAACAGGAGAATTGTATTAAGAGAAACAATACATCCCTCACAAGAGTCAGCTATTGACTCACAATCACTGACAGACAATATACACCTGCAATATAATTACATCTTTGTTGAGCACTTTGTTCAACTTTGATTACTTCTACAAATCTCACTTTGTATCATTGTACTTAATTATGTTGTTTAACAAGAGGGTATCTTTTAAGTTTATTGTTATTTAAGGGAAATAATTCACAATACTATATATATATATATATATATATATATATATATATATATATATATATATATATATATACTGATGTAATTTATTTATATACAGCCCTTGTTTGTATAAACAAAATGAATACACAACGTTTCGTCATTCTTGATCAATTGTCGTTATCAAGTATTAAAGTTGTACTATAATCGTGAAAACTACCAACATAGACTATTTACCTAGAACTGTGGTAGAAACTAAACCAAACATAATAAGCTAAATAAGTAAAGCTAAATCTAAGAGGTCAAAACAACTAAAAATCTACAGAAAATCTGATCAATAAAACCAAAATTCAACAGAACTACACCGGAAAATATACAATGTTCAACCCAAACATACAATGGTTAACTAAAAATAATGGAAGTGTACCAAATAGGGAAATTTGTCTTTTTAAAGTTAGATCTTAACCTTAATAGTATGTAAATTAATAGTAACTTTTGTGTAGAATTAAGCTCATTGATGTGCAGAATTACTTCAGGACTACCTAATGAAGTGAAATAATTATTTTCTATTTTTAATTCAGTTTTTACCAATGAACTTTATAACTCTCTTGTTTTTATATTATCATTAGTTATTCTGTTAATATTGTCTGGTAACGTTTTATATGAAAGGTAAATTTAAATAATAGCATTGTTGTATAAAATCTTAGTTTCTTTTCGCTTTTGAGGCCTAGTTTTAGTCCTGTGCTCTCACCTTAAATTATCAGTCTCGATATTATTTGTAGTATGGTCCTTGGCTACCAGCTTGCACATATTTATTTTCTAAGTTTATCACTTGATATCGACAGTAGATTCATACTCTCGAAAGGTCGTATGTTAATAAACTAAATATCCGTGCACATTATACATGAATAATTCATTGATTATGAAATGTTATATAATCATGTCACAAATAACTATTTCAAACAGATTACTTGCTTTGATCAGTACACCTTATTGTTACTCCTTCCAGCGAATTAACCAACATATGTTCCTACGTATTAATGGAAAGGAATAATTGACTTTAAATTTTAATGAAGTATTTATTAATGGAAGCTTATGTTTATATAATAGTTTAGTTGATAGGATTTGTTAACTTTATTTATTAGGGTTATATTACTATTATATTAAGTCTCAGTTGTATTGACATCTCAAGTTTTAACGTTTCAGTTAGTAAATAAATACCCTTTTCAATTAATATCATGCTTTTAATTATCTTGTACTTTTTTATACAGAGAAGTTTATTTTAATGTACATGATTTTTTTTTTAATTTTGTGTATATTGTTATTGTATTTTAATGGAGTTAAGTGGTAGAGAAGACCTGATGCTCCTAACTTTGCCCCTTATATTAAGACATAACTCTCTCTATAATCAACAAAATTTATATTGAACTTAAGTGTCAAATACAAATGAACATCATTATAAATACAAGTCTGGTAATTTGAATTGTTCCTTTGATATATTCAAAGTTAAGTTATTTCCTTTGAAGTAAGATTGCTAATTAGACTTTACGTTTTCCAATACAATCATTATAAAATCAAGACACGTCTCTTATATGTAACGAGTGTGATAAGGCTTTCATGTACAGTCAGTTAATTTAAATAATTGTATCAATTTGACACTAAACTTTTGTTTGGGACTGTACGGGGATTGATTGGTTTGTTTCATATTGTAAGTCTTTTGATTTGAGGTTATAATGTATATTGACAAGATTATTGAGGATAGAGGGCAAGTTTATTATAGAATAAAATAAACAAGTCTTGAACGATATGACTTTATGGATAACAGACACAAAATATTGTGCGGGTAGAAACTTCTCGTTATTCACACAGTTTCTTTCTTGGGCGTTGCATGAAATGTTAAATTGTATTGGTAGAAGGAAGTAGTCTTACCCAGTAGGCTAACTTTGTATAAAACAGTTGCTACACAGGTTTTCTGAACTCGTAATTAAGTATATTACTGCTTTCTTGACGTCTCAATCTCAAAATCAATGAGGCAACAGCCAGTGAAGAGCCTAGGGCTGATAGACGGCTTTTTCCGTAAGCAAATATATGGTTATCGTACACAAATTACCATCGCCGTTGTTCAATCAGAGTTCGCTACCGATTGTAAATTCTGAATTTTCTTCACGGGTTGAATCCGTAAAAGTTAAGAGTCCTTACGGAAAATAAACCGCTACCACCCGCGGGCTCATTTATTTGAGGCAATTAACGGGCCATATAGATGTGAACATATTAAAAAATATTCAGTTACATATAAGTGTGATATAATTGTGTTGTTAATATTATATTTATGATGTGATAAAGGTACTAATTTGATGTTTTTGTACAACAATTATTTTATTATCCCACTCTTGTTTTGCGAGCTAACTACACGCTGTTCTCCTTGGCAGAATTTCTTCGTAATCGGAGAAAAGTGGGTTAATAAATCCCCTAACAACCTTGCAAGACCTTCTCTGTTTTCTTTTGCGTAAATAAAAGTTCAAACATTGGGCTACAGAGGAACTTGTTCTCGATTGAATTAGTTCTCTACGTGGAAAAAACGTTGTAGCTTTTACAGGTGAAGATTATTATTCGATTATCCGGACGTCCTCAGATTGTTTTACGATTTATCGTAAAGCGGTTAAATAAAAAATTAAAGCAATTAAAACAAATATCAGTGTTTTGTTTATTTTCTTTATCAATTTTGTTTACAAACTTTGCGAATTATAAAGTTTGTTAAATATTTTGGTTTAAAAATACCATGCAAAAAACAAAACAAAACATGTTTTTCTCAGAGCTCACTTATGTGCTTACAGGTCTGAGAGACGCTTCATGGATCTACAACTTTTATTGGTTAAGACCCTTCTATTTCGACTTTCCTACTTCAGGTGTCTCTTGACCAAATCTTGTTCTCTTCCAACCTTGACGCTATTATAGTATTCAAGGGCTAGGAGTTTACATTACGTTCTATTCTTCCTTTTTATTTTTACAAGGATGTGATAACCAAGTGGTTTTACGCCTTCCAACAACAAAAAAAAGAAAGAATGGAAAAATCAACATTTGATTTAGTTGTGTTTTTTTATGTCACATACACCACTTCACCTTGACCCTCTACTGTGTCATGGACTCTGCCTAATCTTGTTCTCTCCTGTCAAAGGCATTCTCTGAAAATCACTATCCACATCCTGCCGCCATTTTCTTTTTATACTACAATTTGGTTATACATAATCATCTTATTGTGCACCATCCTCTCCACATGTTCAATACAACAAATTCTTACGATCTAAGATAGCGTACAGTAACAATACTTCACTATCCGCTATATCTTCGGTTTTGTAATTACGTCTAATCCGCTAAACCTTCTTATCTTCATATTCTTCTAATATTTTCCTTTAGAATCTTCTGAACACATTTGTATCATTGACAGTAAGTATCCATATAATGGTTCAGTAAGTAATCACAATGGTCTTGTATAGTTCGACTTCAGAGAATTTGGAGAGGAGTCTTGATTTAAACAGCTGCAAGTAAGCAAACTACGTTGGGTTGCCAGATAATACTGTAACTAATATTTTATATTCTCAGGTATTTAAATCCATTTACAATCTCGAAACCGTGTGCTATAATTTAAGAATGAAACAGCCTGCGTGGCTAAGGGGGAGCTCAATACTCGGAGTACCGTGAGACGTCCAGTTTTAATGTTACCTTACCGGGTATTATTGAAACACAATGTTGCCTTATGTTGCCGGGTATTGTTGCCTTATTCGAGGAAACACAATGACAACAATAACAAAACAACCTATGGAGACCAAGGTGTGATATAAATATGGGCTAATCCTAACCTCACAGGATTCCTCAAACTCAGGACGTTCTAGGGACATTAACTGAACAAAGACAAGGTAGAGATTTGCGTCAAACATCTCAACATTAGCAAAAGATAAGGAAACTGATGATCACCTAATCATTGTATAGATCTTACAATCAAGAGGTTTAGGTTGTTTGGACAACAATCGGCAACATAACTCTCGAAAGATAAGCAAAACTGTGAATAAATAAAACTCGTCGAGTTGCACTGTAAGCAGTAAAAAGTCACAACCCCTTAATTCCCTTTTATAAATCTATATATAATTTCATCAACTTAATCTAGAATTTATATTAATAATAACAGGGTAGGCAATCGAGTCTTTTTCTACTATGAATTGAATTTTTATATTTGCAAAGGAAATATTATTTTTGGAGTAAATTTAAAAGTTTAAACAATTTATTTTATTTGACCTTGAAAATAGATTACGTAATACTCGATTACCTAATAATATCTACTTTTATTCTTTACAAGGGTTGCAATAAATGACTCTGATTTATAAAGTTCAGAGATATGAGGTAATTAACCCTAACTAGAAGGGTGGAAATAACCACCCTCTCAAGAGGATTAAAGTTAAGCTTTATTGTCTGATGGTCTGGTATTAAAACACAACATGAAAATCGATCGTAACTTGTTTTGCTGGTAATTAAATTTAATAGAGGAAAGGAGGATTAAAAATTTAAAAAGTGAAATTAAATCGTGAAGAAGGAAAGTGAAAATATATTGTCTTTAAACCTATTCTGTTTTTAGTGTAATTCAAAATAATGTGTCTATTACGAAAGATTCATCTAACAGTGATTTTTATTGAAACTATTTGATGCACGTCGGTGATTGTTACCAACATTGCAACACTTTCAAAGCAAATTTAAAAACAAAAAAAAAACGTATCCGTCTATATCTCCACGTTATCAGTAGAAAAGTAAACAATCCCACAAATCGTCCTAAGATATCCAGCTTCCAAAAATCAACACAAATCATTTCAATACAATATTGTGAAGCCGAGAAAGTTCATTACTGAACCATAAACCAAATATGAAATAAAGGAAACTTGTTGTAGTCTCATTAAATATATTTTCTGTCGGTGACTTCTTGGTCCAGCCAAGTTCTATTAACTATATGTTTACTTAATTTAGTGTGTGTAAGTTTAGAAACACTAGATATGAACAAAATGTGTTTAAATGGCCGCCACATATATTCTATTTTATTAAATTTCAAAAGGAATCTATGATCTCACTATAGTCTCCTCTACCAAATTTCACGTTCCTATCTCATGTTCTATGGTTTCCATGGTTACGTGCAGACGAGTACGACGACGGACGGCACGTCGAAAACCACTTATTTGTTTTCTAAGACTTTGTCACGTGAATATAACTCAAAAAGGAGACGGACTTTTTGGCGATTAAAAAACTTAGTATTAGTAAATGAAAGTTGTGGACACTAACAACCTAAAATAAGAGAGACAAAATATGTAAGATGAATGTGAAAGAGTTTTATTTTTTCTGACAGGTGTATTTAATTAAGTTTTTCTCCCAATCTCTTTCTCACCAGGAATCTACTTTATTGAATCCTAAGAATACTTGCTAATACCCTGAAGACGAGCAGTGAGTTGGAAGTGTAAATAATTAAACTAGCAAATTGAATCCTAGATCAACATTAAATGAATATCCAACTTGTGCTATAAAATGTAAATACTTTTCCTGATTTATGATATATCTACTAGATTTAATAATACATAATCTAGATTAAATTAACTGTGTTTATATATACTTTTCCTGCATAAAAGATTTTATCATATAAACTCTATAAGAACAAATTTTAAAACACTAATGCAGGACATGTTATTTTGAAAACAAGAAGAGTAAATTCATGTCTATTTATTTTTATTTAAAAAAAAAATCTATTTCACATTTGTTAATTTTTTAGAAATTTTTACTTTTCCCGAAGCTCGTTTAAGGTAAAAAAGATAAAACGTTTACAGTAAAAAAACAACTTATTTTGTGACAGTTAAAATGCAATCATTTTCCTCAGATGTTTACTCCATTATAAAACCTGTACCGAATATTTTACGTGGATAAAAATAACACAAATACAAAACAACAAATACAAGGTGCGGCAAAAAAAACGATCTATTTTCTGCGGCGCACCGTTCAGCGACAGGTTGTCTGAGGGTGGTGGGGGGTAGGCTTGTTGGTAAGCCTACACGACGCCATTGTCAGTAGTAATGGAGCAGTGGTCGCCTGAGCAACGCGCGTTTGTTATCGAGGCGTATTATAAAAGTGGCGATTCAATCATTGCTACTTAGCGGCAGTTCCGTGCGTTCTTTCAATTAGGTCGACATGGAGAAGTTCCGTCGCGTAGCACAATATGCGGTGGGTTACTAACTTTAAAACAACGGGTTCTGAGTTGAAAAAGAAGCCGACAGGCCGTCCAATGTCAACGGCCCAATATGTCATAGCACCACTTTGAGAGTGTAATCATAATGTATCTCTGTAAAACAGGAGATGACAGTTGTGTCAATATCTCACTGCATCCAACAAAATAAAACTTATAAAATAAATAAAATTCAATTGGGTTAAAGTTATAAAAAGAATGAACAATAAACGAGATATTTTATACCATAAAAAGAAACGAAGTAATCTCATTTGTGGTAATTACAAAACACATGTTTTGCAAGTTTCAAAAGTAAAACAAATAAAGATAATAATTTTATTAACTATTATTTGCGTTATAGATAAAAATATTTCTCTATTCTTTAAAAATATAAACGAGAAAAAGAACCAAACTTAGAAAATATTAAAGACCAATTAAACGCAGGTTATTATTAAAGAACACAAAGTTCAACACATAAAACGTAAGATAACAGTTATTCAAAAATCAATTATTGCCAGATTTTCATTACCTATAAAACAAAGGGAATACATTTCTTCAAGACCGTCATTGCTAAGTGAAATTTGTATAAACTCGTTAGAGAAGGGAATTGATTTCCTGTATTGAGGTTATGTTTCAGTTAACTGCTTACTTTGAAGTTGGTATTTCAATTAAACCTTAAGTCTACATTTACAATCAATATAACTGGGATTACTAAGTAATGAAGACACTTGAATTTAATTTATGTTTTGTATGAAATAAGTTTTAATTTTAATTATACAATAACTTTCAAGAAAATGTTACTGAAATATTTGTCTACCGATAAGGTGAGGATACATTATTATTACATCATAAGAGCTTCCTATAGGTTATAACACTAAACCGTAACTATAATTCATCTCACCCTATGAGAGGGGGGTTGCCACTGGTTAAACAAGCGATCACCTTTCGTTATTACTTCTCAACTAACTGGCCACTGTCGATAACAAGGTGTCTTCATTACTTTTCTTTTACTCTTAAGTTTTTTGTCAGTTGATCTTCCTGATCCTCCTACAAATTATAATTTCTACAACAGAACTCTTTACTTTTCGTTACTCTCCAGCATAGAGGAGATTGCTTGTCCAGCTTAGCTCTATTAATCTATCCTGTTTAAAGATGTCCTTGCGAGGTTCCCGTCCTCGGAATAGAAGAGAAGTTAGAAACCGTAATCTTCCTCTGCTCAACAGTTGATACATATGTAGTCATTCCTTCTTCCGAGTCTTTTGGGCAGTAATAGAATGACAAAGAGTCAGCAAAAATAATCTATAAAAATTTATCTACAAAAAAGAGAAAAAATATGATTTTTTACCCATCAAAATATTTCTCTAGTAGGCCTATTCTTACACAAGAAAAAGTTAACATAATACATACAATTGTTTTCTACAAATGTCCGCATTTTACAGATGGCTTATTACTTGACTGGATGTCTCTTATACTCGAATAATTACAATTAATAATCCCTTATCTCAATACAGATGCTTATTTGAGTTAAAACTTTGCAGACAAACAAAGGATTCGATATCCTAACTTGATAGTAATCCGTAATGTGAGGTTTGCTTTCAAAGTTTACAAGTTTGATTGGAGAAAGGATTTCTAGAAACAAACTTCATTTCAAGGTAGTGTTTGGGATTTCTGGAAACAAACTTCAATACAGTGTTTGGTATTTAATTACTTAACTTAATTCAGGAAGTAGTTACATGTCTCTAATTCATATCATTTATATTATGTACAGGGTGTTCTATTATGTAGAAATGACATAAGTATTTTCGAAAAATTGTTTGTCTTGACATAAAACCATTGGTCTTATGAAAAGAAACACCAGAATATAAAGAACCCTAGTTATTAAATACTATAATAGCCTCATTGTCGGAAGATATTTTCACTTGTTCAAGAGAGACTTGATAGGAAATATTGAATTAGGGATCAAACAGAAGAACACATGTAAAAGATCTAGATCCTGTTAGCTCCCCTCGGGATATCCAAGACTCACTAAATTTAGCCCCTGAGGATAGGCTACAATTCTGAGAAAGCAGGAGATTAAATTCATTAAATAGGAAGTCTCTCAGAACTTCGTAACATAAAACTTATCTGTAGAGGGTGTAATAGCATGTTTGTAAATTTTATTGTATTTTGAAAATGAATGGTTGTTCAAATGTTTTTCCTGTTCTAATATTTTGAACCGTTTCGTCAGATACTGCTGGCGTTAGGTAACTCTTCCACAGGTATCCAGTGGCAGGAACAAGGACCAATCAGATCATCTCCAGAGGACGTACATAGTCACTCAAGTCTATTTAGATACGTTTTAGATTTACGTTTGCATGTAATGTGATAAGGATTTTTTCCCCTCGAATAGAGCTAGACAAATCCTACCAGAGAATCACTTCAAAATATGAATCGGTGGGTATAATGTCAAAAAGAAACTTGTGTGCTCTCATTTGCAGTTTATAAAACAAAATTCAAATCCGGACGTGTCTCTGTCGTGGATACCGACAACGTACATAATATTCAACCATAAACGATAATACAAGTTACACTGATGTAAGAACTATAATATATTTGTTTAACTCGGGCTAGCCACCAACCAATACTTTTCCATGATTGGTGACGGCACGAAATCGAAGTCCATACATTACAGCGGTGACGTAGATGCAGTTTCATGATCTACTTTCATGACCGACGTTGTGGCAGTATACTGGCTCATGACTGCTGCCACGGGTGTTTTCTACCGTTTCCATCATATCTTTACTCTCTCATGAAGGGTTAAGTTAAATAGGATTGGTGAGGTGTTCAGATAATTTTTCAATGCGATTTATGAGTTTCGACAAGGCTTTTTCACAAGTATAAGACGACGTTGTGTTGACATTTGGCTATTTTCAACATCATCTCACAATACAACAGAACAACTAAAAACTTCTTTTTTTTTTCACAGATTACAATCAGAACTATCGTCTGAAACCACAAAGAGTGTCGTAGCTTTACTGAGTTGGACATCACAATGCGTGAAATTCAGCAGAGACAGGATAACGATCACAAAATGTCGGCGCGCCCCACACCGTTCCGTTTGTGATACTACAATCACCACTAAAATTCCATTTTTAATATTGTAACCTACGGACAAGCAGAAACTTTAAAATAAATTTTACATTGCCATTGAATTCGATACGTCTCGTTAATCCCCGTGACTCACGATCTGATGATGGTCTCAAGCAGCCCGAAACTGCAGTAATCTAATTAGTCCCCATTAATTAAACCCATTGGGGATTAGCGAGATGTACCGAATAAAAAGTAATTAAATGTATTCATGAAATATGACTTTAACTATCATACTGTATTAATTGTATTTTCAATGCAAATGAAAGTTTCTTTTGCTGCCACGCAAAACTGTATACTATGATTTCGCTATTATCGGGTTTTCTACAATTCCATCAAATTTAAAAGAAGGGGGAAAAAGTTGAAGAATGTTATAAATATTACTTTATAATTACTATTACTATTGTATTCGACTTGTAAATAGATAACGATACGATTTAAACGAGTATATGAGTTTAAAGCCTGAGGCATATGAAAAATCCCAGATATTGAATTAACTCTACTTAAACGGATATCTTGGTTACTCCAAATAATATGAATAAGGACCGCCATATATGATCTAGGTAGCAGAGACAGTTGGAACGCTTACATAAAAAGTTACATTACAAGGGTGTATAATTTAAATTGGATACGCGAGCTCTAAAAGGCTCTTACCCGCACACACTTCTCGATATAACTTCAACTGTAATACATAACCTATTTCTGTATAAACTCCAGGGTGAAGCACACGTGTACATGATGAAGGATTACTTATATCTAGGATTACATTGTCAAGATCTAGGATTTGATTGGTTACACGCGTATCCTACAAGTATCCACAGAGTGAAATATTGGAAAAACTTAATCTGACAGATATAAATTTGTCAAGTGTAGAAGACTATTGACTAAATTTATTAGAGCTATTCGTCTCTCATCTTATAGTGTGCCGTATTGATTAAATATAATATTGTAAAAAAATGTTTAATTATATGTCTATAAAACCTCTCGAACAAGAAGAAGGAAAGTGCTGTGATAGACTGTTTGCAATTGTAGTTCATTATGACTTAGAAACTTGAAATATTTAAATATAAAATCAATATTAAACTCTTCGTTGTCTTAAACATTTAAACAATTTAAAAAACTTCACGATTATAATTTCCAGAAATGTATGTTCAACATTTACAAATAAATAAAAATGTCTTTTAACATTAAGTCAAATTAATTAGCACTCATTACATTTTTTGATCAAAAATTCCACAATTGTGACGCAAACTTTAGAATTATCATTTAAGTCTTTTATTCTGTAAAACGTTACTCCCTTTTATTAGCTACATACTCTGAGCCACTAATAATCAAAACAGTTATAATGTTAAACTTCACCTAATTTTCAAACTAATTTACGTTAAATTTTAAGGATTACAGAAGTTTTGTTGCAAGTTTTTATAGTTTCCAAGTTTACCAGTAGATGGAATAAGGAGCGTTCAAGAGATTTGAAGGTATTAACAAGTTGAGAAAACGTTATTACATTCCTAGCATTCCAATGTAACACAATTGTATCGCTAAATCCTACCATTAAACTTTCAAACTCAACATTTCCGTGAGAATATTAAAATCTAAATCTTACAAGTTGTTTTATTACTTCAACAAAGTTTAAGACAAACAATATAATATAAGTTTAAGAAGTACTACATGAGCACAACTTTAGCAGTTAAGATTTTAGTTTCTGCAGAACAGTAACAATTTACTCTTTGTTACCACTATGATCCTAGTTGTGAGACTTTCCAGCATTGATACCGACCATAAGCTGTATACAGGAATCCTAAAATTGTTTTTCTACTCTTTCCAAATTTTAAAATGTTTAATAATTGTTTAGAAGCTATACTCTTTTTCGATGCTGCTTCTCAGTCACTGCCGATTTCTAAAATAATAAGTTGTTGTTTTTATTAAATAGAACGTCTAAATAGTTATAAGCTGGAGGCTTTCCACAAACTGCACAAGTTCAAGGATTTACTCAGTTTTACTATTTAATATAAACAACTTTATCAAAAGCATATGTTTCAATAATTTTAATACTTAACACATATCTCGTACAACAAAATAAAATTGATTTAGAATTCAATTTGAATGAGATCTATATTTGGTTAGAAAGAAATCTTTCTGACGACAGTTGAATTATGTTACAAAATAAATAATTCCCTATTTTGTAATCTCTTACTGTACTTATCAGTAGTGTATGCGTGCCTTTAAACTGATTTCACGTCACGTTATAAGCAAAGATACTCTATAGTGGTCTGTCAAAGCTGATAAAGTGTACTGTCATATTCAGACACTACAACTATAGTTTACTTCTTCATTTTAACATTCCATAAATTCGTCTTATAATTCTCCTCTAGATACAACTCAGAACAAATAAAATATCTCAATTCATCTCCGGTGTTGTACTCTGTTAATATTTTTCCAGAGGTCTTTTGATAATATACCAATAACTTCTCTATGAATATCCTTAATATTTTTTCGTAATATATTCAAACACAATACCGGAAAGAGAAAGCTACTTTTTTATCGACAGATAACCTCCAGCATTATGGTAGCCTAGACGTTGATTAATAACGTCCTCATTGCTAAATGGGTGTTTTTTCTTATTCGTCATCAAAGTTGTAAAAAAAACAATACTGCAAAGTAGCCTTGGAGTGCTTTATCTGTGTTTGAAATTCAGCACTGTACTTTCAAGGACTCCTACCAAATCTATGATTGTATAATGACTTTTTATTTTAAATAGAATCCGCATGGATGCGCTCTATAAAAAAGCAACACTGAAAAAATATGTCTAAAAACTAATTTTCCTTTATGTTCAAACAGCAGAATTAATGATTATCCAACGTTCATTTAATCTCATACCCAACTGCGATATACATGAGTTGCTCCCTTCCCTATTTTATGTTTATATTGTATTTCTTTATTCTTAATTATAAAGAGCGGTACCGGTACACCAAATACAAATCAAATTTTAATCCATATTAAAACTTGTGTAGACTTATTGAAGACTGGGGAATTGGTAACACAGGGAAATTGTATTTTCCCATTTGGGTGTTAACCTGCGTAAGGGTGACGGTTCATTATTTTCAATTGCGGCAGGATAAGTGCTCGCTTTAGTCCGCAACTCGTTCATGGTCATTAAGAATTATAATTATAATTCGTCATTATTTACTGTCGTTGGAAAAACAAAATTTTCAAAATATAACGATCCCTGATTGTTGACATTTTGTGATAGACAAAGAAAATATGTTTTTAATAATAAATAAGTTAAAGTTTGCATAAAAACATTAGTTTTACCAAACAGAGCACAATATAACGGGACTTCATTGGGATGTTAATGAGATACGGTTTAATAAAAAATAGTTACGTTTATAAAAGTAATATTTTACAAAACGTAATTGTGTGGAATTATATTTTCATAAATCTCATCATTATTATTTCACAATATATATTTTTATATTATTATTGTAAGAACTTATAACGAACATGGTTGTATCTTGAAATGTGTACATTATGAATAAATACTTGTTAGTCAAACTAAATTAATCGACATAACTGCATCTGCTATACAAATTAATTTGTCAATTGTTCCTATAAATTTTACTTAAAACTCACATCTTAATGATATGATCATGTCGAAAGTAAATATGATCAATAAATCAACTCAAGAACAAACAACCTGAGTTAGTTGCCATGGAAACTTGTAAAACACCTTTATTTAGTAACTCATCAGCAATATCACTTTTATAATTATATTTTTCTTGAATTTGTCAGCAACAAACAGGTAGGTAGTGAGGTATTAGAGAAACTAATGATGGATAAACAGGAATAAACATAATAAAATAATTAAGATGGGCATAAGTTGAAAGCCAAAATAATTTACTACTTTAGAAAGTTGTTTAATTGTAATATAAAAATATAGTTGTATTTCTTCTGAGTTTAACCAATACGCTATTCCATTTTGTTACTTTTTGGGGTCATAAACCGACGGAGTAGAATTTCCTTTGCGACTCGAAATCGATTTACTACTACTGTCTAATAATCCGTAAAACCAACTATATTCCTCCCCGAATTCTTCCTTAAGAAACCTATGGGAACCCCTAAATATGTCTAGCATACTCAAATCATTAACACATTACCGTCAATCCATTGAATTCATAAAAACACAAAACACCCCATTAAGTGGTAATAAAAATCTCTTCAAGACGTTGAGAATCGTCCCCTGGGGAGAAAACCCCTATAACCACTAAAGGAAAACGTTTCACCATTGGTTTTCAACCCTTCTTTACTAAATATTGAAATAAAACAAACACATTTACAAACTCTGTACTCAAACTACTCTGAAGAGGAATGGATTTAGGTTTACACGCGGGCTTTTAATCCAGGGTCAGTAAAGACCTAAGCTGTTTCTTATTGTACTTATTTAATAGTCACGTCGGTGTAAATAGTCCACTTTGTAACTGGAACTGGTGTAAACGGTGGTGGGTGTGCATGAGACAGTCTAATGGTTGTCCAAAATACAACCAGCAACAAATAATGTGTTTAAATTCACTATTTGCAACAATCCAAATGTACCTCTACCTCTCCAGTGCATTCCGCAAAAAGTATTATTATTGTTTTGTCACATGTATGCTAAATATGAAGTTATACATCTCATGAATTCAAGATTAAAGAGGATATTCTGAAAATAACAACAGGCGGATAAACAGAAGAAAAAAGAAGTTCTAAATAACGTGTCTATGAGTCTTTTTAATAATCTATCGACTCTGAAATTATTGATCTGTCTTTCATAAACGTCCGGAATACTCGCAAAACAATTTGTATTATTTTCGTAAATGTCAGTTTAATTCTAAACCTAGTTAAAAACATATTTTTATAATCTTCTAGATAAAAATAAATTTTAAAAATTTAACAGGAACCTTGTTAATTTAATGGCTCTCTTTGAATTTTTAACTGAAATCGTGTTGTTCAACGTAGTTTGTATGCAACATAAAGTACCGAATAATAAGGTACTTTTAATATTCTGCTTAGATATTTCAGTTTGTAAGTTTAATTAATATTATTGGTCACTTGGGAGCGCTAGTTACCTGCGTCAACACGCTGATGGAACTGATAAACACACAAAGCTGATACTAAGTTATAGTGGAAACAAGATGCAGAGTTAATCTTATTTAATAAGTAGGGCAAAGCTCGTATTACGGGACTAACATTGTTGGCTTCGACTTTGGTACTGAAGTTGCTATGATAACTAGCAAGAAATGCCCCCAGAACAAGAATAAAGCTGGGGTTGGCTGTTTGCGATTGGTAGTTTATTGTGATTTAGAAAATTGAAATATGAAATAAATATTAAACTTTTCATTATCATAAACATTTAAACAGTTTAAAAAAATTCACGATTAAAATTGTCTATAAATGTGTGTTCCACACTTACAAATAAAAAAAAAACTTTTTAATTTTAACATTAAGTCAAATTTATTAGGATTCTTTACATTTTTTTATCCAAAATCCCACCATTGTGGTGCACACTTTAGACATATCATGTAAGTCACTTGTTCTCCGAAACGTTTACCCTTTTTATTAGCTAAATACCCTGAAACACTAAAAATCGACTCAGTTATAAAGTTCTACTACACCTCCTTTCATTCAAATTTCAATGATTACAAAAGTTTTGTTACAAGTTTTTTTTATAATTCCTAAGTTTACCAGTAGATGGAACAAGGAGCGCTCAAGAGATTTAAAGGTATAACAAGTTTTGCAACATAATTACATTCCAATGTAACACAGTATCGCTAAATCCTTCCATTAAACTTTCAAGCTCAACATTTCTGTGAGAATATTAAAACCTAAATCAGACAAGTTGTTTTCTTCATTCACCAAAGTATAAGACAATGAACTATATTATTAATTTAAGAAGTACTACTTCAACACAACTTTAGCAGTTAAGATTTTAGTTTCAGCAGAACAGTAATTTAATCTTTTCTATTGCTATAATCCTAGTTCTGCAACTTTCCAGCATTGAATTCGACCATAAGCAGTATATGAGAATCCTAAAATTTAAAGTTATTAAATTATGTCTGGCAGCGATAATCTTTTTCGATGCTGCATCTCAGTCACTACACGTTTCTAATAATAAGTTGTTTTTTTATTAGATAAAACGTCTAAATAGTTATTAGATGGAGGCTTTCCACAAACTGCACACGTTCAAGGATTTACTCAGTTTTGCTGTTTAACTTAATTGAGTTTAACATTAGGCAAACTTAACTTTTTCAAAAGTCTATTTTTTAATTAAATATTTGTAACATATCACTTTTTGTATTTCCGTCTAATCAGTGACTTTTAATATTCTGCTGAGCTATTTCAGTTTGTAAGTTTAATTAATATGTTTTCTCATTTGGGAGCGCTAGTTAACTGCTTCATAAAAGCTGACACTATTATTTACAGTGGGATCTACATACAGACTTAATATTATTTAATAACTAAGTCAAAGTCAAATTTGCTGAAGGACATCTTTTATGGATAAAACAAAAAACATATTAGTCCCCATCACGTAAAAAGAATGCAGGTTCATGAGTTATCAGTAAAGAAACAAAAATCTGCCGTGTGGTTGTTATGAAATACGCAAATCCACAACATCACCTTTACAGATTTCATTCAGAATTAAGTGAAATGTGTAGATTAATGACACAAATATTCTACTAATATAAAAGTTTAAGTAAAAATTTTATAGTTGAGGAATAATTGGCAAATCAAAAATACGTTTTTATCTTTGTCACTAACAGCTCTGGTTTAATGAATTATGACTTCCGCTTAAGACGACTTGAGTTGCAAGCATAGACTATTCATAGACATAAATATTTTCTTCAAAGACGGCATCCATGCTGCATTTTTATCTTTTTATTGAGAAATATCTAATTGATATTTTGGGTGATAATTTGGATTTGGTTTTAGGGGTTTTACGTTTTAGCCTATGTGATAAGTTTGTGGAATATTTTTGCAACGAAAACATTATAAATAGGTTCCTAGAAACGGTTTACACTCTAACACCCCACGTCCTTGATTATGTACACGTTTATCACCACATTATCGTGTATACAATCATCATGGTAGGTGATGTCTTCCTATTTTCCTGTTTCAATAGAGACTAGCTTTAGATTACTCAATGAGAGGAGTTTGGCGTCCTCCGCGATACCCAAGTCAATCCGGTAGTGTATTTAATTCAAAAAAAACACACACACACACGCACACACACGCACACACACACACACACACACCGTACCAGTTATACACAAGGATTTATGACAATACAGAGAAGAAAGCACGTCTGGCAGTGGTTAGCAGACAACAGCTGAATGTGTTAAGCTGACATTATGCTGCTCTGCCGAAGACATGTTCTTGGGTTTCTTCTTAAAACAAAGAAATTAATCTCGTCTGTTGGAGCGTATCCTATCATCTATAGAGATGTTGTTAGAGCTCAGAATTCAAAGGAACATAGTCAGACGTCTCAAGTAATACAATAATGGTAGACGTGTTGAACATGTTATGTAGTGGTAATAACATTACCGTTACTATATCATATTTATGTACAACAAATTGACCAGATTTACTGCACACGCTCTAGTATATTGTTAAAGAAGTATTTTTTATTCACTATTTAAACAGAATAAATCTCAATAAAATGTAAATAAAGTTCCCTCTGGTGGTGTTAAAAGCAATTAAATTTGTTGAATGGATTACGCTAAAGGTTTATGTTAATATACTGTACTTCTGCCAGAATTTAATGCAAATTTAAGACCTACAGTAATTAAGTTAGACAGTGCAATATTCAAACAATAAATTTAGAGAAAGTTTGTTTACGAATTATTTATGTTCTACAGTATTAAACTGGAGAGAGCATTTCTATAATTTGTTTTCAGTATCAGTGTTTATTGAATTGTAAAAGGTAATTAACCGGCAAGTCCGGCTAGTTACTATGTAAGGTACAATTTTAGCAGAACATATACTGTACGTAGGTTTCTAGTTCTAAATTATCGTCTTAATTGTTAACGTAATGGTGGAATTTCATTAAGAAGTCAAAAATATTGATGTTGGGTGATATTGTGGTGCTTAACCCAGCTCCATCATGCAATGTAATACACATATAACCCACAGAAGATATCCTTTTGGGGTATGTAGGAAATGAGTTAATTAAATCACGTATATGAGGACAGCCTTGGAGTAGATAACACCGTATTTGGCACTATGTTCCTATGTTAATAGCCTCTAAACGATCGGTTAAGATCATTTCGGAAGGGTCTAAGTCTCTAAGGTAATATTAATGTGAGCTCAATTTAAAAAAAAAAAAGCTAATGCCTAAATATCAGTCTAGCGACCATAGTTTATAGAATGAAAAAAATGTTTGCCACAATTATAAGTAATACTTAATCAGTGTTAGTCTCTCATATGAGATGTTGGTAATGTGTCCACGCTTCTATATTTTAACATTAAAGTATTTCCTTCGGCCAGAATCATTTGAAGTAAGTCGAAAGAAGTATTTCGTTACATTAAATATGTTACAAAATCAATAACACACGAGATATATGATGTTTAAAATGACCACCATTTTGATGTTTTCAATTAAGTTTGTGTAAATTTCAATATGGAAACACAGTAGTCGGCTATATCCAATATAATTTTACTATCGTAATTTTTGTACCGGTTTCTTAGTTCCATACAGGTGACAACGACGATAGACTAACGGTATGTCTAGTTCTATCTAGTTCCATACAGGCGGCAACGACGATAGACTAACGGTATGTCTAGTTCCATCTAGTTCCATATAGGCGACAACGACGATAGACTAACGTTATGTCGAAAACAGCTTTTCTGTTTCTCGAACCAATGAAACGTGATGTTAAAAAACTAAGGTCGATTTTTTTTGTAACTACCAAATTATTTGTAACTTTCTATCATGTATATGTTTTCACGTTTCAGTAGGTAGCAGGATACGATTGTGTATTATTTAGGTATATATTGATGACGACATCATTTTGTTTAATGGAAACTCCAGACAACTGAACATCTTCAAAAACTTCATTAATAATGTCATCACACAATAAAAATTTACTCTTGTTATAGAAACAGATAGCCAATGAATTACCTGGATCAAAACATATTACTGACCAAACCATACAAACTTCTTCTAACCACCCACCCTCATAAAGTAGCGAAATATTTAGTTTTAGTGCAAGAGTGAAATGAAGCAATGTGGGATTTCATGGAACGCAAATTAAATATCAAATTATGTGATTTTAAAAATACTAGAAGTTGAATAAATAATTCTTTGTATTTCCAGTATTTTCTGAGAAAACTGGTGTAAAACAGTTTGAAAATAGGAGTAAATAACAATAGGAGTTGAAAAAAACAATTTGTTATGCTTCACGTAAAGTAACTTTGTTTAACGGTTAAATAAACGCATGAAAACTTTAGAGAATTTATTTCCAGAGATAATTCATCTAAATTAAAGTAAATAGATAACAACTAAAATTTACACTGATTTGACTTTTATTAAACACAAACTGGTGACAAAAACAAGTTACAATTATTTTACATAGAACAAAAGTTATATCGTAATTTTCTTTTCTTTTTTTTTTAAATATCTTTTTTGTAACTTCCATTTGTTTTATTCTTTCTTCATTCATATAATTTTTATCAGAATTAAATTATCTACAAGTTTTTATCAACGTTTTATCTGCTTTTAAGACAAAGTTATTTCACGTCTAACCTAAAAGGGTGCGCGTTTGGACTACGATTTGTTGCATTTAAAACACCATTTATATAAGATACATTTCAGGGACATATTTTATTGAACTTTCAGTTAAAAAACGTACAAAATTCCTAAGTTTCTTTCTTTTAATTCGTATCCCAAGAGTTACTTGGCTTCATTTCATACTCGGAGCAGAAATCAGAAGTATTTCATTAGCCGTAACTCCCATTTAGAATCACCCTGTATATTAATTAATTATCATTGTGACCAACTGAACTTTTATTTACATTCAATTTACCTATGTCAAAATATTTGTTTGTAAATTAATTGTATAAATTAAAGATTTGATTTAATAAACTCCAGTTGCCGTAAACCATCTTGTAATTCAATTTGCATGTCTAAGGCGTGGTCAAAGATAACAGTAACAAAGTTGTCATCCTGTGGTATCTGAAGGAAGTTAGCCACATCAGGAAACTTTACCTTCTGCATAAATTTGCATAAACCAGTACCTACGTAATATGATTTTAGTTCTTTTATAATACTTTTGTTTAGTGATAGTTACAAGTTTCTTATCTAGTATTTATCCATGTTTGATACTTTATGAAGATATCATGTAATGAAAATCTATTTGGAAATTAATTAATGATGAGAAATAGATAGTTTGTTGTAACAGAACGTTTGTGTAGCTTCTTTGATGTCGACTCAAATCAGATTATTCACTGACGGTGTTTCTCAACAATTAATCTTTCAATTTTATTACAATTTTTTATATAAATATAACAGATTACAATAATGGTTGTAATGAAGTCGATTTTGGAAATTCACTCTGTGAGCTGAAGTATCTGAGATCTAATGTGCTTCTAGTCGCAATAGGTAGAAGAAATACACATTTAAAAGGTAGACATTACTCTAAACATTATAGATTACGAAAGAAGAGATTTTTATTGTTGTTTACCGAGATAAAGATAACCTCGAAACAACAGGTTTGTTAAAAAGCAACCCGTTTCATACAACGTATCATCTAACCGTGCTATGACTAATCTAACCTGACTAATTTGTTCCTACTTATTACAAAATAGGGTTACCTTCGATATATTATAATATTACGTGGGTTTTAGCCTGCTCAAGAATTCCCTGCTCTTTTATTGGTTAGCACTCTGGATTTAAGAGCGAGAGTTTGGGAGGTATATTGAGGAAAGCAACAATTAGTAGCGAACTCTGAATGAGACAGTTAGAACCAACTGTGACGAAATTTCGAGGTACTAACGTCATATCTAACTAAAATTCCGCCTACCATGCTTAGACCCGTCACGGGCTGTTGTGCCATTGAGTTTAGCTTAGTCAAGCATCTGCGTCCAATCTTCATTATGTCGGTTTTTACCGGATCCTTCCATCAATTTTATATACAATCTCACACCAGGCCTCTAAACACCAACCTTAAAACAATTATTCACTAAGCAGTCATTCCCTATTCACAGCATATGCCCGTATCAACTATTAGCATTTTACTAAAACAATTATTCACTAAGCAGTCATTCCTTATTCGCAGCACATGCCCATATCATTTCAACTATTAAAACATTATGTTTGTTAACAATCGTAAATCATCGTGAAATTTTTATATCTATTGATTTTTCGTTGGCGTAAATTTCTGTATCCTTTTTTGACTTTATCAATTCTTCTTCTCAAAATCTTCCGGTTCACAATTCTCTTGTGTTTAAACGGCTACTTTCATAACGGTACATGTAAAATAATTTATTAAAATATGTGCTCTCCCATTCGTAACCATATTAAGTCTAATGATCATCCAGTAATTTACTAGTTTTGTTTTGCTCCAAACTAAGTTAATCTTTTGCGAACTCTGTAAGGACTTCTTTATTTCACTCACCATTCTACTGAAAACCTCATCTGTTGTATTATTTAAACGTGTAGAGCCTCACGATAATACAGACACTAAAAATGTAATGTTCAGAATGAAATCCATCCTGTATATGAAGTTATATATTTTTAAACTTTGTAAAGTTGGTAGTATAATTAACTAGAAATTGATGCAGAGTTATGCTAAAACCTGATGTGAATATGTAAGCAATGAAATGCTTTTATAATTAGAGAGAGATTTTCATATTCATAAATTTGTTAAGCATTGCAATCTCACGTATTTAACTGTGCTAAGTAGAAACAGTTTTATAAAGGTTTACTATAAACCCCTGCTATGATTTACATTTTAGTCTGTATACAGTATGACTCTAAAGTCATGTTACAGTTTTAACTTCAGACAAGTTTTAAACCAAAGAAATTAAATATTAAATTGTACATTAAATTGAAGAACAACTGAAGTTTTTTTTTATTGGAATTAAATTTAGTGTCTATAAGTGGCTTTGATTATATCTAAATGATATTTATCTTTCTACCATACACGGACGAAACTTATCAAAAGAGAGACTTTACTGTTCCTCTTATTCGTTGTTATAAGTACTGGTTAAGTCTACAACTACTGCTTTACAAAACTCTACAAAAATCTATTTTATTAGGTGTCAAGTCCTGAGAGTGTGGTCACAATCTCGTTCATAAACCTTCCAGTCCTCTACTGTGAAAATGTCTCATGAAGGAAGTTTACCATAGCAAACTTAGCATGTTGTACTGGAGTACTTTGAATATCACACATCATCCATAGGATACGCTGTTAGAGTATTTAAGGGTTACAGGTCTTTTCTTACGATCTTTTTTTACTTTTATTATAAGTCTATGGTCACAGAATGGTTCTAGCCTTTAAATAACTAGTAATAAATTAGTAAACACATAGTAAACATTTTTGAGGCCATAAAATAGGTCGTTAAACGTGAGAGGTAGCCTTATCACTGAAAATTACACAACCTGAAACTGTTTACAGTTGTCAATTTCATTTGTATCAACAGCAAATCTTATCTTTTGATGTGATAACCGCAGAATATTTTATGCAGTAATGGAAGGTCATAAGCAATAAACGAAGATGTTTCTTGAAAAGTTTTAGTTTTTGAAACATCTTAACTCTCGAACAGATTTCTTAGGATTACAAATGAAACAATGTTCAATGTTTTCGACTTTCTTTTGTCATGAAAGCTACCCTAAACTGTTTATCTCAACAGTAAAAGTTGGTCCTATTTGTTCGACTTAAATACCCAACGACACTTACGTTGGACAAGAGTCACAGATTGTAATATAATAAGCCACAAAACGCATTGCATCTTCTTTAGTAAAGCAACCATCGGTTAAGTCATATTTACGGTATCGTTGATTAATTCTTACGTTACCATGGTAACTGCGTGGTCTCTACTTATAAATTATGCATAGATAATTTCAATTACTTTTTAATTATATGACGTTATTTGTTATGGGGCTAATGATTTGTAATTACAAAATATAACACGTAATTAGACTTTACGGTATAGTATAATTTAAGCGAATAGACTTTTACTGATTTAATTTTTTAAGCTACAGTTAGCTTATTTTTGAGTTGTGTTATATACATGTCTATTTTAATGTATTACCTATAAGAATAGAAATTATTATTGGATTTTAATGAAGCAAGACTATAAACTTTTTTCGTAAATAAATGTTTTATTTGAATTTGTTTACTCAAAATTTAGTATGGTTGTATATATTCATAAGAAGCATTGTTTCCTCATTTTAAAAAAAACTAAATTTTTTATATTAAATTTTAAATACCAAATTACAGGTTGTAATGGTCAAATAGTATATATAATAATGGTAATGGTTGTATATTAGCAATGACCAAACTTAACAATGTCCCTAAGAACTGATTAATATCAATGAATACATAAAGTATTCATACACTGGCCTATATTCATTGTTAATATAGGCCATCTCGGACCAAAAAGGTTTGGTTTCATTTTATTCGTGTTCGAATAGAAATAATGTCAATACACTCTAAACACTAACAATTTAAATAGTCGATAGGATAAGAGTTGCACAAGGTGTAGAGTTAGTAGAACACGATTTGGAGTAATAGAATTATTTTTGTTAACCTAGAACGTAATTAAATTTGTATTAAAATAGGTTTAAAAAGAATAAAACTATTTGAATAATTTATTTTGAATTATTTAACTGTTGGCAGGACGAATGAAGTCAACCCAAGTGTCATGAACATTACAACCACTGCTACATAAATTTAATTGGAACATTTATCATTATTTAAGTATATAAAAAATATTACAAGACGTTTCATGAGTTTGCATCAACTTTCGGTATCAAGTTAGAAACATGTAAAGAACTAAAATGGCCTAATGATTTCTAAAAAAAAAGAACAAAGGGCTAAACATGACCTCAGTGAGGAAAATAAATAAGAATACATTATAAGGTAAAATCACGAAGGAACACAACTGTACACTAACACAAAAAATTTAAATATCAAGTTCTCTCTAGATTAGGCACGAGTAAATACAACGGGAATCAGTGCCAACGGAATAATACTTTACGGTTTTATTTAGGGGAATGATCATTGGAACCATATTTCAGGCGTTTATAGTTTGACCAGTCAAGATGAATTTTTATTTTATTTTTTATTTTATTCGTTTACAAATAGAAGTTTTACTCAACACGAACAACTTTAACTGTTGTTAGGATAAAGGTATGATCACATTTTATAGTAAGTAGAACATGTTTTGGAGTATCAGAATTATTTTCGTTAAACTAGAATAGAATTGAATTTGCATTTAAAAATGGGTTTAAAACTCGTAAACCTATTTTAATAATTTATATACGGTTAGAAGGGGAAATAAATCAATCCGAGTGCAATGAAGGTTAAATTACAACCACTGCTACATACTGTAAACTGATTTACATCAATTGCCATTATTTATGTTATTAAAAACTATTAAACTACTTTATTATTGTTATTAAAACTGTATAAAGTTATAGCTAGTAAGTGAAAAAAAATTAAAACATTACAAACATGTAAAAATTGATCTAGTTGAAAACCAAATCTCAAATGAAAACAAGAGCTAAACTAGACCTGAGTTAGAAAGGGAATATATATATATATATATATATATATATATATATAATCATCACAAAACCACAAATGAGCAGAATAGTTCACTAACACTAGAAACTATAAATACTATTTACAAGTTCCCCAGGGATAAAACGGAGTAGTGTCCAACGTTTTTATCTGTGTAAACCTTTAGGTATCTCTGTGAGATGTTTACCACATGACCTTGTATCCACGCCTTGCGATGATATAACCGTAAAATATCCACCTTTAGTTATTGTCCGGTATATTAACACCTGAAGAAATGACTACAAATTGACGTTAAAGAAGTTAAGTCAATACCTAATATGTGTGTTTAAACTATTGATCTCAGATAGTTTTGTACTTACTCGATGTTGACTCTGGTTTCGTTCCTTGATTTGATAGCAACCTAGACCAAAACAAAATTGATTGTAAGTCACAAAGACAGGTTTGTTTGCAAATTAAGACAATTTATATTAAAAGAAGTTTTATAAAATATTTTAATAACTAAAACGCATTCGCATAAGTTTGACCGAGGTATGGTGTAAACATAACTAATTGGAGCGTAGTAGACGATTTGAACAGAGCGGTTAAATCAATGCTGTTACTATTTGACCATTACGCACTAATCAAGGAACCAATCCTATCAGCGGTAAAATACAATGATGTCTAAAACTGGTTTTTTTTCTTTCTTTTTTTTCGGTTTATATTAAAATGGAAACAACTGCCTTATTTCTCAACAGGATAGTGTGATAGAATTGTTCCTTCAGTATATAATATTTTAGGCTCCAATATTTTTCTCACAGATATATAGAAAGAAAGGGAATGCACTGGGAGAAGATTAGCAAATTGAAGATGTCTTAAATAGACACAACTATCACCGAATGAAGATACTAACCATAAAAATAAAATAAATTGTAAAACAAAAATGTACATTTTCCACTTCATAATCCTATTTCTGTGTCTTTAATAACTTCCATATTTCTCTATAATATGTACCGTCCAGCCTTTGCATTACCATTATATATTGAGTTCCTTTCACACAGTAATTAAATTATCCTTTACTTTTACACAATGTACAAGTTTGTAATTGTATTTGGGACCTAATGGATATAATAAAGGGTAGGCTTTCCGTTAGGTTAAGTTTAATTAGATTACCTTTAGAATAAAAATTTCAATAAATGTTTAGTTTTGAAACTAGAAAATATATTTCGACAAATGAGATTTCTGTTATATAAAACTCGGTATTTAAAAAATACTGTTGAAAAATATTTCTGAAGTAGTTGAAACTTAAAGTAATTTAGGAATGTTAAAAGAGCAAAGGAATTCACAAAATAAATTAAAAAGAAAAAAATACGGTCACAAACTTTATTTTTTCTTGTTCTCATCCAAGAGTCTCTATTCCAGTAATAGGCGAGGAAACATATTTGTTATTGTGTTAGCTCATGTGATAATATTGAGTGTCACTTTACAATCACTCTAATAACCGATTAAAGCAATAAAAGTGATTTCATAAAGTGTTTTATCTGTTATTTTACTCGACTACGATAGTTCCAATATTCTTGAATCAAGTCCCAAAGTTGGTCCTAATGTTTTATTACAAGCCGTTCCTCCTTAATACCATTGGTATTATTAATGTTATTACTATCTCCCATAGTTTCCTCTATAATAATATCAAAGTTGGAGCTAATGTTTTAATACAAGCCGTTCCTCCTTAATACCATTGTTATTATTATTGTTATTATTATCTCCCATAGTTTAGTCTATAATAATATCAAAGTTGGAGCTAATGTTTTAATACAAGCCGTTCCTCCTTAATACCATTGGTATTATTAATGTTATTATTATCTCCCATAGTTTCCTCTATAATAATATCAAAGTTGGAGCTAATGTTTTAATACAAGCCGTTCCTCCTTAATACCATTGGTATTATTAATATTATTATTATCTCCCATAGTTTCCTCTATAATAATATCAAAGTTGGAGCTAATGTTTTAATACAAGCCGTTCCTCCTTAATACCATTGGTATTATTAATGTTATTATTATCTCCCATAGTTTCCTCTATAATAATATCAAAGTTGGAACTAATGTTTTAATACAAGCCGGTCCTCCTTAATACCATTGGTATTATTAATGTTATTACTATCTCCCATAGTTTCCTCTATAATAATATCAAAGTTGGAGCTAATGTTTTAATACAAGCCGTTCCTCCTTAATACCATTGGTATTATTAATGTTATTACTATCTCCCATAGTTTCCTCTATAATAATATCAAAGTTGGAGCTAATGTTTTAATACAAGCCGTTCCTCCTTAATACCATTGGTATTATTTATGTTATTATTATCTCCCATAGTTTCCTCTATAATAATATCAAAGTTGGAGCTAATGTTTTAATACAAGCCGTTCCTCCTTAATACCATCGGTATTATTAATGTTATTACTATCTCCCATAGTTTCCTCTATAATAATATCAAAGTTGGAGCTAATGTTTTAATACAAGCCGTACCTCCTTAATACCATTGGTATTATTAAAGTTATTATTATCTCCCATAGTTTCCTCTATAATAAAGTTGGAGATAATTAAGTCAAACTTTATTTGTAGATAAATTTATTATTTTAATATACTTCATTTCATAATGTGAGGTTAATTTGTGTTGGTATTAATTATTAGTTATTTTACAACAATCTATTTCTGACAAAGCTGGTATGTAGCAATCATGTTAATTAGAACTCTTAACTAAGGGATGAAGTGATCTCATCTTTAGAAAATATTCCCCTTTAATTAGCAGTTGATACGAAACACAACGTTATTGTTAATTATTGATTTTGTGTCCCAAGTACAACATTCCGCATACATTATGATCGTAAGGATTAAATAAAGTTAGGAACGTCCCCAACTTCACAGGACGGTTTACAGTTGAAATCTGTAATTGGTAGCCACTGAGGGGTTCATGTAGAACTCAGAAAAACAAGAAATAAACTTTCTGATCTGCTTGTTTAATGACTCATGTTTTTAATTGTATACTTTCGTCAATATATTTATTAAAAAAACCAACCAAACTTTATGGACAATCTGATATTGTGTATCGCTTTGATTATTAATATTTCTATTTACATTGCACTTTAACTACCTCCTTTGGTATCGGTAAAACTGAAGATGACGATCTAGCGATGGAAAGGTTTTTATGTTACAAATAAAGTTTGGGATATTGTGATTTTTGTTGTTTTATTTTGTAAGTGAATTTTACAAGTTTTTCTCATTTTAAGCGAACAATATATTAATAAAATTATGAGACTGTAAATTGGGGTTTTCAACAATGTTGGTATAAAGAAGGGTATCTTACCTCATTCCTTATGCATGGAACCACCCCTGTCGTGTTTAAGGCAGACAATCAGTGATATTGTCCCGGATACTTTTCTACAGTAAACAAGATAGAGGATGATTCTATACAAGTAACTTTAGTTTAGGAATCAAAATGAAGAAAGTATATATATGTAAAGTGGAACATATTCTAACTTCTTAGCACAATATAATATACAGGAGGGAGGGACAAACCTAAAATCTTTTACAAGAGAATAAATAAGTTCGATTTTCCGTTATTTATCTTAGATAATTCTGTTTAATAGTGGATGTAATTGTGTTTTAACAAAGATTTAATATTTTTTAAACTTAAAATACTTTCTCTTCAAAACAGAAATAGTGGTATGTGTTAATTTTATGTTTACATGTGGCTAGTATGTTTTGTTTTGCTTTTTGTGTTCTTTAAAATCCATAAAAAATAAAATAACAAAAAAATATTGTCCCTACACCTTCCCTATTTTAATAACGTCAGGATTCGGAGAGATACAACGTTAGTCAAGGTTTCTCGACCTTGATACGAAAGATAAAACTCATGACAGCTCAGGCACAGTTTTTACCCTGTGATCCTTACTTTGGAACTAGTTTAACCTTAGTATCCAAGATATAATAAAACTCAAACACAAGATCTCCCACACATTACGTTTACTTAATCAAACGCGTTTCAATGACAAAGTCGCCATCCTCAGTGATACACGAGCTACAGTAAGTCAACTATAACTGTACTTTTTATGAGATTTGAGTCAAGTTTTCATATCTAATTAATCTCACAAGTAAAGCTCAATATTTATATATTTAGTGGACTACGCAACATTGTTCAAGGTCGTTGGTCCTTTCCATATTTATCATCTTCTAGGTTTCACTTAAAACCTCGAAGTTGATCCTTATTAGTTTTATAAACACAAATGTTAGCAAATGTTATAACAAACAATATCAATAATTGAACCGTTCGTCCTTATTCAATATTATTAATATCAGAATATTGTAGTATGTTTCTAATGGTAAGATCTATGCACATTACATAAACTAATATGATGGTCTGCTAATAATGAAGAGGCAGTGTCTTGTTAGGCAAGAGATAAGAACAGAGCCTGGCGTAAGTAGCTGAATAGGGTGTTCAGTGGAGGGTGTAATAAAAACAGTTTCAGGGTGAAAATACGTCGGATTTTAAGTTTAAGTTATTGACTCTAGGGGATGCAAACCTCCAACCACCCCCGAGATGATTCTAACAGAAGTTAGATATATTCTTTATCTGCGATATTCATGATCAGTAAGATCCAGTTTATTATTGACTGTTGTTATTTTAAGATTGGAGAATTATGTTGGTTTGTTACCAGTATTTATTAATACCAACACTAAAGTTATTTTTAATATAGTATCAGTACTGAACTAAATGACTGTTATAATTATTATATTATTAATTTTGAATGAATATACAGAGTGATTCAAAATTAATTAGCAATATTTCGAGAGCTGATTCAAGATCTAGAAATATAACAAAAGTTACATAAATACAAAACGGACGCTTCTTTTTCCTTCTGTTCGCCATTTTGATTTTTCCAAAATAATTCTGGAAAGTTGTTAAGAAGTTGACTGAATCTTTGGTATAACCTACGGTTTATGTATGTAAATCGATTTACCAGAAAAACTAAGACTTTATCTTGTACATTTAAAAATGGCAGAGGATTTAAATTTTTAATGTTAAAAATGTCGTAACTTATATTCATTACTTATATTCATTAGAAAATTTGAAATATTACACATTCTAAAGCTTTTTTTATTCTTTTCTCTACGAGGACAACCGAGTTCTATTAGTAATATTCAAACACCAGTCGCAGTTTTTTAAACTATTAAAGTGAAACATTTTCATTTTTGTTATATTTCCGGGGTAAGGATTATGAGATTATAATTAACAATTATCATATTTTAATAATATTTTGGTTTAGGTTGATCATGGGTGTTGTAGACAATTCGTTTAGGTTTTGTATATTTTTAGTGGAAAATTCTATTATCCTTTGACGTACCGTACAGAAAAAAAAAATCTTTATTTTTTACATTAAAAGAAGATATTTTTTGTTCCTTGTAAATCATTTCTAATTTTAATGGTTTTAGAAATAATCGACATTAAATATTTTAAACCTCCGCCATTTTGAAAATATGCTAAACATTATCTTAGTCTTTTATTAAACTGATAAAAGGTTTCTAAAAATGCGTGTATCAAATCTTCGTTCAATATCTTATCTATTTCCAAAAATATAATGTTTTTCCTTAAAAAAAAAAAAACAACACAAAATGGTGGAAAATAATGCGTTTCCAAACCTTTGTTTAAATTAACATTTTTTCTTATGTTTAGTTCTAAAATAATCTCATGTGATATTGTCATGCAATTTTGATTCACCCTGTATAATACCTAAGAAACTTGCTCAACTCCAGTCTATGTCACATAATGATCTAATAACTTAAAACAGCTGTACCCTAGTTTTAATTAATTCCTAGCTTATATTTAGAAATTATAATCCTGTGATAATATTCAGCAGAGGATATAATCTGCTTCATAATTTAATACCTTCCTTAATAAGTGTTCAGTCTATTGCAAGACGACTGTGAGTAGTCTATTCCTAGTTAAGTAGGAATTAGTTTTACTTCAAGAGACAATTTCCTCTGGATGAAATATTAACTTAAATAATAAATAAAATACATGTCGACTTTAATATCTGTATTAAACTCCTCACAAAAGTAATTAAAATTTGCAATTACTCAAAAGATTCTCTAACAAAATACGCGGGTTACAGAGATACGATAACATATTAGGGGGCTCATAGAGATACGCTAAGAAAATACGCAGGTCACAGAGATACGCTAACACATTACGCGGTTCTCAGACTGTGTAAAACATAAATAGAAAAGAGATGCATTAGATACCCACATAATTCGCAACCCCAAGGAAGATGTAACAAAACAAGCATTAGAATGGAACCCAAGTGAAATGGGAAAAAGAAGGAGACCGTCGCAAACATGTTGTAGAAGAGTGGTAGAATAGGTAAAGTGAAAAAGGAAAACATGTAAGGGAAATCTAATTGGACAAGATATTGAGGTCAAAGTGACATGTTTTTGGATGAGCGGTGTTCTATAGGGAGAGAAGACATCTCAATGCATGTTTCCCATGGTAGTGTGCCATTCCTTGTCTCTATAAACGGATTTGTAAGGAAACCTATACTGTTTAATGAAACGTATCTCCTAATCCAAATATATCTTACCTAGTGAAATTTTTGAAAGTAATATTGTTCTACTAGCTATCGTGAACTATTGTACTCTTAGAACAAGTGTCAAAATGAAATATTAGGACGTAAATTGAAGTAATCTTATACGATTAAACGTAGTATCTAAACTATATAAGGGACGGAGCCTATATAAATAATATAGGAAGGGGAAAAGACAAAAAAAAATATCAATTTGGTTCCGTCTGTATGTATATATTTTTTAAAACTAAATTATGAAATTCCAATCATCAGACAAACAGAACTATAGAATGATATTTCGGTTTCAATTTTCATTTCACAGCCAATTTACATGCTTGTAAACTAAAATTTGGGTCCTCTGAGATACTTTTACGCCTTTAATATCAAAATTAGCGCCTCCTTAGATCCTTTTTGCCTAATAAAATCATAATTTGGATCATCCAAAATCCTTAGTTTATTTGGCCTTTAAAACAAACTTTGGGTACCCCTAGATCCTTTATGGTCTTTAAAAACAAATTTGCTCCACTTAGAGCCGTTTTGACCTTTAAAATAAAAATGTTGCTCCTTTTAAGGCTTTGAACTGCTCCTTTTAAGGCTTTGGAACTAAAATTTTGAGTGTTATAAAGGTTAAAAACGATAGTGTTTCCCTCTTGAACCAGAGTCTCTTCAATCCAAAATTTAGTCCTCTTCTCTATGTTCCTAAATTTTTGTACATTTTGGGTCTTTAAAACCCAATGCGTCACATTTTTTAACCCTAATTTCGGTTAAATAGGCGTTAAATTATCCCTATAGCTAGTATAATTGTTGGTATCATAAAATACGATATACAAATATGAGTTCATGTTAGTAGAAACGTAAATATTAATGAGTGGTGTAGAAACAATGCACTAAATATGTCATTCACAAATTAACAAAACCGATTACTAACTACAAACATGTGTAGACATATACTCAACATTACATATTCTCATTGGTTTGTTTGAAATTATTTGGTATAGTTCGGTGTTCTATTATCTACGTTTTGCAAAAATAAAAATATATATAGAAATATATTCATGTATTTAAACAGAACCTTTGCTTGCATTAAACTCTTGCCATGCTTAAGTCGTATTATTTATTATAAGCTTAATGGAGTTCTAATTGTTTTTGTCTGAACTTTATTTTTCTTTGTTTACACCAAAATCGGGTGTTTATGAGGAGACCAATCAAACCTGCCTATAAACTTGTTTAAGTGCTTAAAGTCTATAATCAAATATAACTTCAAACAAATTGTTATAAACGACTTTGAGAATATCGAAAGGTTTTTATTTTACTTTATAGCAACTACAACAATTTTTTAGAAACTCATACCAAGTTTTGTTAAATTTGGTTCAATTGTTTGTTTAGAAAATAATTTCACAGCTGACAGGCGGAAAAACAGACAGAATAACGATTACAGAAAGACAATCTATAATTTCAAATAAGAAATGTTTTGGGGTTTCTGAGAACCAAAATATGAATATTGAAACAGTATCATCTATGTTGGGAGACTACGAGGCAGAAAAAAACTGGAAGATTCTGAAAGAGATTGATCAAGGAAAAACAAAACAGTGATGGTTGTCAAAGAACGGAGAAGAGTTTCCCTAGAATGATGATCATATAAGAGGCCAAAACACATCACAGGTTGGTAGCACCAGAGAGTAATGATATCCGAACGATTATTTCCCATTAAAAATCAAAATTTATTTTCTACCTATCACGTAATGTTTTCTATACCATACATAATGAGAGTGAATAAAAAATAACAAAATTGATCTCAAATTAAAAGTTTGAATAATGTAGACATTTTGATTAACCTCTTTAAATAAGGCAAAATTATTCTTCATAAAAAAATTATCTAATTAATCCTTGATGCAGTTCTATTTGTACCTCAAGCAGGTTTCAAATCATCACTCATATTGTCCTCTCGTATACTTTGTAAATTAAATTAAATCTTTCCTTTAATTTTATACAGCAGAGAACAGCACAATACAGACAAGTAAGTAGATATACAAAGAGAACCTAATACTTTTCGAAAACAAACAGTTTTCATGGACATAATATGTGATTCTTGATTTGTTCTTCATCAGATTTCTAATATTTTTCTTAGGGAGTTGTTTATTTCAAATTTCTTATCATCTTCCATATTCCTACACTGTAGGGTAAAATATTCTTCACTCATTGGTTATATTTTATTATTTGTAAATTTAAATCATAGTTGTTTTGTATATTATTCCAAACGTTTAATTAAATATTCTGTACTATCTTTACTATTATGATTATATCTTCTTCTGCTCTTCTTATGTCTACTATGATCCAAGGAAACAAAACTTAATTTAGCACTTCTTTTTGAAATATAATAATTTACATGTTTCTTGTATTATTTTCTTTATACAAATATTAATTGTATATATCGGACACAAGTTGGATCCACATCTTTTTTCAAGAGTCTTGGATTAGATCCCTCTCTTTCATGTCCTCTACAAGATTTCTCTTGACAAGCTCTTGTTCTTTTACAACTTTGACTTTATTACAAGGATTGGGGATTCTTATTTTATGTTTTTATGTTCTTTTTGATAAGGAGATGCAAATCGACAGGTTTTTTTACAATGGTTTAGTCTAAATAAGATTTTCCGGTTTATAGAACATATCTTATCAAAATATAACTTTAGGGTTTAATGAAAAGATAATGGTTGGTTTCACATCAAAGTATCAGTTTGGGAAATTACGATAAATATAAAGTCGTTTATAGATTTGCTATAAAAACACATAATAATCCGCTCTACCAATTTCCATTTAAATTTTGGTAAAATGTAAATATTAATATCACAATCAGTGCTACAAGTTGTAATTTTAGCAGCAATCAAAAGTGAACCTTGGAGTATGCCGTTTAGAATTAGTTTTCATTAAAATACTATTAATTTACAATCTTTATGAATTCATGACATAAACGTAGCATTTTTCGAATTCAAATATACGATGGCCAATATTACAAATTGTTTACGAAGACGAACTATTCTATGCCAACTTCTTCCCTATACGAAATACACGGATAAAAACGCAGTATTAAGAAACAGAATTTTGTTCAAACAGTCAAAATTATTATTAGAAACAATTTGGGTGGGGGGGGGGAGATAACGATAAACATTACGTTAGCTTTTTAGGTTAATTTGTGAGAAAGTTAGTGCAATATCTTGGCAACCTTTAGTCAGTTATTCTCGTTAACATTCGTTTATTCAATTCCCCCCATTTCTAATTGGTTGGCGCAAAAATCATTGAACAAATTTCAGTTATAGAAACAATCAAATATTGCAACCTATTCAGTGAACACTGTGAGGTGTTATCATAGAATGAAATAGATTGCTTTATATTGGATCGACGTTCAATCTTGAATGCACAATAATAATTGATTCTATTTCAACGCTACAAAGACACGCCTGTACTTTTATTTATAAAAGTTATATTTAAACCACATATATGAAACTGTATTCTAAAAATATAATTAATTTGAATTTGAGGTGTTTGCAATTTTTACTTTTAGAATTCATACGCCTTGAAAAATGAGATTTATTTAAAATTAACGGCTATTAAATAATAACTATTTTTTCGTTTTACATATTCTATATGGTCAAAGTGTTTCTTATTGTGAAATGATGATGCTATTATGGATGTGGATTTATCAATGTAGAGATTGATGTTGAGTTTTAAGTGTTTTCGGAACAATATTTAAAAAAAATTACAAAGCCCTAGATACCAAGAAACATTTAGAGGGTCAGGAGGTATTAGAGTGTAAGATTGGACTGGTAACATGAAAGCGACCTTTAAATAGTCTACTTTAGTTACATCCTGAAGATTATATTCTGAATTAATGATTTATAAGAATATAATATTAAATATTCCTCTAATACAAAAATACAATTTAAATCCAAGAAATGTGGTTCGTGATGAAATTGACACTAAGATGTCATCGCGATGTCATAACTCACTGTCATTGTAGTGAACCTTATTAAACCTGACTACTGTGACAGCAACAGACACAACGACAGCTGATTCATTACTATGAGGAACTGTGAGTAAACTAAATATCCATCGCAGAAATTTTTTCGCGAATAACATTTTTTATTGTAAAAAAAAAAAAGTTAAATAATAGTTTTATAATAAAGGTAGGTGGGGACAGAGAAGAAGATGAGTGAGTGATGGGGAGAGGATTTAAGAAAGGTAGAGCCAAAGGATAGGAATCCTGCCTGTTGTCTGTCTCTCTACCGTCTGCCATCCACAGCACAAATACTACGTGTAAATCACAAGTCTATTTAGTAACAGATTCACATATCTATAGTATACATTAAACTGTTATTAGGGAACTGTCATTATTTAACCCTCTGTCCATTGTGTCTAAACACAATAGTTCCAGCAAAACGTTCCTCAATGCCAGTTGAATGTTATCAAATGGAGTCAGGACAATGTCATACAAAGGTCATTGTATACAGAAAGGCTTTGTCCTCGGGAATTTATAGTGGCAGGTCACTTGTCATAACAGCAATAAAAAAATTTTGTTCATAACTTTAAAATCAACAGTTATTAGGTAGCAAAGAAGTTATTGTGTTAGGGCAGATATTTGGGTTGAGTGGTACAATAATAAAGTAAATATTTTTTAATAATAAGAGTTTTTATTAATAAACAATATTATTACCAAAGATTCTGTGTTACTTGAAGCGGAATAAACATAGGTCACCGTTAAAGAATAAATATCCCGGAAACGGTTTTTCAATCAAAGCGAACCCTTATCCTGGTGAACTCGTACAAATGGATCAGGATGTGGACATTCCAGTTGAAAGTTGTACAATTCCTTGTCACTATTAAATGGATTTGTAAGGAAATCTATACTGTTTAATGAGACGTATCTCCTAATCCAAATATATATCTTACCTGGTGAAGTTTTTGAAAGTAATATTGTACCTGAACTACTGTACACTTTGAACACGTGTCAAAATGAAAGATTAGGACGTAAATTTAGGTAATCTTATACGATTAAACGTTGTATCTAAACTATATAAGGGACGGGGCCAATATAAATAATATCGGAATGAAAAAAGAAACACACATGGCGAGATAACTGGGGAATTGGAGTGACTATGCTCGATCATGCACAGATTCGTTCTTTAGTTTGTCGTAGGTCTATAGTAGTAGACATTTAAAATAAGGAATTTGAATAAATCCATTCTAAAATTATTTATATTAAATGTTTTTCTATGTATAAGATTTCAGCTGAGCAAATAGTTTAAAAAAATATTAATAATTTTTATGTCAGGATTTAAAAGTACGATTTATTGTTTTCAGTAAGTCGATATTACCTTAGTTTATTTCAATTTCATTTTCTAGTTTTTAAATATTTAATTATTATAATTGTTAATAATATAATTTTTTATTATCGTATAGAATAGTTTTGTTTGTACTTTCATTGATAATTATTATGTTGTTGTTCTGTAGATGGAAAATAAATAAATAAAAATTCCTTTAATTAATTTTAGACAACAGAGAAATCAATCCTATGAAGTACTTTTCTTGGACTCAAAAGTCTTTGAAACAGGTTTATCTTACTTTCATCCAAAGATTTATTAAAGCGGAAATAGCAAAACCTAAGACTATTCTAAACTATCTCTTGTAATAACTTAATATTCTAAGGGCATACAATTTAACGATAATATGTAAATGTAAAATAAATAATAATAATCGAGCTAATCAAACTGATAATGAAATAAAAGCATTTTCACTAAGAATAAATATCTGTAATTTATACGTATTTTTTACAACTTTGTTTTGATTTTATTATGCAAAGCTTAAAGTTAAATGGAAAGGTTTATCTTTGTTCTATCCAAAACGAATGAATTTCAACGTAAGGCTTAACTCTAATCCATTTCGATGTTTAATAGAATCCCCTCCTGCTGAGATTACCTAAGTTACGTTTCATTAAAGCAAAACCTTCGCTCTGTGTGTACGTAATGAAATCTGTCTTGTTGTTGTGAATAGATAAGCGAGGTAAATAGATAAATTTATTTGCCAATTAGTGCAGTTCTGACTCCCTCCCTCAGCTTTGTTTAAAATTTTTCGCTCATCTTTGTCTTAGACAAAAACAATCATATCACATAACTTTTCTTGAACTACAAATATGTAAACCATTAAAAAAAATAAGGACTAAACAACTCCATTACTTACCCAGGATATGAAATATGGGGTAAGTTTGATAATCCCCACCTCTCTTTTTTACCTGATATTCATAACTCATAACCTCTGGAAATTTAATAAGCGATTTTTGATAGGTAATTATTGTTGACTTTGTTGTTGTTGCGGCAATAAATAAAAGATTAGAACAAGAAATTTGGTTAATGGGACTGTACTGTCTTTCTATAGCACCCTATTAGATTTCAGAAAAATGTAATAAAAAATGTCAAATTGGAGTCCATTTTAAACAGTTCTTTGTTCTTTCAATTACTTGCTAAATTAGATAAAAATTCACATGGTACATTTTATGTGTTCAGTAATACCAACCCTACATCTCTAGTAAGACAAATGGCAACGTTATTGTTAGAAATCTAACTATGAACCCTGACCTCTCCAAAAAAATCTTATATTCTTACAGTAACAATATCCGGCAAAGCCGAGTCACCGACTCAATCGTGACGAGTGGAGGTTCCTTCTGGAGGTTCATGACCGGTCAGGATAGAGACATTGACACATTAAAGATGTCAATAGAGTAATGATATGCGCAATTACGAAGTTCAGAATATCAGTTTAACAAATTTTTTAATCAAACTTAAACTACTGAGTAAGACCACTTGATTTACCAAAACAATTCATCATTGTATACAAGACCCAGTAGAAGAAATTTGGGGATTAAATTTAAAAGATGTCTTTTTGTAATCGGGCTGTACCATGATGCCATCCATAAACTTGTTTTAAATTTCAATTGCCTTACAATTTACATAGGTTCTACATAGTGACCTGCGTTTTGCTCTATTTTTCTCTAAGTGTAGTTCAATTTAACATTATGTACTTCTCAATTTGGGTTAATATTTTGATTTGTCCATCCTATTTGTAGAGAATAATTAGTGTAACTTGCCATGAAATGATAAAGTAAAGTTAACTTCTATAAATGTTTTGCTTAAATTGCGTTTATTGTATAAGAACAAGGAAAAACCCCAAACCAAAAAATAACAAAACTACACAAAACTGTATAATGCGTTTATATTACCTTATGTACATTTCGATAGCTCTGCTCGGTATATTTATACATTTATGCACATTTCGAAATGTATATAAGGTAATATAATCGCATTATACAGTTTTGTGTAGTTGTATTGTTTTGTGGTTTGGGGTTTTTCCTTGTTCATATACAGTCACGTCAGTGCTCTAGTGATTTGTTTATTGTATTAGTTATAAAACATTAGTTTTGAGTTGATCCTGAAGTCTCGCTAGCTCAAGTGATGCTCCTCTACTCAAACAATTTCTGTATGAATAAAGCTATGTTCGATAAGAAAGAAATCTTACTCGGTGCAGGCTACGAGCGGCATCGACGGCGCTGGTACATCCGCCGCGGTGGCCATACGAGTAGATAATCGCTTCTACGTCATTAACGCATTATAATATGGTCGTATATTTTGTGCGATCACTGGCTATAGATACACGTCATACACAAATCTATAAGTCAACGAGTCTTATCGTCTATGGTGGAACATTAAATAAGTAGCCTATAGAAGTTATCCATCCGTATCCGGGATGCCGACATACCCACTTTGTTTAAATGTATCTGAGCGATATTTGAACGACAATGTTTGTACGACTCATCAATTTGTGTCTAAGAAACATGATCAGTACATTTTCCACCTTTAGATCTCACTTATAACAGCTGTTTAGTACAAATATGTAAAATATCTAAAACTAACACTTTAATGTATTCATATTACTAAAAACATCAGACAAAGCTCGCTGCATCCCTTGTGAGACAGGATGAAACCTCAAAAACTGTTTCCTTATACTGATTGCACTTTGAGGAAAGGAATTTGAATTTACTTTGGCAAAACAAAGTGTTCATCGCTTTATACGATATAGGCCAAGTCTCTACAGAATCCTATTTGATCTAAAATGTTATTTTCTACACGATAAATTTCTAGGTCAGCTGTTAATGTAAGTTTAAATTTTAGAGTGTTTTTAATAGTGTCTCGTTTGTAGTGTGTGCTGCTTCTTTGAGCGCACGGAATTTAATATTAGGTGGAGAGGGGGGGGGGTGGTCATTCGATATTTAACTAATTTCTAACGAGATATATGGTCATGTACCGGGATATATAGTCATGTGACGGACTATATGGTTATGTGAAGTGGATATATGGTCATGTGAAGTGGATATAGTGGATATATGTTTATATGACGGGATATATGGTCATGTGAAACATAATATCATAAGGCTTGACGGGACAAGAAAATGACGTAAAGAAATTTGAAGCCGCTAACGTAACTATTATATTTTCTTTTCCTTGTTGTTTAAAGGAGAAACACCACTCCGTCCTTATTGCCTTAAAAAAAAAAAAAAAAAAAAATACCGTAGAATAGAGACCCTCCCGCATATATATTGTCGGGGATGAAAGAGAAGACCAATCAGATAAGACAGACTGGATAAAAAAGACAAAAGAGAGGGATCTAACACAAGAAATAGGTGTAGATCTAGCTAGGTTCCTGCGGGATTGCAAACCCTTACTCCCTATGATGAACCACTGAGAGATGATTAAAGGAAATGACGTCTTACCCTTTAATTTTATTATTATTTAAGAAAGTTCTGATTTAGATAACTTTTGTATTAATGTGGACTTCTTAAATACAACTAATATTGGGTTTATCGTTGTTTGAACGATTTAAGTAAGGCTATATATATATATATATATATATTACATGTTATCTTTTTCCAACGTAGCTGGTTTATTCGCAAAAAAAACACCAGTTCTATTTATTTTAGTCAAGTATCAATCACATAACATATTCTAAAATAATTTGAGAAATACAAAATATGTAATAACACAATTAAAAATAATAATAACTCCTATGTAACAAAATATACATACAGTAGTAGACACCCCGAACTTCTCAGAAGTAATGAGTTCGTAAATACAAAGGTATATTAATCTAATCAAATCTCAGATCTAATTCTTTGCATTATATGTACTTTAATGAAAACGAAATTTTAGTTCATTAGCTAACTGGGCTTGTTACAACCGTCCAGTGTCATTCAAATCAGTTTAATTGGCAGCTCATGACAAGCCTGAATAAATAAATAAGGCTGAGTATAAACATACCAAAATTATATTAGGCTCTACCCATGCGAAGTATAAAGGGAAGAAAAACTATTTGAAATGGCCGCCAATATGACAATTTTAAATTTGATTTTTCTTAATTTCAATTGGGTGCTCTATGAAACACCAAATGTTAAGGTTCACATATTAATGGTCACTATAGTGCTAAGGACGACAAAGACACCGTCAATGACAACGACAAAGACACCGTCAATGACAACGACAAAGACACAGTCAATGACAACGACAAAGTCACAGTCAATGACAACGACAAAGACACCGTCAATGACAACGACAAAGACAAAGTCAATGACAACGACAAAGACACCGTTAATGACAACGACAACTAAAACAACAAGTACGACGGACTTTATTTAACAAAAATCACTTTATTGATGTCCTGAAGTCATGAAATAATGTGAAAAATAAGACACAACAAAGAAGTCAATATACTTTTTCGATTACCAAACTTACTTTATATTTCCCTACACTGGTAAGTAAAAGAAAGAAAATATCTAAAATAAAGACCAATTATCCCTCGAATACTCTTATAGCGTCAGGTCGGAAGATAATAAGAGTTGGTTAGGTTAGGTTAGATTAGGTTAGGTTAGGTTAGGTTAGGTTAAGTTAATTAAGGAAGTCCTAAAGGTAAAGATGAAAAAGTAGGAACTAACTCAAGACCACACGAAAATACGTGTAGACCCCAGCTAGAACCCCAAGGGATTTCACTCACTCTATGTGAGCCAATGAAGGTCTTCGTATTTCATTGAAATTAAAACAAAACTTCTAGATCATCTTTTGAATTTTAACAGATATCTCATAACTGGTACTTGTAATACGTCATCATTTCTTTCAAATTTTGGCAACAATCATTCCTTAAAATATAAAAAATATTGCACCTTTTACAGGAGAAAAGATAGACTTTTAGTGTGACTAATATAGGTCTACAGCAAACACTAAAGGACTAGGCTTTAGGTATGACTGAGATCCTCGCCAATTTTTTCCCCATCACCTAGTCGTAATTCCATCTGTCTTTTCACACGCTCTGCTTATCAACTGTTGTAGTGTGATAGGTACTCTACATCTTACATTAATCACATTAAATTATGAATAAGATAACATACATTTATATACATTTACATAATGACAGTAAAGTACAGCAAGGCTCCTTATACGCTGAACAGGGTATATTGGGAAATGCGGCAGTCATGATTTTAGAAAAGAAGGGGGGACGCTTTTAGACTGGATGCTTCTGCAACAGACTTGAAGGAGGGGAGTCTTGCTAGAACCGTGAGTAGAGGTAGACACCTAAGTATGTAGCCCGAGTTAGTAGATCAGTGTAAGGTAAAATTCAGTAATAAAATATAGTTTAATTAAAAAATATACGGTTTACCTTTTATTTCTCACCCGAACTAATTTTGAGGGCTACATGCCGTTTACGACATGCTGACAACCGAAGGAACGCGCAGCAATGAGCGCATAAGGACCTCCACAGACAACCAGAGACATGTCATCGTCCTGGAACTCTTAAACTGGAACCAGCAGCGAAGCGCACGTCACAGTAGAGAGCATGTTTTTTGCTTCCATTCTCCAAACTGTTATTTCGTTTGTGGTGGACTTATAGATATTAATTTCCTTCACGAAAATAAATTATAATATATATGTTATAGGTATACAATATGAATATAACTTATGCACTGAAATTTAAAGAAGGAATTGTCTCGTTTATTTGTACTTTGTAGACAAATTCTCAACTTTGAATATTTCTAAACACTGGGAACACATTGCTCGTGACGACTAAACGGTCATTATAAAATAGCAGCTATTTAATTTTAAATGATTTTTGAATTTAAACAAAAAATACATTTCAACAACTACAATAGTATAAGTATAAGTATCTAATATAAATGAGATACTTTTAATTTTAAACTACACAAAAAAATTTGTTTGGTTAAGTTATCTCTGACATAAATGTTGAGTTCCAAAGTTTACTGGAAGGATTTAATGTTACAGTTGTGTTCCATTGGAATGTAATTACGTTTGCTCAACTTGTTAATACCTTTAAATCTCCTGAGCGCTCCTTGTTCCTTCTACTGGGAAACTTATAAACTATAAATACTTACGGAAAACATTTGTATTCCTTGAAGGTTAAAGGATTTGAGTTAGAAACTTAGCTGTCGTTTAAAGTTAGGAATAGTTAGATATAAAAGTATATTTTTATTTAGAAAATGAGAGTATTTAATTATATCTTTTAAATTACATAAACATTAAATTCATATTCATATTATTTTACTTGTATACAAAATTAAATGTAATAGATAATTACATATTATAATGATAACGTCTAGGTCGTGTGAGAAACCTATATTTTATTACTGAATCCTTAATTAAAAATTTCCTTCGATAGCATTTTCATATTTAGTAACAATTAATTGCGTATTTTAAATTAATGTTTATTCAAGAAACTTGCTCTATTCAGATCTGTGTCATTTGATGATGACCTAGTTACCTAGAAACCTTCAATATTAAGTTCTAAATGTAGACTTAAGACTTAATTGAAATACCGATTTCCGTTAGTTGCTTACTCTGAAGCCGGTATTTCAATTAAATCAAAAGTCTATATTTAGAATTATTATGGAGGATGTCTTAGTAAATAGGTCATCATCAAATGACACAGATTGGAGCTGAGCAAGTGTCTCAAATATACATTGATTCAAAATATACAGTTAATGGAAACCATAAAAAATACTGACGAACGAAAGTTGTCATTAAGGATTCTGCAATAAAATAGAGGCTTCCCACACGACCTTGGAGTTTGTCTTTATACGTCAACTAAGGTTATAACTCAAATCCTTTAAACTTTAAAAATACAAAAGCTTTGGTACAAGTTTTTTAAGTTCACAAGTTTGCCAGTAGATGGAACAAGAAGCGCTCAAAGGATTTGAAGGTATTAACAAGTTGACCACATGTAATTACATTACAATAGAACACAACTGTATTGTTAAATGCTTCCAATTAACAGTAAAGTTGAACATTTCTGTGAGGATATTATTAAAACCTAAATTAGACAAGTTTTTTTTTTTATATATACTTTAGAAGTATGTAGTTATTTAAATGAAATTTTGTTTCGAAGTAGAATACCATTGCGAGTGATCGTCACAATCAAAGGGTTTCCCTGTTTAAAATATTCAAGGCTGAGAAAATGTTTACAAATTTTATTTGATAAACAAATTAAGACATAACTACAAATAAACTATACAATATATTCATATAAATTAAATTCATAAACTGTATTCATATTTTAGACGTTCAACTTGTATTACAATTACTCTTCGTAAATGAAGCCGATTTCTTCTATTGGTTCACCACAAACAAAAAAATAGTGTGGGAATCGATGGGAAAAAACTCGCTCTTTCCCATAGTTGAATAGTTGACCAGAAGTACGAAAGGTCGGATAGGAGAAAAGTATGACGAGGTAATGGTAAAAAATGGGGTGGAAATCTCAGTCATACGCGAAGGCTTGTCCTTTAGTTTGCTGTTGAACAATAGTCTTAAATATTTTTTAAAAAAAGTATAAGGCTTTAATAAAAATCACGACAGTAGAACAGACAAACATTTATATATTAAAATAAACAACTTAAAGATGTTAAATGAAACGTTTACGTCAATGATAATGATGTGACAGTAAACAGTGTATTAGTCAGTGGTGGAGCCAGAGTCCACACAAAACAAAGATTTTGTAGTCAAGTTGGCGAGTTGATTTGAAGGATTTACCCAGAGTGGATCTAACTATTTAAAATATTTGTCGATCCATAACAACAGTTTAGAAATAAATATAAAGTTAATTAAATGCCAGAATGTCAGCACGAAATATATGTTTTTATGCCCTGGTGTTTAATTAGAACCCGACTTAATGCACACCCTGTAATATATTGCTTAAGAAGTATTTCTATTCACAATTTCAATGTAATAAATCGTAATAAAATTTAAATAAAGTTCACTCAGGCGGCGCTAAAAGCAATTAAATTTGCAAGTGAATTACGCTGAAGGTTTATGGTAATATACTGTACTTCTGCTACAAATTAATGCAAAATTAAGCCCTACAATAATTAAACTAGACAGTGCAATATTCAAACAATAACTTTGGAGTTCTGTTGAATAAGGAAAAGCAAAGGCATCGAGACTTTAAGAAGTAATTATGTTTCTCGTTACCAAATATAAGAGAATTTTTTCAATAGTTTATTTTCTGTATACAGAGTGCCTGCCTGGTATCTTCTATGAACCATATGATGTGGAGAGGTCATTGTAATAATAATAATAATAATAATGAAATTATTTACTCACTCGTTGATGACACTGGTTTTGTTTGGTCAATGATTTGTTTGGACGTGGCCTCTCTATATAAACAAAACAAAAGATTAATTCACTTACAAAGTTTAGTTTCTAAATTATAACAGTTTACACTTTACTAATACAGTAATTTAGGGGAGCACGAATCCTCAGGTGCAATAAGTGTGAACCTTGCTTGCCTGCAGTTCGTACTAGTAAACCGACAAAGTTAGCAGGTTCGACCCCGGTTGATGACGTCGTTTTTGCCATGGATTACCTACTCCTTCTTTTCCATTGGTGTAACGGGTATAAAGTCAAAATATAATCATTAAAAACCCAATTACTTTTTTAAAAATTAAAATTACAAAAGCATCAGGCTTGCCTATAGTAAGTACGGATTAGATAATCCCAACTAATCATAAATCCTTCTGGATGTACATATTTCATCGTATAGTCTTGGGTTAGATCTCTCTCTTCTGTATCAGATCTCTTTTGACCAATTATTGCTATCTTCCGACACTAGAATTGTTATATTATTAGAAGGAAAGAAGTCTTTATTTTAAGTCATTTTATTCCTCTTTTTCTCACCCATCATACAAAGTATTGGGTAATTGTCAACATTTCTACCTAATTTCATGGCCTAAGAAAACCGAAAAAGTTGTTTACGACATCCCGTTCGTCATCATTCTTGTAGTCGACATCTGTGCGTATAAAAGAACGCTCTAAGTTACGAACATGAAGTTTGTTATAGAGTGCTAATATAGAACCTGTTGATATTCATAAAAATCTAATTTGAAATCTCAAAATGGCTGCCGTTTGTAAACAGTTGTTTTTCATATCTCGTGTGATATTCAACTTACCAAACAATTATATTTTAAGATTTTATTGATCTACATAATTGTACAAACCTCACTTCTCTATGAATAGTTAAGTCATTATAAAATATGAAATTTCGAACTCTAACCTCCCAAGATACGAGATCATAGGACCCAATCAAAGGCACGAGGGTGGCAGGTAAAGCTACTTCACATAAGTACAACTACGAGTCTCCCTAGTGCCAAGACATTGATACAATAAAAACTAGTGGAAACGTTTCAATATATACACATTACAGAGTGTGCCAAACGTCGGAACACCTGAGAGTCATGAATCCAGATAATTTCAAAATTTTCCCCAGGAGATAACAGATTTTGGGGCCAAATTATGTTATTTCAATAGAGAGCCCTGCGGGAAATTTTACTTCCTCTCACAACCCTAGGTCCCCTGCAAAGATCTCAAAAAGCCTGTAGCCTATATCACAAATCTGATTTGATGTCGGCATCTTATTTTTACCTTAAAGATTTTATTCAGCCCCTTCGACAATCCTAAGGCCACTTTTAGAGCCATCCTAATATAAAAACATGTGAAACAGCAGATTTTGAAAAATTTGCTGAATCCCAATTTGAGAAAATGGTTCCATAATAAAATTTTTAAGTTGAGCCCCACGGGCTCTTTTTTTGAGAGATAAAATCTGATATCGCCATTTGTTTCTCACGAACAATTTTTTTTGGAAATACATTGTCTCTCTTTATTTTTGACATTGTCTGGAATCATGACGCTCAAGTGTTACGAACATTTTGACACACCCGGTATGAGGTCCGGTAATGCCTAGCCGAAGGTAAGTAGTGAACAGAAAATCTGTGGAACAACATTTTGCCCATTTTGAAACAAACCTAACCTACTGAATAAAACATCTTTATCAACCATTACAAATTAACATTTTCTAAAAGGCCAGGAAACCAATTTTTGAAAATTTATTGACATAATCTGTTTATATTACATTGTATGAAAAGGTAGGGTAAATGTGTGCCCCACCAACTTTGTTTATATTTCTAATTATAAAAAAATAATTTAAACAATGATATGGCTCTAAGAAGAATATAAGACCCAGAAAATTGGATATTCTAACAGAAGGGTAAAATCTACCCTCATTCCTTATGCATGGACCCACCCCTGTCGTGTTTTAGGCAGACAATCAGTGATATTGTCCCGGATACTTTTCTACAGTAAACAAGAAAGAGGATGATTCTATACAAGTAACTTTAGTTTAGGAATCAAAGTGGAGAGAGTAAAGTGGAACACATTCTAACTTCTTAGCACAGTATAATATACAGGAGGCAGTTTGCAATACAATAAATAAGGCACAATGTATTATTAACTCCACGTATCTCAGACATTTGTGTTACAAATGTATTGAACTAGTTTCTAATAAGTTTTTCTTTCAAGACTTCAGATTACAAACAGAAATGTTCGCACTTGTTCATTTTGCTTGTAAGTATACTTAGATCACTGAATTAAGGCAGATATTGTGAAAATATGGAAAAACATCCTCCACAGACGAAATTTAGTCGAAAGTTTGGTTTTGAGTTACTTCAATAAGAAAAAAAAACCGGACACTTCAGCTTATAAGTCTTATAAGCTGGGTCAAAACAACGGTTTTATGTAAATATTTCAAAAACTAAGCAAGATATCAAAACATAAATTTAAACAAAAGTTCTAGCTGACTAAATTTCCCAACAAAATGGTACTAAATAATTTTTCCGTCAGAAGTACTTAGGCAAAATAAAAGCCCTTGGAGTTGAGACGTTTTTCGCAATTTGTTCGTAAAAGGCATTTATACTATAAAAAAAACTTGCAAACTTCCTATTATTGTCTCTATAGAATTCCTTTATATTTTAATAAAGTAAATTTTTTTTTATTAAAAAAAATATTAACGTATCATATTAAAAGTAATAAGTCTCTATAGCATTTATAAAAATGTACAAGAAACATATCAGAGTCAAATGATCCAGACAATTAAAGTTTTCTTATACATTTCTTTAATTTTGAATATTGTTTATTCTTACTGGGAGTTTACAGAACAAACCCACTCCAGCTTCAGATGGTAGATTTTTATCATACTTAGCTTGTGTTGGCCTAAACGTAAGTAACTTCTAAATCGGGTACCATACTCGTGTTTATTCAGAATGGGGTGACTTTAAATTTAATGTACAGTAATACTTCCAGAACGTACAAAATTGGAAGTTACAATAACCACAGCTCCCGAAAAGCATATTTGCATGTTTATTTTTGCCTGTAATGTATTCTACCTGTCTTCTTTTATGTATTTATATTTCTTATTTCTAATTAACTACTGTATTTTAGTACTTGAATAGAGTCTTTCAACATCAAACATGATCTCATTGTGTCTAATAAAGTATATAGTAAACGATTTTCAGAAATTTCTTACCTAAATCGCACAGTAAGGTAAAACACATAATTACCATAGGTCGTACTACATTTTTGTGTAAAATAAATAGTCTTTACAGCATAAGAATTTATAAATTAATATTCTTTGTGCCGCTAAAAAGAAAGACTTTGAATTGTTTTTAAGATATTCAGTATTAAACGTTTTTGGCGTCATTTTTCCAACTGTTAAAATATAAAATATACATTTAGGCTTTGGATAAATATCACGTGTGTTTCTAAAGTTATAAATTTGTTGAAAATAAGAGACCGACTCCGATGTACAGAAACTGAAGCGTTTTTAGTTATTATGAAAAGGTTTTCTTGTTTTTATGTAAGGAATTTCCTTTATGTATTTCAGAGACACCCTGTATATTTTCATTCATTTTAAACAACAACCGTTACAAGTCAAGTTGAAAAGCAGTAAATAAATTGAAGAAGTATTAACACAAATTCCACAACAAAGAAAAAACAACTAAATCTAAGCCTACTTACTTGAAATTCACAAAATCAATGTGTAAGTTGTAAATCAACACTAAGCAATGAATTAAAATAGCACAATAAACTTTATACACACAGGTTACCCCTAAAATATACACAATTTACACGATTAATCAACGCGAAACTAAACATAACCTAAAACCGATCCGAACATTGGCAAGCGTCGCTAGGAACTAGATTAGTTCACAAAGGTAAGGTAAGGCAGTAGTTGGACTTTGACTTGTAGAGATAAGAGATTGTAATGGCATTGGCTTGATAGAAAAGTTAGCCATGACGTTATCATTAGTCGAAATCACATCTGTGACTAAAAATAAAGCAAATACAATGCGACACCGTTCTCGCATAAACAAAGACAATTTATTATGGAAATATATTTAAGTATTTTAAATAAAAATTGTATCCGTAATTTATTAATGAAATAGTAAGTAAACATATCTTATATTTTACCCACCTAAAAATCCAAAACTAATATTCCTTGCCTACTCTCTCAAAATATACTATGCGCGCTCGTGTAAATCCTTAATCCTTTTAAAATAAATTAATATGTCAAATTAAGTTGAAAAAATAAATCCGAATTTTATTGATGATAATTAAAAGATATATTGATTTTCAAATACATTTTACATAAAATATCGAAATTAATAATTATAAATTATATAAAATATTTACAACCATTCATTCTCAAAGTGATAAGTCATACATTCTAAATACAGGGTTGGACAAAAGTCCTTTTCAACGGTTGAACCTAAGAAAACCACGCTCAGCACACCGTTTAGGTAATAAAAATATACCTTTTTTCAGTATTGAGTAACTGTTCCCATAATCTCAAAATGGGGAGTTGTCGGGGCAGCTAAGGAATCTTAAATGTAAAACCCTTTTTAGTGACACCTCTTTTTAATGACCTTTATGAAAGAAAAATATCAGTGAAACCTCAAACCTATCAAAAAATGGAAGCTGATAGAAATTGTAAGATCTATAGCTACAATAAACATTTTTAAAAAGAGTGTTATACTGTATTAAAACATTAGATTTAAAACAGATTGAAATCATATTAAAAACTGATTACAAGAATCTTTATGTTTTTGTAAAAATACTGTATTACTATTTACACCCAAAGTAGTAATACTTACAAATACACAAGAATATAGTTATTGGTAGTTAAAAAACTTAACTTTTGCAACATTTTTTTCTTCTATTTTTAACAAAATTCGTTGAAACAATAGAATTTTCGATAACACGTTGCAAAACATTTCAACGATCTTTCTTCGTTTTTAGCAAAGTTTAATCTACCTGATTTGGGACAGCCCTTAACACTGTATGTCTTTTGAAAACGTTTATTTTTCTACCCTTGATTTAGATATAGGGTTGTTATTTTGAAAAAAATACCATTTATATAAGTATTTCGTTATAATTATAATTATAATTTCGTTATATAAGATATAATTCGATCATTATAACTTCGAGTTATTAATATGATTATACGTTCTAGTTAACTTACCTTCATTTTAATAGTAACAAGAGAAAACAATTCTTAACTTCGATAATACTTACAAAAAAACTGAATTATTGGTACAAAAGATTGTTTATATTTTGGTATTTCCAAGACTTTAGGTGTTTCAATCAATTTAGACACTTGTAAAAGAAATCTCACACAAGAATTAACAAAGTAGTGAATACTTAAAAAAATAAAAGTAAATTTTTTTTTATTCTTAAAAAAGAAGCTCTTATAGCATATTACTAATTTTTTGAAAATGGAAATCGTTGATACATGGGGATTCTCGATAACACACTGAAAAAAATTTAGCTAATTTTCTTTATTTGGAGCAGAGTTCAGTTTGGGGCACCCCGTGATACTGTCTGTCTCTTGAAAATGTTTATTTGTCTACCCTTGATTTAGATATAGGTTTGTTATTTGGAAAAAAACATAAAATAAGTTCTTGACCTCATTGTAAGATCTATTTCGATCATTATAACCTCGGGTTGTTATTTAAAAAAATACTTTCTCCTTTACTTAGCACCATTTTAACAGTAACACGAGCAATCAGTTCTTATATTCGTTAACACTAGCAAAAAAGTTCCAATGCAAATTTAAATCTTAAAATCACTGATACTATTGTTCGTCCTAGTTTGTCAGAACTGATCAAAGCTCATTTGAAAACATAATTGTTTGTCTTTTGGGATATCCTAGACTGTGAGTGTTTTCCTTCAATTCAGAACGTACGTCGGCACTTGTAAAGAAAAACTTACAAAAGAATATACACATTAAATGAATACTTAAAAAAAATAGACTAAAGAGTTATTTGTACCTAAAAAGAGAACTTATTTATAACATATTCCTATATTTTTGGAAACAGAATTCGTTGAAACAGGGGTATTTTCGACAATACATTGAAAACAATTCAGCTATCTTTATATAAAACTTTGTAACTATACTAAATATCTCATGCTCTAGATACTCACATGTAAAGGCTACCGCGGTTTCGAAAACTCTTAAGTCTCCATCATCAGGCCGTACAAAACTGTCAAATAACAAAAAACACACTTCAACATAAAAACGCCAAAATATCGCGTGCGTTACCGATACCGGGCAAATATAGACTGCGGAAATATTGTTGTAGGCACTGGGACTCCCTCCTTTCTCTGTTGATAAAGTCCTCTTAGGCAAGTGTTCCTTAAATCTTGTGTTGAAAGAGGAGGCTGTCTGTCCTATATAAAAATTAGGGCTTCCGCTGCAAGTTATTTGGTATATATACGTCATTGTAATATCATTTGATCATCTCACATTATTAATATGATAACACGCTATCGGTAACTCTCTCCATTTTAACAAGAGAAAACAGTTCCTAATTTTATTAACACTAACATAAAAGTCAAGTACCAACACATATTAGAATGTATCAATCACTTAAAAAAATTGTTTGTTATAGTTTATCAGAACTGATCAAAGATCATTTACAAAATAATTGTTTGTCTTTTTTGATTTCCTAGACTGTAGGTGTTTTCCTTCAATCGTCACTTTCAAATGATTAAGAATATTATTTCAATGTTCACTAAATATTAATTTATAAAGAAAATAGTTGAAGCCTGTTAATTGTTTGTCTCAATATTGATGATATGAACATTTCAATCCGCAGCCATTTTTGATAATGCTGAGATAGACTCTGAACTTTTATTTTTATAAAAATCTTTAAGAAGAAGTATCAATTGATTTACATTTAAGAATCTTTATCTGACTCCAAAACCTCTCATTTTGTGGACATTGGTAAATTATCCATATAATCAAAGAAATATATTTTTATTATCTAAATAGGTATCTTGAGTTTGGTTTTATTAGGTTTACACGTTAAAAATTCAACATAATGTCTCCACACTTTTGTCTTACTCTCTATAAAAGTCCTTTCATCGTACACTTCGAGCAAAGATTTCTCCACAAGTATTCAAGTAATGCAACTTAAGAGATTTTTCAGAGATGGAGAAGAGATTTTAAGGGAGAAAGATAACGATATTCTCTTTCCTGCTGTGTCTATGTATTTTTTATAGCTTTCAGTCGATGTTTTTTTTAAATCTTGACTTAATAGGCTGTTGATATTACCAAATTATTACACTTTAAAGCCTAACTCTCTAACGCGCTGCTTTCCTACTGTGCCTGGGGGTTTTGAACGTGTTTAAAAAAATATTGTGGTATTTGTTATATTTATCATATATGACTTATTATATATCATTTGAAACCTAAAGAAATTACCTTTTTAAATATATCTACATGTAAATAGATATTTTAATCACAGTCAACACTCCTTAGTCTTGAAAAATGGTAAAATATACACACAAACAAAAATAGATACACAGCACTTCACTAAACATAATTGGCCTTTGTATGATACAGTTTGAAACATTCAGGTACACAAAGGGGTACTGAACATTCTCGGCACCACCATAACTCAAAGTAAGTATTTAAGAAAAACAACAAACAAACATAACGAATCTTGATTACTCAGTCACTAACTTTGAACTAAACAAACGTCTGCTAAGTTCCTGAAAGACGTGTTACGTTGCCTAGCATCAGCTTTATAATATTTATATTTAGTCCATATCAACAGCACAGACTATTCGAAAATCAAAGACATGAAAAGATAAATAACCAATTGGCTGAGCAAAAGTGCCAAAACCCGATTATATGCCGACATCGCGATCGTATAGAATTAATTATCGCAGCCCGATGTATACTCGGGCTTCGGCGGCGAGCGCTTTCGCACTGCCCGACCTATACTCGGGCTTAGGCTTCAAAGTGTAGATCCACGTAATGTAGGCTTATAGATCCACGTAAAGTGGTAGAAACACTAGTCCTGGAGCTGTTTGCAAACTTCCAACAACTTGCGTCTACAAGTTCTTACCCAAACTTTGTAGAGATTAAATACAACTTCTTGTCTGTATAATATGTAATTAAATTTTAACTTTTCCATTTATAAATAGTCATATGTTCCAATATGTAACAACACCCAATAGTTAGTTGATACATTTTGTTTTATGCTATAATTGTACAAATTTGTCTTTATAATGAATGAAAACATTGCATTCTTTTCAGGACAGTATAATAAATCACATAAAACAAGGAACTGAATACAAAATAAAGTGTACTGGCTATTAAGATCACCCCAGTGTACATTTATAGATTCTGTATAATTAATACATAATAGACACAGCCACACTTATTTATTCAGCCTTCTCATGGACCAGCAATTACACTGATTGAAAAGGGACGGGTTGTACCAATCCCGGTTAGTTAATGAAGTAAAGAGATGTTTTAATTGAGGTACATTTAACGAAATTAAGAAGAAACACTTTTTGAAATGACATAATCTATATACTTTTGTATTTATGAAGTTGTTAGTTCTGTCCAAGTCTGGAAGTCTACAAATGCATTAATAATAAATATATCTGTGTAAAGTGTTATTATGTATTGTTAAAAAAAATTAAAATGTATTATTACATATTTTCTATTGCTCACATACTGTATGCTGAAACTTCCAAAAAATGGTGTCATGGGTAAAAAATAGGTCTAGAATTTATCCCAGATAGTGAGTTACCTCCTCTATACTCAAATCTATGTCGTCTATCTTCTATGCATTGTTGAACAGCACAAACAAGTGGACCAATTATGTTAAATTTCGTGTATAGGCATATTTTGAAAACATTTAGAGGTATTAACTTTTTCGTTAATACAAAATTTATAGTGTTATGTGAAATTAATTTATTTGCAACTTAAAATTGTGTTAAATCTAAATTTTAGACATGTTGAATTAAAAGATTCATAAGGTTAAAATGTTTAAAAAAATTCAATTGATATATCACCCGATCCATGTTTGTATTCAATAATTATCAAAAATATACCACCAACCCCCTCCCCCAATAAGCCCTTTATCCTTTTCAAGATATACTCCATACAAATTAGCAGGGATAAACTGTATTTGCTGTTTCTACTTAAAGTAGTTTTGTTCAAAAAGCGTAGTACACGAGTATTCTGTTACACCCTGTAAAGTAAGATGGTGTAATATCAACAAATTGCACATTACAAATTCCCTGACATAAAATTACAGCCCCCTGACAGTCCGTCTTATCAGTATAACGAAGTAAGGTGAGCAGCAAATCACTCACTGCCATTGTGATTAATGTCGACGCTTTTGTTTCCTGACAAATCTTCATCCTTGTATGTTTATTTAACTATATTATAATGAAAATATCTTTAGAGATAACTTAAACACTTGTTTTTCTTATACTTTGTATTATACTAAAAGAGAACATAGTTGTGTTGAGAAAGAAAAGTGAAAGAAAAACATTTTAAATAGAAATAACTTCATGACCCTGTAGATCTACGCAATACCTAAAACCTACCTTTAAAGGATAAAATAAAGCAAAAGCTTAAAGTTTCAAATATTTAATAGTATAAATGAGCTACAATTAATTGTTTCGCCTTGCGGCATCGTCGGGCAACTGATAATTTACAGGTATAGACAACTATTTAAACATAAGTACAGGAAACTGAAATACAATAGAGAAATCGGGCAAGGTAGGGGGCTGACCTAGCAGGTAGATAAAGGATAATGAACTATGTTACGGATGGGTTTTAGAAGAGGTGACGAATTTAATACAATTTGGTCATTTAAGTTGAGAATAGGCCTAAGTGAAATAGATCTATTTATTTCTAAACATTCTAAATTATTTAATCTATTGCTTTTATTTTCTATATGTAAAAGTTTAACATTCAATTTCGGATCAAAACTATGACCCGAGTCCAAAAGGTGTTTAGCAAAGTTAGAGTTTCTATAGCCATGTTTCCAGCTATATACATGTTCTTTAATTCTAACTTTTATAGATCTACCTGTTTGACCTATGTACTCAGAGTCACAATCTTGGCAAGATATTTTATAAAATCCACTATTTTCTAACATTTCTTTTTTATCTTTATTATTAACCAACATTTCCCCTAGATTTTTTGTACAATAAAATGCAACTTTACGATAACATTTAGTTGAAATAAGGTTACTGATTTTATAACTAGTTCTGTTGATATAAGATAATTTACAATATCTAACTATTTCAATGTTCTCGTTATGGGAAGAGTAGACTAAATTTTCAGCTCTACGCTTTAACTTTTTTCTTAAAATATTATCTATTAAACTAACCTCATACTTATTATTAACAGCAATTTGTTTAACGACATTCAGTTCATCATAAAAGTCATTAGGTGAAAAAGGTATACTAATAAGTCTATGTACCATGCTGTGAAAAGCAGCATGTTTATGGCTGATAGGATGGTTAGAATCAGCAGGTATAAACTATATCTGTATAAGTAGGTTTTCTGAAAATTTTTAATTTATGATAACTATCACTGATATTAATGTTAAGGTCCAAGAAATTAATGCTGTTATTGTTACCCACTTCCATATTGAACTGAATGTTGCTATTTACAGAATTTATGGTTTTAAGGAGAGAGTCTAACTGTCTATTAGTGCCACTAAACAAACACAAAACATCGTCAACAAAACGGTACCAATAAATTATATTTTTAAATAAAGGATTGTCTTTACCAAATAAATTATTTTCGAAATCAGCCATGAAAATTTCTGCTAGAAGAGGTGACAAATGTGAACCCATTGCCAACCCTTCTATTTGTTGGTAAAATTTATCGTTAAATTAAAAATAATTTTGACTAATGCAAATTTCTATGGCTGTTTTTAATTCATTACTAAGTGTAGTATCAACATTGGTATCGCTAATTATGTCATTGACTATGTTTTTACATTGGTTAATGGGTATACTTGTAAACAGGCTTTTAACATCGAAAGATACAATTTTAGCATTGGAAGGTATAGTAACATTTCCAATTTTGTTAATTAAATCTAAAGAATTCTTAATACTATATTTAGATGTAAAATTAGTGGCACTTTTAAATACAGTATTGACTTTTTGGGCCAATTTATAAGTAGGAGCATTGTTAAAAGATACTACGGGACGAACAGGAATATTAGGTTTGTGAAGCTTAGGTAGGCCATACAATCTGGGTGGTTGGGGGTTCATAACTCTCAAGTATTGGCCAACATTATTAGGGAACAAATTAGTACAATTCTTAATATAGTTATTAGCTAGTTTACTATAATTAGACGTAGGATCACTTTTTAATATTTAAAAAAAAAACATCGGCTCATCAATATAAAGATGTTTTTTCTGGCACTCTGTAAATAAACTTGTATATTGGTATTCAATACATTATTAATTGTATAAATACTTCAACAGTTGACCTAGAAATTTATTTAATTTTAAATTTATGTATAACATTTTAGATGAAATAGGTTTCCTTGGCCTATATCTATAAATTGTAGACTTTGTTTTGCCAAAGTAAATTCAAATTCCTTTCCTCAAAGTGCAATCAGTCTAAGGGAATAGTTTACGAGGTTTCATCCTGTCTCACAAGGGATGAAGTGAGCTTTGTCTGATGTTTTTAGTAATATGAATACATTAAAGTGTTAGTTTTAGATATTTTACATATTTTTATTAAACAGCGAATATAAATGAGATCTAAATTCACTGATTTGTCAAAAAAACTGATGACGAATATGTAACGGAGATACTCGTTTCACAAACATCGTTTAAGAAATAAATCGCAACTGTTTTACCGTCTGTTTGGTGCTCTACTAACCACATGAGAAGACAAATTTTGGTCATATCTCAAGATACCTTTCCATCGGCGACTTAAAATTGGTACTTCACTGAAATTAAAATGCAATGGAAATCCCAGCAGCTATTCAATTATTGTATTTTCTTTTCTTAGCTTGAAATTATGTATTATTTGTTTTTTGTTTAAAGGCAAAAAATTAAAAATTGTTGAACATCATCGTCTTACAAAAATACGAAGAAATTAATATAAAAAAAAACCTCTAGAAGAGTTTAATAGCAAAAGGGTTGTTTGAGCAAAGGAATTGTTTAAGAGACAACAAATAAGATTTTATTTCTGTATAAACTACGCCGAATTGGGACGTTAAAACATTCCAGATTAAAAAGAATCCTTAAAATCACAGTTTTCTAAAATCTAATAATCGGCTCAATTATTGAATTTACAAAGCATTTTTTTTAGTAGAAAAAATTCAATCTAGATTTCAAAAGCTCTGTCATAAATGAAAATTGATTAAAATATGCCTAAAATTAAACACACAGGACGTTTACTAACAAGAACGCACACACACGCGGGAATACACACACACATACAAGTAAATACAGTGACCAAACATTCATTATAATTAACTGAAAACCAGCAAGATATTTTTTAACAATTAAAATTCTCAGGTCTGAGGTGAGGTAGATCGCAATAGTCAGAAGTTCTACATCTTCGCTCAGAGGCTCACCTGTAATACGATTGGGGGTGGTAATGCCGAGCGATACTAACTTGGATTTGATTCCTCTCTTAATCTTTCCTATCTATCTTCAGGAGACCACTTTAGTGAATAACTACTTAGCAATCACAAGGGGATCTATCTGGATCTACACATATTTTGATGTAGTCTTGGGTTAGTCCCCTCTCTTTCATCTTACGGTTTCTCTTGACCAACTCTTGTTGTTTTCCGACTCTAGAGCTATTACAGTATTCGAGTACTCTGGGTATTTATTTTATGTTCTTTTCTTCTAATTTTTAAAAGACAATGATGACCGAGATTTTTTTCGCTTTTAAACACCAAAACAACCTCATATCAGGTCTCTAACCTAACCTAACCTTCCTATCAGGTCTCTAACCTAACCTAACCTTACCCAACCTAACCTAACCTAACCTAACCTAACCTAACCTAACCTAACCTAACCTAACCTAACCTAACATAACCTAAACTAACCTAACCTTCCTATCAGGTCTCTAACCTAATCTAACCTTCCTATCAGGTGTCTAACCTAACCTAACCTTCCTATCAGGTCTCTAACATAACCTAACCTAACCTCATATCAGGTCTCTAACATAACCTAACCTTCCTATCAGGTCTCTAACCTAACCTAACCTATCCTAACAGAACCTAACCTAACCTTTCTATCGGGTCTCTAACCTAACCTAACCTTCCTATAAGGTCTCTAACCTAACCTAAACTTCCTATCAGGTCTCTAACCTAACCTAACCTTCCTATCAGGTCTCAAACCTAACCTAACCTTACTATCAGGTCTCTAACCTAACCTAACCTAACCTAACCTAACATAACCTATCCTAACCTAACTTAACCTAACCTAACCTTTCTATCAGGTCTCTCTTAACCCACTTTTGTTCTCTTGAGATCCCGACACTATTCAAGTATGTAATTTGTTAGGTTATTTACTTTACGTTATTTCCTTCTTTATTTTATGAGACGATGGTAACCGAGAGGTTTTTTTCTTTAAACAAAAATGCGTGGGAATCAGAATTGCGCTAATAGACAAACAAATTAACTATTTTCCTCGCTTATCTATTCACAACAACAAGACAGATTTCATTACGTACACACAGAGCGAAGGTTTTGCTTTAATGAAACGTAACTAAGGTAATCTCAGCAGGAGGGGATTCTATTAAAGTGGATTAGAGTTAAGCCTTACGTTTAAATTCATTCGCTTTGGATAGAACAAAGATAAACCTTTCCATTTTTCTTTAAACTTTGCTTCTTTGCATACTATAATCAAAACAGTTGAAAAGAGTTGTGAAAAAATATACATAAAATTAGAGTTCAAACAAAATCATTAGTATTCATTATCAGTGTGATTAGCTTGTTTATTTTCATTTTCACATCTATACAAATTATCTGCCCTCAAAATATTGTGTTATTACAACAGAACTCTTTTCAATAACTTTTTGAGTCCTAAAAAGTACATTATAGTATTATTTTCAATTGTCTAATTGAATTAAAATTATATATTTTCCATAGAAAACAACAATAATTAACCAAACAATAAAAATAACAAATATGTTATGACACGTGACCTGCCACTCTCAATTACAAAGGACAAAGCCTCTCTGTACACAATGACCATTGTATGACATTGTACTGTCGCTATTTGATAACATTCAGTTTGTATTCAGAAAACTATTATGATTAGAGACAAATGTTTACACGCTTGAAGGAGGTAATAACAGTTTAATTTATATGAATTTGTTACCGAAATAGACTTGTCTTTGATTCTTTATAACTGTTTATCTTTCTCACACACACGTAGTATTGAGAAGGTGGATACAAAAACCATTTGGAGGTCCTCCGAACCAAAAAGACTGATTTGGGAACGATATATGTCTGTCCACCACCAAAAAGATTCAACCGATTTATTGCAATTTTTGTATGTGAGCAACATCTCAGACATTTTATCGATAACATAATAATTGAGGTTATCTATGATAATAAAAAACTTAAAATTTCGATATTCATCAATTTCGCTCAACGTTAACATCTAAAGATTAAAGAAAGTGATGTTTAAAAATTCTCCAAAAACAGTGGTTCGTAAGTTATCGGTAAGAAACCAAAAAATAAGCCATGGGGCTGTTTTAATAGACTAGATATTTACCTCAAATTTAATGAAGAAAATCGCAGGTATAAAACTGCTACAATTCAAGACTGATAAGTAAAACACAAAATAACCTTCAAAAGTTATAAAAAACTGAAGATTCATTCAATACAAGTTACGTTAGTACTGCTTTATAACAGCAAACAAGCTTGGACTTTTTCAAAAACATAAATATGTTTACAATAACTGATTCTATGGGTTCACTTTATTTACTTATCTGACATCTACCGAACTGTCATTTAAGTGGTTGGTAAGTGAGAAAGTTTGTGCAATGTTTTTGCGCCGTATAAATTAACTATTTCAAAACTGGTTTCTATAAAGTCACTATTGGTGTCAGGATGGTTTTATACGTATTGCTGAAGTGAATATATTTTAAAACATAATAACATGATGCTATCTCGTAGTAAATTTAATCAGACATTCAGCTCTATATATTTAGAAGGAATCTCAGGTAATGAAACTTGGAGCCATTTTGAAATAATTCATAAAATATTCATTTACTTTATTAGTACGTTCAACACCTGTCCCTAAAATACAAATCATTGCGATGTTTAGTTCTTTTTTTAACATAAACATCCTTTTTTAGTTACACAGTATACAAAATATACCGTAAACAAAATTTGACCTTTTTTTTGACAGACCATGACGTTCCAAAACCTCAGGATATATGGTGGGTCTTCCTAACCACGATCCCTTACAAAACAATAAGTTAGAAACAAAAACTTTCACATAGAGGAACTATAGTTTGCTCGTATAAAACCCTATTTTTTTTAAGAGAAGGAAAAATCCTCAAGGACCTTTTCTTACCTGGGCCCTGTGCCGGACTCGTACCGACTAAAAAAACCACCTCTGTTTTCCAGGGCTTTTTTGCCAAACACGGAACCACCTTCCGGTTATACCCACCGTGTAGAACCCTTTGTTTAAAATTTAGAATAATCTAATTTACAACGTAAAAATGGCGGACATATTAAATTAGATATATGTTTTTATATTTAAATTATTCATCCAATTGTACCTATCCACCACTCTACGATGACAAATAGCAAATTTATAGTAAAAAGTGTTATTTCAAACTCTGACCTCTTACTAAAAATGTGATATTGGTATATCTACGAGATCAAGGAAGGTCAATCACCAAAACAAGCATAGTGAATGGAGGTGTCTTCAGATGTACAGCTCCATAGCTATCCAGGACCTAAACACTGCCATGAGCGAAGCGAATTGAGATTTTAAAATTAATAATAAAAAAGTATTGATATTCAAAATTAAGAAATTCAACAACTGTTTTAAATAAATTTATCCCTTTGATTTACTAATACAATTTAACAATTTCTGCAAGGTCCAAGAATCGAATTTCTGGGCATTACATTTAGAGGGTCAGTTTCCATTACACTGTATGATTAGACTGGTTAAGTACCATGATGGCAATCGTTAACTAGTTTTCTTTATTCACATCCTGATGTTTATTTGCTGAATTATTTACGGCATTGAATATATATTAAATTTTCTTGTATTAAAGAAATACAATTTAAATCCAAGAAATGTGTTTCGTGCTGTAATTTACAATAAGATGACATCACTCACCGTCATTCTAGTCCTTATTAAACCTAACGATTCTGACAGCAACAGACACAAGGGATATCTGAAGACAGCTGATTTATTACTACTTGGAACAAATGTAAACCAAATAAAATATAAATCTGCGAATCCGAGAAAAATATTGTCAATCATGAAGGAGATATTTTGTTATTTTGCTGAATAAAATATGAAATAATAAATTCAGCTACAGCAAAGGGCGTGCGGGTGATGTGGAATTGATTGAAAAAAGATAGAGTGAAAGGAGAGAAATGAATAGAGACACGTCGGAGACCTTTATAGGCTGTAGTGCCTGTGTAAATATTATGCAAATACAATTAAAAAGATAAGATTTACAATGTCCAGGCTTGATGAAAGTTGCAAAAAATTTTAAAGTAAAAACTGCAGGTATAACTAACTAATGTAATAAATGGTACAAAAATATTGGACACACTTAGTCACTAAAATTATCCCCAAAACTAAACAAAAATATACGTGATCCTAAATGTCAGTTTCTTCGTGAACATCAAATATTTACGCCTCTTATATTGACTATCATTACAAAAACTTTTATTTTAACTCAATAACCTCAAGAATGATTATTCGCAAAAAAAACTTGGAATACATTTTTTCGACCCGTTACATAAGAATTTGTATGTGTAATAAAATAACTAGTAAGTCTTGAAATGACGTTGCCTAAGGTGTTTACATCGCACTTTTCCAAAGTTTCTCAGACAGACCTTGTCGAGTTTTTTTTTCTTTTCACAAAGCAGTGCTAGTTTTTGTCCTTACTTTTCACAGAACATATTGGAAATTTTCTAATTTTTAAAACCAATAAAATGTACATCTTTTAGTAAAACATGGTAAATATGAGTTGTGGCAATTTTTACAAAATATAATGATTATATTTTGATTTCATACTCCAAGCGTTTTGAGATATTATTGAAGTGAAGTTCTTTAGGTTAAAATCAAATTGTAAGAAACACTCTATTGTGAAACATTTGACATAATTTAATGCACACAAATAGAACTTTGTCGGAACGTAGATGGACGTTAACTATTTAAAAGGTTTTGCATTAAACATTACAAAACACTATTTATCTCTATTTCCTAAATGTTTATAACATTTCAACGTTCGTTGCCATAACAATCCTTATTATTAATTTATTAACAGGTGATTCATTTAAATAGTCATAAAATCAACAGCTAGATCCTGGACAGATTATAATCATACTAATTTATGTTATATCTGTTGGGTCTATTGGTAAACTTGATAACATAAAACTCAAATACAAATTCTCACAAATAGTATATTTATTTATTCAAACACGTTTCAACGATAAAGTCACCATCTTCAGTGATACAACAATAACTAAAGTATAACCCACGCAGAACACTTAGTAAAGGTGAAGTTCAGGTTGAATCAAGTAATTCGACATCCAAAACAAAGGAACTGAAAGAAGAAAAAAACTCTAATGGTGCGTAGTCTAATAATCATTGTAAACTCAATACCGGTGGGTAAAATCTCCAAAAATGAATAGCTAAATAAACTAAATAATTTACTTGTGCTAATATCTTCCCTATAAATTACACCATCTAACAAAAACCTCAATATTTATCTATTGTTATCTTTCTTCTTTAATACAAAACACTTTGACCATATAGACTATGTAAAATGAAAATAACTATTTTTAGAAAAAAATCCCAAGCTCTTAAAATTAATTCTGTTTTTAGAATGCAATCTGATAAATGTGGTGTAAATATAACTTTGATAACTAAAAGTATAGAGGTGTCTTTGTCGCATTGAAATGGAATCAATTATTATTGTGCATTCAAGATTGAACGTCGATCCAATATAAAGCAATCTATTTCATTCCATGATATCACCTCACAGAGTTCATTGAATAGGTTGCAACATTTGATTGTTTTTATAACTGACACTTGTTACGATGATTTTTGTGCCAACCAATTAAAAACAGGGGAATTGAATAAACGAATTTTAACGAGAAACGTTGAATAACGATTGCAAAAACATTGCACTAACTTTCTCACACATTCACCTACAAAACTAACAATAATATTTGTCGTTATCTCTCCCAAAATTGTCTATCGAAATCTGAATTCATCCAGAGTGTAAATTGTATTTTAATGAAATAAATGTAACTGCGTCTACCCATGTATACTTTCTCTTGTTCCAAAAGTCCAATTTGGCGAACTGTTTGTAGTTATTAATGTTTACATTTTACCAAAATTTAATCAAGGTAGGAAGATTTTGAGAAATTAGTTTTTACAGTAGCTCAATGGACGATTGTTTTTTTATCGATAACACCCTAACTGATACGAAGAACCATCTCATAGAGAACACAAAAGTTTCAGGTGAATCTCAGGCTTTAGGATTAGCATACTCTCACTTTTAGCTCTCTCTAGTCAAATTGCATCCGCTCTTCTCTCTTTAGGCAGAAGCAATTTAAGTCAGTTGTTTCAGTTAGTTACAAATCACGAAAATCTGAAAATATGTACACAGGATAGACATATTCACGGGGGGGGGGGGCTATGTGCAGGAAGTTAAGCCACTAAAAGGAAATTAGATCATGAAAAGACAGAGACTCTTGGATCTTTGACTCAAAGACAGCAATAACTTCAGAGAACTTTGTCTCATATATCCTAAAGTTCGTGGTACCTACTGGTTTTTCATGAGAAGTCTAGGGGGCATCAAATCATCTATTATGCGCAGTAAACCATTGTGATTGGCATAAAGGAAGGACTAAACTGCCCAATTGAAGAAAACAGTGAAAAAAAACAATACTAAGCGCCATAGTTACAAATATTAATCACTTATTCTGTTACGACGTAAATAATAACGTATATTTATTTTCAAAGCAGTTTCTTACCGAGTTTAGTTTAAATTGTTGATGATGGAGTATTTATTTATAAAAAAGTCTTTAAAGAGTTTTACTGCTTGTTGTGTGTCAAGTCTGATTATCATTTGGTGTAAATTATAATCAAAACTAATAATTGTTGAGTCTCTAAATTATTATTGTTTTATTAACCAAAATTAGAACTCACCAATGTCCACAAAAGTTCAAATAGCAGTTACAATGTATTATTTTCGTATTTGAAGATAGAAGGATGCGTTGAGGGCTTCGTTAATAAAAAAGGAACTAATTACTCTGTTTCCTATTTGCATTTTTGTGGATGCTGAGCGATTAAACCAATCAGGATTTTGAGTATTCCAAGATAGACAATTATGTCTTTTGACTAAACTATTTATAAAAAATCTCGCCTCGTCACTAAAACAAATCCGATACAAATAATTTTGTTGCTTCTCGATCTAGTAAAATCTCAGCAAATTGTAACCTACAATTTGGTTCGTTATTTTCAAGTTCTTGTTAAAGTTGGATATAGTGATGGAAAATCTGCTTTATTATAATCTAATGTACAGTGGATTTGCTTGCACCTAAACCATGAGCTATTGTTTGTACAGATTGCGTTGGTTGTACAGCAGCATTAACTTGAAACTCTTCGATTTTGTTAAATGGGCGACCAGGTCACCCTAAAGGTTTTACTGAACTTTATCACAACATTTCTCTTATAACTAGCTGAAACTGTTCTATCTCGTAAAGATTCATTGAACAATTTGAATGATTCTTAATGATGGCGATTAACTTAGAAAAAAAAAAGTTTTAAACTTCGACTTTATTTGATCGAACCATAACGGAATGGAAGATAAACGAAAATCAGCAAACTCTGAATACATGGCTTAAACGACTCAAATCGAAATGATCATTGTTGAATACTGTTGAAACGTGAGTTTTGTGAGAATTGTTATTATTTCGGAGGACCAATAAACCTTTAATATTGTTTATACGTGAGATTAAAAAGAGAAATATTTATAAAACAAAGACGTAACATATAATATGCAATCTGTGTAATAAAGATATTGAATAACATAAATTGTCCTTTACATTGTCTAAAGAGATGTCCAAGTGTCTTCCTGGTAATCGGCTTCCTCAGTGCACTGGGTCTCACTTGTTATGTTACAGGTAATATTAAATGTTACTCTTAATTACACAGATCACTTGACACATGTAAAGTTATGGTTTGGCACAGCACTACGGTGGAAATATACCGCGACAACGTGATAGCGTTAAAGGCTTTGTAAGAACGTCATGAGTCGAAAGTTCCTAAGAATTATGGCGATTTATGCGTCGCTCGATACGAACTAATTATTGCAGCGAATATACATACATATTACGAATTAATCGTCGACTGATGCCAACGAATACTTGGTGAGATTTGCTGAATAGCACGAGAAGCGTTGAGAAAACTTAGCTTCGACTGATGCAAAGTTAAGTGTAATAAGCGTAACGTGGGCACGTGAAGTGTACGCACGGAGTTGTAGAAGACATACTAACGAGAGACCACGGGGGTAGGTAACGCTTCGCGTCCATGATCACGTGATATCCGTCCACCAATGAGAAATATTTTATATGATGTCATTAGACCTTGGATTGATAAACAAGGCAAAACACCCCTTGAATTAGGGAATGGACTATTCCGAAGTGGCGTGTTGTGGTAGAAAGATAAAATGTATGTAAACTGAAAATTGAAGTATGAGTACTGAACAAATACCTTTTAATAAACACAATAAAAAATAATAATAGAAAACATTTTTATCAAATAACAGGTTAAATGAAGACGATATGCTAAGTTGATTACTTGAACAAATTATTTACAAACATTTTCACACCTTTATTACCTGGAAACGGCCTAAAAGAGAGACACCGATGTGCGCAGGATTTTTCTTCTTTTTTTTTCAACATAAAAATGAGATTCAACTCAATATTGGTTTACTTTTGATCCCCTAGAGTGGTGAATAGATCATGTTACAAAAGAAAAAACAATTTTGTGAATAACTATAAAAATGTATTTAATTTTTCTTCATCTGCTCTGGAGATATTATCCCACACTAAAAGCCTTTCTACTGTATGTAAACAAACATATATAGTTAGTAATTTTCTAGAATTTTAATATTTTGTTTAAATTGTACTACTTAGCATTGGTTTTTGATTATATTTGTTCTTGTTTTTGTTTATAAATATTATCTATATTAATAATTTATGGAAGAATTAAAAAGTTGATTAAAAATAGAATGATTACGTCTTAATCCCTATGAAATAAGAAGAGTATCAGGGATTTCCCAAAAATAGATAACTTTATACTGAGATAATACCTTGGTTAGATGAGATTTCCCTTTCAACAAGATTATAATACATTTTACTGTATGGCAGAGGTTTTTGGAGTTTCATTTCCTATGCATGAGAAAGTTCAGCCCCTGTCTACTCCAATCAGAGTTTATTGTCAAGTCCACACTTCTCAACTGAGCCGGAGCTTTACCTCCCCCAAAAGTAAATCTGATAATATCTCCACATCCCAACTTAGTGCATGTTCGTACAATAAATTGTTTGGTATCATATTACACGGTATACAAATAAGTGGTCATTCGATAATAAGAACATAAATATTTAAGTAAAATAGAAATCTGTAGAAACATTCCCCTTTTTGTCAGTCACAAATTGCAAAACCTAATACTAATTTGTATACATCGGCTCAAACAATGCTACTTTTACCAAAACAAAAACAAAATATATTCCCTCTGATTTTTCACCCATGTATTTCTTAATAAGTTGGTATAGATAGATCCTCTATGATCTACTTTTTATAAATATAAAATATACATACTGTATTGAAAAATATTCATGTCCCAACAGACCCAACTCTTGCTTTAATTAAACTTGTACTTTTAATTTTTCCTTGTTGTTTATAGGCGAAAACTTCAAGGTAATCGTCCCCTTATATAAAAAAAGAAAATATTAAAAAATAAAGAACCCTTATCCAAGAATACTTTTTGTAAAAATAAGAGTTAGTCAAGAGAGACCTGATAAATAAAGGGATCTAACCCTAATAAAGATGTACTTCCATCAGGTCACCTTATGTTGTCTGTTAAACTCGTTCTCACTTAAATGAGCTGAGGGTCTCGTACTATGCTTAAACCGTATTTGTTTTAAATGGAGATTTTATTGGATTCTTTTTTACAATAATATCGGAACCGTAATTTTCTAGTTGTTTACGATAAGAATTAAATATATATTTATGAGTAGATGACAACCAATTTACTTGTTTCGATGGTTAAAGCCTATAACCAATGTAATTTCGTAATACTTGTTTTAGCCCATTTTGAGAGATTTAGATTTGGCAGCTAAACCCAAATTTCTTATTATGAAACACATTTTTTTATTCAGTAACTTAAAATTGTAATTAGTATTGTGAGGAGTGTAATGTGGTAGATAAAGTGAATAACATTTTCTATTGAAGTGGAAGTATAGTTTATTAATTATTTAATTTAATATTCTATCTAAAGGAAATTATCCCTTCAAGGCAAACTAATTTCTACCTAACTAGGTATAGATTATCATGAGTTCTCTTGCAATAGCCTGAACACTTAATAAGGCAGTTATTAAATTATGAAGCATTTTATCTACTGTAGACTTACAAAGGGTTTATAATTTCTAAATATAAGCAAGGAATTTCTATAACTAGATACAGCTGTTTTAATATTAGATGATCATTTGACATAGGCCGGAGCAGAGCAAGTGTATAGTTAATGTACAGGGTGATTCAAAATTACACGACTCTATGTCAGTAGTGGATTTTAGGGCTAAAAATAAGAAAATCAATTTATATAAACATAGGTTCGAAATATTTTGTTATGAGCTTGTGCGCCACTTTTAGTTTTACAGAAAAATATTATATCTTCAAAAGTATATTGAGTGATGAATTGGTGTGTGTGCATTATTTAATGAACTTCTACCTAAACCAAGACTTTATTTTGTACTTTTTTTTAAAAATGGCGGAAGATTAATATGTTTAATGTGGAATATCCTGTAAATCATGAACTTTAAAAATGAGTATTTATAAGAGACAATATATTTTCCTCTTCTATTAAAAATCCATTTTTTTTTTTAAATATTTTGCTGCAGGTCTAAGAATAACATAGATACCGAAAAAGATATAATAAAAAAAAATAATAAACAAAACGTAATTTTATGAAAATTGCACAAAAAAAACCCAAAACTAGCCTAAACCAAAATATTATGAAATTATGATAATTGTTAATAAAAATATCATAATCTATTGCCCAAAAATAACAGATTTTTTGTAGATAATTCGGTTATCCTTTGAATTACTATACAGGAAAAAACAGAAAACCATCTTTTTGTAAAATCTTTTTATTTTGTATTTATAGTTTTTGAGATATTCCACATTACAAATTTTAAAGCCTGTCATTTTTAAAACGTACATAAAATCTTGGTTTTCTCGTATACTGGTAATGCATAAATAAATTTGTCTACATAATCTTCAGTCAGTATCATATCTACTTCCAAAGACAAAATTATTAATTAAATATTAAGTGGCCGACAGAGAAATGTTTTATTAAACTTCTTGTTTTTTTTATTTTTTAAACTTAATATCAGCTTACGAAGTATTGACTTGCAATGTTGAATAACCCTGGATTTAAAAATAATAAAATACTGTAGATAAATGTAATAGAAATTATCACAGTTCGTTTTATTGGTAGTGTATTTAATCACTTGCCGACTCATTACTCAAATCTTAAAATAACAACAGACAACAATATACTGGATCATACTGATCATGAATATCGCAGATAAAGAATATATCTAACTTCTGTTAGAATCATCTCGGGAGTGGTTGGAGGTTTGCATCCCCTAGAGACAATAACTTAAACTTAAAATCCGACGTATTTTCACCCTGAAACTGTTTTTATTACACCCTCTACTGAACATCCTATTCAGCTACTTACGTCAAGCTCTGTTCGTATTTCTTGCCTAACACTTCTACGCATAATCTTAACAGATCAACCTATTGGTTTATGAAACGTGCATCGATTATAACCTTAGAAACAATTAAAAATATTCTGATTGTAAAGTAATTGGATAATGACGAACAGTTCATTATTGATATATTTTGTTACAACATTTGTCATCATTTGTGTTTAGAAAAACTAATATGGATCAACTGTTGTTTTTTAAGTGAAACCTAGTAGATGATACAAATGGAAAGGATCAACGACCTAGGACAATGTTGGTTACTAAAGATAAAACTAGTACCTAAGTTAGGTGTACAGTGCCAGAACTGTACCTGAGCTGTCAGTATAACTTAGAATAAAAATAAATGTAATCAGGTAAACCGACAAGAGAAGATAACTATACACTAATACAAGAAATTAACAACAAGTAAACTAATCTTCTTAGATTTGTACCACCGGGCGGTTATCTAACGGTTTGATTTGAGTGAAAAATATTTAGTACCCATTCTCAGGAATTTAGAGCGAGACCTTGTGTTCCCACTTTGAAATGAATCAATTGGTAAAATACAGTGTTTCTTAAAGTAGGTTAGAGGATCTTTACATAAAACTTTCGAGCAGTGGGACTGACTTAGAACTAATATTTACAACAGTTTTAAAAATTTAAATAATATAGGTTATGTGCAGTTTAGGGTATGTTAGGTTAGGTACCACTAATCTTAAGTTTTATCTAAACAGTAAGCATTGATTTGTTGCATAAATCAAATCTTTCTAGTCAACGCCAAAGCGAGGGATCTTGTTGTTGTGCGCTTTTTCGCATGTCAAATTTTATTTTCTCAAGGGTTGTCCTTTGTCCCACTATCGTCACACTTCAACCTGGCGGGCTGTGCGCTCTTCTCGCTTCACTTATACAAACGCAGAGGATTATGGCGTCCGTTGACCTACCCACAACCCACTCGTTTGAGTCACTTACTGGGCTTCACTTTATTAAACTTAAATTTAATTTATTTGATATTTGAAAATATAATTTATAATATATTTTTTATTTTATACATAATTATAAGAAAAATGAGACCAAACAACGTATAATTTACTGAATCAATCATTAATGTTTTTATTTGTAATATTTTAATAGTACTAAATCTTGATTTAATGGATGCCTTATTACAATGTTTATATAGAAATATATTTTTGAATTTTAAACAAATATTGCTAAATAATTATTATTACAAGGGAATTTTCGCTTTTTTACCTTTTAAACATTATTATCTGTTTTTTAGATGAGCAAATGTTTCATTTAAAAAAATTAATTGTGTAAGTGCCAATATTATTGTTTTAATCCCTATTTTTTCATACTCAGCTTGTCTTAATGTAAATAATAAAGTACAAATTATGTTTAATGTCCTTTGTTTTATTAAAATCTAAAAAGTATATATTCTTCGATAAAAATATACGATTGTGTTGTTTATTTCCACTTATTAGGAATTATACTGTCATTCATTTTGTAGCAAACAATGTTAATTTTGGACTCTATTAAAATAAATTATACTGGCTAGATCTCATTTCTCTTTCAATGAAGGGTAGAATAAAAATATATTACAGATTTTATTTAAAAATATCAAATTAAATAGACAAAAGTTTGATCAAGTGAAGCACAGTAGGTAACTCATGCGGGTCTAATGCTCTGCGCGCTTGTGTGTGATGGCGCGTGCGTTAGAGTGATACGACCCTTCGTTCAATCTCATAATAGTATAGTTTCACTAATACTATTGTCCACTAACTTTATATTGAGGCTATTGAAGATATCACATGACCGACACAACATCCCAAAATGGTCTTCCTAATTATGGAAATAAGAATAAACCAAAATAAAATTACTTTATAAAATTAAACATTTTCTTTTTCCACTTTATAATTCTTTTTCTGTGTGTTCTCCTTAATAAATGTGTGTTCTCCTAAATTTAAACTCACAATTTCTCTAAATTATGTACCGCTCAGCCTTTGTATTACCATTATATATATTGAGTTCCTTGCACGCAGTAATTAAATTATCCTTTACTTTTACACAATGTACAAGTTTCTAATTGTATTAAGGACTTCATGGATGTAGTCAAGACTATGCTGTGCGTTAGGTTAGGTTTTATTAGATTACATTTAGAATGAAATACATTGAGTCGTGGAATTTAAAACTTAAAACTCGACTGATGGACGTGTTCTGTTACGTAAAACATGTTATTTAAAAATTACTGTTGAAAAATATTCCTAAAGTAGTTGAATAATAAGTGTATTCTAAGAGCAAAGTATTCTTTTTTTAAATATCGTTAAAAGATAAACAGATACATAGCAAAAAAACATTGCACTAACTTTCTCATACACTCGGCACATAATTGACATTCCTCATTCTCCCCGAAACTTCTCTATTTTAGTAGTTATATAGGTATGAAAGAATATTATATTTTTAAAATTATTTTTTCTTATGGGGGATAAATTTCTAGGAACTGCGTCATCTATTTTAAAATAACATATAAATAAAATATTTAAAAAGATTTTTGACTTGATTGAGACATGTTTTCTTTATACCCAGTTCCCACACATTAGCCTAATACCGCTCAAATGAATCCTTTGAGGTCATATTCTATCAAAATTATTTTTAATAACGCCATATTAATTTTTTATTATGGTTTTCACAAGGCTTTTGTCATATAATGCGTTTCAATCGAAAAGTAATTTTTCACTAAGGTATTGGGATTAGTTTTGAACATCTTGTCTATTTCAAACTGTTCCATTGCGATAATTAATTTTCTTTTTTTGGAATGTTTTTTTTTAAATCTTCAATTGCAGAGTATTTGTGGTTGTTTACAATCAGGTGTTCTATGAAAATAGGTCTGTTTAAAGAACTGTCAAAATAGATCTCAATTACTGTTAATTATGTACCTAACCAGACCTACTTAAAGAACTAAAGGTCTAGGAAGGTCAATATATATTAATTTAACTTACCAGAGTTATAGTTCCTCTACTAGTTCTGGTAAGATAAATAAATAAATAAATATATTTATATACATTTATTTATTTATCTTTTTTTTTGTTGTATTTTTAAAAGTTAAATAAATCTAAATGATATATTGTATAACCTTTTACAGCTGTCCCTCGTTATAACTGAATTTGTCAACTTTGTTTTTTTACGGCATTTTTGTGAGTACAGAATGAATATACTGATAATATAATATCAATAATGCAAAACGTTGAACAAACATTAGGTTTTTTTGTTTTGTACAGCATCCTGTATAAGGGACAAACATTTCATCTTATTATGTCAACAGCAGAAAACACCTGTACAATATTAGATAGCATAGCTATACACGTAGCTGCAACTGTTTTACTACCATTGAGGAGGAGTAACTTGAATGTCAACCTACTACGGTAGATAGTTATCTATGTATTTGGTTAGCTCCAAAATCTCGTCTGGGATGTTAGCATCCATCAATTCTTCAGGCTTTCTCTAAAGATCCTACTTTGATCAAATGCCTCACAGTTGAGTGAAAGTACACTCATGTAGCATACTGGCTGGTCAAATAAAAATCACCAGTATAGACATGGCTCCCTTGTTGTCGAAACACATTGCAATAACATGCAGCATGAACTATTTATCCCCAAACCATCTCACTATTGGAACTAAAGCCCCAGTAGCTTGCCCATGAGCTGCTCAGGAAATTAACGCCATCGGTGTTAGTCTTCATTACCCACAGAAGTTTTAACCGTTGCACGATTGATCCCACAAACTGGTTCCGACTCTACAAGGCTTGGTAGTATCTCCCTGTGTGGTAAATTTGTCAACTCGCACTCTTTCTTAGATTCCTGAATGCACAGGATGCCATCTAACCTAAATTAATTGGTGGAGCCCAGTACCATAAAGTAACTAAAAGTGCATAACACCAACGTAAATACTATAGTTAAGTGTTATCTGAACTGTCTGATAATAGTTTGATATCTTTAATCATTATTGAATTTATTTTTTTAAAAGTGATATACAATGAAATAAAATAATTTTTGTTGTTTCGTGTTGTAATAGCCTGTATCCATCACATTCTAAACCACTTTCATTGTAGTAAACAGCTTTACAAAGTCGACAGGAATGAAAAGCTGAAGTCGTAGATTTGCGATATTTTACAGTACGCTGTATACAAGGAACAAAGTATGATAATTAACAACTCTTATGAGCAGGAACGGTTACCACTTCAAGGACAAAGTACTTTTTAGGGACATAACAATATCTAGATTAGGTATCTGATATAGAATTTCACTAATACGAAATAGCAGTTTTAATAAATTACTTCAAATGTTCTACGTATATAATATTCGCCTATTTAATTTTAAAATATTAATAACGCATAACTGAAAACAATAAATAGCTCATAATTACAGTTTGTATAACAAGGGTGTAACAGTCTACCAACTGAGGAGGCATGGTGGTTGTTGATAATGAACACGTCGTTACAGGTGCTCGGACATTGATTTATTGCCTGAGAAATATGTCAAAGAGAGAAAACTCTATTTTAAACAGAAATACCAAGAAAATGAATTGAATTCATACAGATTCAAACAGAGTTATATCTATATTAAATGGCATCACAAACTCGGCGCAACCTTACATAAACATTAGATAAGGTGTGTGTTAAAAAGAATTGCTACGGCTATATTTTGCAGTAGAAATTGTTAAAATGGAAGTATTTATTGAAATATAATATGTATGATAATAATAGTGGTTTTATTTGGACATATACAGGGTGTTAAAAAAACCAACTCATTAACTTTTGCATTTATTAAAGATTAATTAACACGTTTGTGTTTATCTTCAATTTAGTTAGGTACTACTCGCCAAGGTTTTTCAATTTTGAACTCAAAAAGATAGCACGGAGCCCCCATAAACAACAATTTCAAAATTATGGTTGGTCATGTAATACTCGCCATATTGGTTTTTTTGTAAGGAGAAGGGGTGGGTCTAACTTTTTAATTATGATATAAAGTCACGTTATTTTAAAGCTGAGACCAGACTAATGACTTCTCACCCAAATATACATCCAAATTAAAAATGTAGAGACACCCACAACCCGAGAGACATGCAACCCAATATCACGACTTTTTGAGATAGTCCATCTTAGCTGAGAAGATTTTCAATATTATTATGCTTAAAATGGCGAGATATAAATTTCTTTTTAGATATTTTAATGCAACAATATACATAGTGTCCTCATTTTAGTTATGGAGGTTCTAACACATTTACTTCCTTTAATTTTCCATATCTCATCAAGCTATTTGATATGACTATGTGTCCCAGGAAATTTAGGTCTTACCCTATTCTCCTCGCCACTACTTCAAGTACAAAATTTAAAAAAGGTGCCCTCATAGAATCACCCCTCGTTGCAAAGATTTATCACAAACTGTATTTAACTCTCTATTTAAAAACAAATCTAAAGAAGGTGCTCATTTGTTTTCAGTCAACCTGTACACATCCCTCGGGGTCTCATATAGAATTTTGTAATATTAAGATACAATAACTAACAAATTTTCTTATGTAATCACGGATTAGATGCCTCTCAATCAAATCCCACTTGTTCAACTAATCTACTCTTCCAATTCTGACGCTATTAGACTAGTAGAAGGCTAGGGAGGTTAATTTTATGTTCTGTTCTTTTTTTATAATGCACTGTCAACTGGCTTGCTTAGAAATAACAAGAAAAACGAACGAAAACATACTAACATATGTATACACAACAAATATTAAAACAAAACCTTGTTAAAACACAATTAAACGCAATAATAAAACACAAATATTTGAGATATGTAAAGCTAAATCCGCTTTATTTATTCTATTGAAAAGATTTTATGTTTACTACAGCCTTCTGTATATAGTATTGCACCGTGTGTGAATGTATTCCACTTTGCATATAGATACACGCTTTACTTCGATTCCTAAACAGAATTGGCTTTCATTCTCTTTCTTATTTACTGTATAAAACTATCCAGGGACAATATCACTGATTGTCTGCTTAAAACACAACAGGAGTGGATTCACGCATAGTTATGAGGGTATGTTTTACCCTTATTTACTCTACCATTGTTGAAAACTCCAGTTTTGAGTTTTATATTTTTATTAGGAATATAAGAACTTGTATTTATAAGGAACACTTAAAATGTGCAACACGACGTAGAAACTTCAATTAGCAAATTATATATATAACTTTAATTTTAACAAGACGACGTTTCGATCACTAGGTCTTCATCTTCTGTTGTTTACAACTACACAAAATTTCTTCATATCGAAGAAGTTAGCCGAGATGTAAATAGAAGCACAATGAAAATATAAATATTAATAATCAAATCTATACATTATACAGAGTGGCCGTAAAGATGTCATAGGATTATATGTTAAAAAAAAAAAATTAAACATGAGACATGAATAAATAGTAAAACAGATAAAAAATATCGTGATTATCTAAGTTCTATGTAAACTCTGTGAGTGTGAGTAGTTCAAAAGTCGAGATTTTAATTTTTAAACCGTCCTTGTAATATTGGATACATTCAAAACCTTATCTAAATCCGTATCGCAGTGTTTACAATTAACTACTGTGAACGGAATGTGCATACATTTTTAATTTTAATAGTGAATGTTATACTTGGGACAGAAAATCAATAATTAACAATGAAATGTTGTCTCGTATCAACAGCTAATGAATAGGGAACATTTACTTAACATGAGATCACTACAACCCTTAGTTAAGGTATGTAATCATCATCAATGAAACATAACAGCTTCATCAGATATTGATTGTTATAAAAATAATTGATAATTAATAGCAATATAAAATAACCTGAAATTATGAACGAAAAACATTAAATAATCAATCTACAAATAAATTTTGTCAAATTTAGCTCCAACTTTGTGGCTTGATATTATTATAGTGAAAACTAACGGGAGACATAATCGTGTTAAAGACCTGAGGAACTGTTTGCCTTACAATATTAGCTACAACTTTGGGACGTAATTCAAAAAAATAATGTTAACTATTCGTAGTCGAGTAAAATAAAACATAACTCACTTTTGTTGAATTTTTTATCAATGTTATTACAATAATAATTCGAATTTGCCCCTAATCACAATCACTAGAAACCTAATAAAACACAATTATCTGGTTAATTGTTCTTTATTAATTATTTCTACTTAAGGGCATTAAGTGGAAATAATTAATAAAGAACAAGGGCATTAAGTGGAAATAATTAATAAAGAACAAGGGCATTAAGTGGAAATAATTAATAAAGAACAATTAACTAGATAATTGTGTTTTATTAAGTTTCTAGTGATTGTGATTAGGGGCAATTTCGAATTATTATTGTGAATTTCACCACAGTGCTCATCAAGATTGTAAAGATTGTAAATCACGTAACACACAATAATTATCCTGCTGCTATTTGGAAGTGAGTTTAATTTGGTATTAACAATTTTAAGTCGCAAAAATTTACAGTATAAAAATCCAATCTTAATGATCTTTAATAATAAAATTAAATACTCAAATTTATCATGAATTTTGTAAACAGTTTGTTTTGATAATGGTTCTGTTCTAAATATTGTTTAATGTTATAAAAATATTTGTTATAAGAATAAAATGACTTGTGTTTACCTATATACATGAGCATCCTTCAATAAGTTATAGTTATAAGATTTATAATAATTATCAAAGATACTTTGTAGACCACCATGTTCTATGTCATTCAAATTGCATGTATGGGAGGAACAGTTCAAATTGAAAATTTAAGAATATGAATAACAACAAATCGTTATATTTAAAAACTGTTCATAATAAAACGTCCTATATAAAAATAGTCAACCAAATCATTCTTCTAAACTTTTATTTTTAAAGCTTTAATAGTTGGAGTTCACATTCAAAATTAAAATGTTTAAAGTGAAATAGTATTTTTTTCTTTGCACTTTAAAATAAATGATGGAATCATTTCTTTGACAGAACATATACATACATATATACATTCATACATACATACATATATACATTCATACATAAATACATATACATTCATTAACATTTATATATGTCTGTGTGTATGTTGTTATGTCCTCTCAAAGAAATCCTCTCAAAAGAAATGATACACACATATTTTCTTATACAGGGTGGTCCAGACTTAGTGTTAAATTTTTTTTTTTGTGATACAACGGGATAATTGTGACTCAAATACACAATTTAAAAAATTCTCTTTCATACACCCATTAAAAGAGAATTTATTTCGATTTTTTTCATATAAAAACTGTACATTTACTCAAAAATGTAGAGATTCTAGGATATTTTGATACATTCCTCGAACTTGAACATAAATATCATATTCTACATTAAATTTCAAGTATGGATGTATAGCTTTTGACGAGCGTGAATTACAGAATCACTAATTAAAATAAAATTGATCAGAGCTGTAAAGTTATCATTTTCTTTGAAAAAGATTTAGTTGTACTTGTTTTAAAATATCTTCTAAAACTATTTGTTTGAACATGTTAGTTTAATATTGTTATTAAAAAGAAAATGTGTTCTATCCAATGAGGCGTTACTAACCTAATTATTTACAAATACCTATTTTAAACATTAGCTACAAGTAATAATATTTTAATGGATTTTAACAAAACTACAAAGTAGAGGTTCTAACACTTGATGTTTAGACCAATCAGGAGTCAGCATTTGATCGCGTGACATTAGGATACGCCCTTTTGGGTTTTTTTTAAATATATTTTATTACAACTAAGTTAAATACAACCTAACAAGCAATTTATTCTGAATACATGGTTTTAACAATGATATGGTTCACCCAGCTCTAGTTCATTAAACAGAGTTCAGTTTTAGTATCGCCCCAAGTCAATGGGCTTTGTCCTCTTCAGCCTTCGCAGGTCCTTGTTGACGTTGAGGAGAGGGAGCATTTCTATATTCTCATGAGCTTCCCGTCTCTTACTGTGACTTAAGGAGCATACCTTAATTTCCTCAGCCACGGTATTGATTTTTAAGTCACGATGGATGTTGTCGCTCCTCACATACCATAGAGCTTTACAGATTTGCCTCAATACTTTGTTTTGAAATGTTTGTATCCGCTTGATGTTTGACTTCTTAGTACAGCCTCACAACTGACTACCATAATTCCATACTAGCTTAAGAATTTGCTTATATAGTAGCAATTTGTTATGCAATGAAAGTTGTGAGTATTGACCTAACAACCAATGCATCTTCTTGAGTTTTAGATTCAATCCCTGTCTCTTCTTTTTGACATGTTCCTTCCACCTTAATTTGGCATCGAGCGTCATGCCTAGGTACTTTGCTGAATTCCCATATGGTATAACCTGCGAGTTGATAAAAACTGGGAGTGATGCTATGTTTTTATTTGTAAAATTTACAAGGACCGATTTCTTTTCATTTAGTTTTATTCTCCATTTCTTTGTCCATTTATCAATAGCATTAAGAGAGTACTGCAGCCCTCTAACGGCATCCTCCACGTTATCAGCAACTGACATTACAGCTGTGTCGTCTGCAAAGGTGGCTGTTGTAGTGTTCTCCAACTGTGGTATGTCTCGTGTGTAGAGTAAGTAGAGTACAGGGCCTAGTACACTTCCCTGTGGTACTCCTACATGGATTTCCCTCAAATCAGAGCACTCATCCTCTACTTTAACTCTGAAATGACGACCTTCTAGGTATGATTTTAACATCAGATACCAGTCATAGCTTAGTGAGTTATGTAACTTGCATTTCAGTCCTTGGTGCCATACTTTGTCAAAAGCTTGTGACATATCCAAGAAGACGCTTGAAAAAACTAGCTTTTCTTCTAGGGTTTTTTCTATTATGTTGGTGATTCTATGTACCTGGTCTATTGTAGAGTGTTTTCTTCTAAATCCGAATTGATGATCAGGTATCAATTGTCTTTCCTCAATCAGTGGCAGGAGTTTTTTAAGCAGCAGCTTCTCAAAAAGTCTAATTACGCATCATATTTTGTAATTAAACATTTAGCCATATAACAAAAGATGTTACATTAATTATAAACTTATGGAAATTTGTCATGTATAATTATTTGTAGGTTGAAAGCAGTTGCTATGGTAACGCAAGAAAAAATCAAAGATACCAATACTAAGCAAATATATGAATGCCTTAACCAATGACTACCTTACAAAAGCAGTGCAATTTATGGCTTACCAAATTATAATCTGTAGCGCATGCATAATGGAGTATTGTTGTATCTGCATTTATCATTGAGATAAAGAGCTTAAGAAAGCTGGAAGCTTGTACAGGTAGGCCATTCGGTAGCAACGAAATATTCGAAATCACTAAAAACAGTTTCATCTGCAGTCCTTAAATGTTTTAAGTTAAAAACGTGTCTGACTTTTTAGACGTACTGTATACAGACTAAAGTGTAAATCATAGCAGAGGGTTTACAGTAAAGCTTTATAAAACTGTTAATACTTAACACAGTTGAATACGTGAGATTGCAATGTTTAATAAATTTATGAATATCAAAAACTCTCTTTAATTATAAAAGCATTTCAGTGCTAACATATTCACATCAGGTTTTAGCATAACTCTGCATCAATTTGTAGATAATTAAACGGCCAACATTACAAAGTTAATGAAATTATTACTTTTGCGTACAGGGTGGAATGACGACGAAAGTTTAGTTTAAATCTGAACGTTTAGATTTCAATGATTGTATGCTTCAGAGATTGTCCACGTTTAAATAATATAGAAATAATGGGGGATGAGGTTTTCAGTAGAAAGGAGAGTGAAATTTAGATGACATGTCCATATAGAGATTACAACAGATTATCTTAGACAGGAGCACAGCATACATAGTACATTAAGGAACACTCAATTATGGTTACGTATGGGATTGCAAATATTTCAACAAATTATATTACATGGGGGAAAAAACTGTAGAGTTGTTATCGAAATATTTTCAGAAGAAGAATTGGTACAGTCAAAAAAGGATAAAGAATTGTATTCAAGATACCCAGATATAATATTAAAAATTTTGAATGGTACGGCCATGGGCTGCGATTGTTGGGATGACCATCAGGGAAAAAGATTTTTTAACACGAGTGTTATAATGATACCACAATTCAGGTTGTAAATACTTCAAAGTATCACCTCAAGGTACCACCTCATCAACCACAAGAAGGGTTGTTCAGGGGACCGACAGTAAAATAGTCATGAACACCAAACTTCCCAACACATCATTCATGTCCCATTTAATTCATCAAACCTAACTACCAGAATTGTAAACCATACAATTTTAAAATACTCAGTGTATATATGTGTTATTAAAGTAAGTGCAAATATATATAATATCAAAATGATGGGGGAAAAAAGAAATAAGAAAAGAGTTTTCTACAGGCAAGGTATGAAATAGAACATGAGTAGTATTATTGCTTTTGATGTTGGAGAGAACAACAAACATCTTTATCAAGGGCTCTAAATATAATTAACAATATATTAAATAATTCAAAAGGAGACATAAGTTTATCAACTCAGATAAAATACAGTTAAGAACAGTTATAATAATCACAGATACATTCCTACAAAAACATTTCGAAACCATAAATATCTTCAACTTGTTAAGTGGCCAGCATCAGTAAAACAATATTGAAAAATCGCTATTTTAAACAGAACCATCTTGTGTTCATAAACTATAAACCATAAAAATAAAGGACATACCAATCAACTGACTCTCAATCCATAATTTCTTTTATTATTCAAAATATTGTAAAATCATCATCCATCACCCCTACCTTCATCCAAAGCCTATCACACATATGGGCATAGTTATCACCAAATAATTTTGTTAGTATTAAGTTGTTTCATTAAAAGTTTTAACTGAAACCATTGATTTTTATATTTATTATCACTTAAAAATTAAGCTATATACATAACGAATAGCTACCAGAGGCAATTTCAAAAAAACAATACCCGAGTAAAACTATATGAATTAAGCCGGGAAAATAATAATCTTGTAAAATAATAATTGTGTTACTATACAACAGTCATTATATTATCCATCTCAATCTAGCGTTAATTAGTAGTTTTTAAATGCGTGGTGATAAACCGGATATGAAGAGGACGGAAGGATGTTGTCAAAGTAGACATAAAGAGAACTAGAAGCAGATGCTCCAGTATATTAAACTCAATGCCACTACAGCCTTTGACAAACCTAGGCCTACTAGATGGATTCAGTGGGCTAATAATATGTGATTATCACGTCGAAATTCAAATCAGAGCTCGTTATATTTCAGCTTCACAATATAACCTCACGAAGGAAGGAGGGTGAACTCCGTAAATGTTAGAACACCGATGGGGATTGAAACTGTAAACTCTCACTCTTGAAAGCAGAGTGCTAACCAATAAAACAGCCGTGGTCATTCAAACAAGTAAAAATCCATGTAACATTATTTTATAAATCAATTTGTAATGAGTAGGGGACAAGGAACAAATTAATTAATCAGGTGAAAGCACGGTTGGATTATACGTTGAATGATAATGGTTGCTGAGGAGAAATGTTTTTAACAAACCTGTGGTTCCGAGGTTAGGTTACCCAGGTAAACTATAACAAGTCTCTTTACTTTATTACTCTATAATGTCTATAGTAATATGTAACATAAGATTAAATATGTACTTGTTACACCTAGAGCGACTAGAAGTTTACTACAAATACTTCAGACCATTGAATTAATTTTTAGAATTGACTTCATTAAACCCTACATTGTGGCCTGTTATATGTATATACAAAATTCATTCAAATCGGTAGCGTAAGTGTTGAGAAACAACGTCAGTGAACGAAATTTGAGTCGATACCAAGGAAGTTCCGTTTCAACTAATTATCAGTTTTTTGTCATCCTTAGTTTAATTTGCAAATACGTTTCCATTTTAAACATGATCTCTTTATAAAGTATCACACATGGATAAATAGATAAAACTGTTATAAATAACACTGAAAAAGTATACAACTAAAATTACATTGTGTAAGGGTTTATGTAAATTTATATACAAGGCAAAGGTTCCTTACATAGCTAACTTCCTTCATATCCCACAGGAGGTCACTTTGTGTCAGTTATTATTGACCACACCTTAGACATGCAAATTGAATTACAAGATCGTTTACGGCAGCTATTGTAGTGGAGTTTACACAATTAAGTTTTTAATTTATACAATCTACAAGAATAAATTTGAAATAAGTAAAGTTTGTGTTAATAAAAGTTTAGTTTAAGTCACAATGATAATGTATTGGACAAATAAATTTACACAGGAATAATTTGGAAAATAATTATAAGTATAAAAGTATACAAATAAACTTTCATACAAAAATATAATTAATAAGAAGTCATTTTCAAGTTACAGCGAGGGCAATATTTGCCCTTCTTTCTGCTCCAAGCTATAATGTAATTATTATGACTCAAATTAAGGATCAAATTTGGTGGTTTGATACTTATTGATCTGAAAAACTGAATAAAATTGATTCCACAACTGAAACTCAAGGAATTGTTTAGAAAATTGGTGTAAAATATAACAAATTAGAATTTTAAAACCACCTTTTTATGTTCGGCGTAAAGTAACTTTGTTAAATGGTAAAATTATACTTTAAAATAAAAACTTTGTATAAATGCAAAATTAAATTTTGGTCAAACTTTTAGAGAATTTAGTTCTTATAAAATTAATAGTCTAAATAGTCGATAATAGCTAATAACTGTTAAAAATAGTCATTGAGTTGACTTTTGGATGACCTATTAGTGTAGTTTACAATTTTACCAATAATTTATTTATTTTTCAATAGAAGTTCACAATAAAAAATGCATCTTATTGAGCATGAAGTCTACATATTTCGCTACTTGTAAATAATTTGTAAAATCATTAAATATTTGATATCACGTATAATTGATTATAACGTGAAATAGATAACTAAAATTAGAAGATTTTGTGGCACATTGGAAAATAATTATGTAAAATATTCTGCGAACTTTTCTATAAAAAAAATAAGCCATCAAAAATGAAGCAGTAAAATTTAATTTGATGTAGAAACGTACAGTGTGCTGATATTTACCCTATTTGAAAGTTTAAAAATAATTTAAAATGTCTAAATTTTTCATTTTGTACGATTTGTTCGTGTCGATTACACCAATTTGTCAATTACAATTCTGTATTTAATGGTACCAATTCCACATCTCCAAAAATTGCGAGGTTATAATTATAAAAGTACACCCGATAAAATGTTATGTTGGTATAATTGCGAGATCCGGTACGTACGAGTCACCGACACAAGCGTAGCGAGTGCATGATGTACATCTCCGTGATTCTGCACGAGCAAAGCGAGATATATTTAGCCACTTAGCGTCTCGCCTACGTTAATAAAGTAGAAATTGACAAACTTACAAGTTTCAGAAAACCTGTGTAACAGCTGTTTTAAACAAATTTACCCAACAAGGTAAGACCACCTCTACCAACATTTGTATGCAGTACGTTTAAAGTTTTGATTTTATTACGTTGGTAAATGGGGCTGAGCAAGTACCACGATATCGACCAATTGTTTATTTTTGACTTGTTAATGAAAGTCTAATAATATTGTATTAAATTAGACGATAATATAACACTAGAAATGTACATAATATGTCCAGCTAAAAATGTACAGAACATTGTCACTAGACGGACCTATGAACACTGATACTGAAAACAATTTACAGAAATCTCCAGTTTGATAATGAAGAAGATAAATAATTCTCAAAGAATCTCTCTCGCTGTCTTTTGCTTTTCCTTTTTCAACAAAACACTAAATTTATTGTTTGAATATTACACTGTCTAACTTAATTACTGTAAGACTTGCCATTGCATTAATTTCTGACAGAAGTAAAGTATATTGTCATGAACATTTAGCGTAAATCCACTTGAAAGATAAATTGCTTTTATTAACGTTAGAATTAAATTTATTAAAATTTTATTGCAATTTATTATATTTAAATTGAAAAAAAAAAGATTGTGCAGTAAATCTAGAATAAATTGGTTCTATATAAATATAAACAATATATATATATATATATATATATATATATATATATATATATAATATTATTAATAACAACACAAAACATGATCAACCATCATAGAGACGTCAGATTATGTTCTTCTGAGTTAAATCTATTCGCGGATCTATAGCTACAAGGATACGCTCCCACAGAAAATACATTCATTTCTTTGTTTTAAGAATAAGCCATTAACATAAAATTTCGACAAATCAGGATAATGTCAGCTAAATTCATAGGTTGCCTAACTTTGGTCTGTTAAGTACTCTCTGACCCACTTTGCCTCTATATAGTTCACAAATTTATTGCGATAGAGGATGTAACACAGGATAGATATCTTCGCTTGTTCACTGTAATCTCCCCCTCAAGAATTAGAGTTTACACAGTAAGCACTTCCCGCAGATGACCTTTCAGCAGAAATCAGAAATGTTCTTTGCAATGGCAAGTCTTACAGTAATTAAGTAAGTAAGTAATTGCTAGCACAAAGCGGCCAATGGACTTGTTTCTCTCTAGGGCTCTCTTACTGACTCTTGTTCATTCTTTATAGTAAAACAAAATATGAAGGTAGATTTTTATTTTCGTAATATTGGACAAAGCTAGAGATATCTAGCTGAGAAAATTGGTTAACAACCCCTTTGTTTTCCCTCAAGTATACTAGTTAGCGTGTTTATACAAAAACAAATTAGTCTCATCAGAGCTTGTTTTTCTGACGTTGCAATTCCTACATTTCCCACTCTATGATCACTGAATTAATACTTTTTTAATTAAGTCACAAGTCCCAGAGTTGAAGCCAACAATGTTAGTCCTATAATACGAGCTGTGCCTTAGTTATTAAATAATATTAAGTATGCATGTAGTTTCCACTGTAAATCATAGTGTCAGCTTTCTGTTTTTATCAGTTGCATCAGCGTGCTGACCTAGTTAACTACCGCTCCCAAGTGACAAATAATATTAATTAAAATTACAAACTGAAATAGCTCGGCAGAATATTAAAAGTACCCGATTATTTTGAAATGAAAAGTATGATTATGCAACAAGTTTTCTGTTCACAATTCAACAAAACGACTGGAGACCATTAAGAGGTTTAATTATACTTTTTTCTAAACTAAAATTTGTCTAGAAGTTAATGCATAATATGTTTTTAATTTAATTTAAAATTAATATGATATTTACTAAAATAATAAACCTTGTTGGAGAGTACACAGGGAGTTGATGGGGACAGACAAATAGTTTTAGAAGTAATAGAGTAGTAAAAAGATTCACAGACAAGTTGTTGAGAGATTCTTTTCTTTTTGTTCATAAGTCAGATGTTATTTTCAGAAAATGTACTTTATTTTGGATTCATGAGATGTATAACATCACATTTACCATACACGTGTTTACTGGCATGTGTTCTAATGCATAAAATCCTTACATTGCTCTTTAAGAGTATGGCTGATTTAAAATTTTAAATATGTCAATTATACCACACTTAATTGTATTCGAAATGGTGTCAATGAAATGTAGAACTAGCAGTTTTCATGGAATGTGACATTGAACATATACAAAAGCATCTATCTTGAAAAGGTTAAAATGATTGTAATAGTGTTTTATATCATACCACAAGAATTTAAAATCCAACAATGTTTCATCCTGCGTTGTAAAGTTTACGATAGCCTCATGCAAGTTAACCGCAGGTGTTTAATAACTGCAACCTAAACTAATGGGGGATTTATTTTGCCATAACGATAAAAAACATAGACACACACATTAACAATTGGAATAAAAATTAAAAACTAATGACGAAAACATTATAGACAATAAAATCACACATTTTGAATAAGTAGTATTCACCAAGGAGATTGGAGAATGTAACAACATTGCAAAGTAGGAACGGAAGAGGTTACACAGCCACCAGCAGATCTGGATAAAACTATTTTAGTTAGGTTAGTCCGTATAGAAAATTTTGATTTTATATCTAAGACGGGACGGGTTCTAAATTATAGAACATTTTGTAAAAACATGGACACATCGATAGACGTAAAACGACGCAGTTCTCGGGAAAAAGTCAAAGATAAATTACTTCCTTTTTCCCTGTAACACCCTGTTCATGAAATGAGTTATGTATAATTTTTAATTCATTAATAAAAAATATTATAATAATACTGAATGTTATCATACAGAAAACAAACCATTAAAATGATGTTCTCTATTTTTATAATGAAAAACATAAATAAATGTTAACAAACTCTCTTGCTGTCTTTTGCTTTTCCTTATACAACACAACACTAAATTTATTGTTTTAATATTGCACTGTTTTGCTTATTTAGTGCAAGGCTGAATTTTTAATTTATTCTGGTAGTACTATATATTACTATACACCTTCGGCGTAATCCACTTGTATATTTAATTGCTTTTACCACAGCCTGAGTGAACTTTATTTAAATTTTAATATAATTAATCGATTTAATTGTGATCATCTAATAACGACTTAGCTATTGAAATATACACACACACAAAACTTATTGTCTACCACTTGAAACCTCCAGTCACTGAGATGGGCGATAAAAAAGATCCAAAACATTTTCTAACCATTGAAATTTTACAGAAGTACAAAAACAATTTCAGTGTTCCCGTATAGGTCAGGGTTAATTGATGTAAAGTCTCACTAATGAGATTATAGCGATAACAAAAGTGTAAATTACTGTTCCGCAGAAACTAAAATCTTAACTGCTAAAGTTGTGCTCATGTAGTACTTCTTAAACTTGTATTATAATTGTTTGTCGTGCACTTTGGTGAACGAAGAAAACAGCTTGTCAGATTTTGGTTTTAATACTCTCACAGAAATGTTGAGCTTGAAAGTTTAATGCAAGGATTTAATGATACAATTGTGTTACATTGAAACGTAATTACGTTTTCTTAACTTGTTAATACCTGCAAATCTCATGAGCGCTCCTTGTTCCATCTACTGGTAAACTTGGGTACTATAAAAACTTCTAACTAAACTTTTGTAATCCTTGAAATACGAATGAAATGAAATGTTGTATAGCTTTGTAACTGGGTTGATTATTAGTGTTTCAGAGTATGAAGTAAGTAAAAAAGGTAAATTTTGGCAGAACAAGTGACTTACGTAATAAAGTCAAAGTATGCGTAACAAGGGTGGAATTTTGACTTATAAAATGAAATGAGACTAAATGAAGTTTAGTTAATATTAAAAGCATTTTATTTTTGTATTTACATGAATGGAACACACGTTCCTAGAAAATTTCAATCATGGAATCTTTCAGATTGTTTAACTCTTTAAGACAATGAAACATAAGTTCTTTTATCTTTAAATATTTCAATTTTGTAAATCGCAATAGACTTCTAACAGACAATTTTTAATGCATTAACTATAAAATAAATATAAGAAATAATTAGAATAGCCATATCAAATTTATAACTATAAGAGTATCTTAGTAAACTTAGTGCATCTAAACCCTTTACTGGGCCATTTCCTATGTATGGATTTGGCCCTAGGGATTACCAGGAGGTTTATACCAACTGGGCCAACAAAGTAATAAACAGAACCTGGAATACATTGCCGGGTCTAATACATTCCAAGAAGTTCCTTAGCCCTAAAAAAAAAGAGAGGGAAGGAAGTGCTAAACATAAGCAGAAGAGAGCAAAAACTCCTCTGTGGTATACTAACAGGACATATCCATTGCAGGTATCACTTAAGTAAGATGGGCCTGGTGGACGATGATACTTGCAGGTACTGTGGTGAAAAGGTGGAACGCATGGAACACATCATCATGGAGTGCCCGGCCTTATGCCAAAAAAGACATAAATTTCTATAATATATCTTCATTTCGGAAGAAGAATTACTAAACCTCCCTACCAGGGGTTTGATCAATTTTGTCAAAGACATAGATCTCTCCTGAGTCCAACAAGAGAGGGGCACAAAAGATCTAAGTAGGTCGCAGTGCAGGAGGTGCTTTTAAAACACTCTCCCCAGTCTTAATAATAATAATAATCTTATCAACGATAGAAATTTTGTAGTTTCGATTATAGCAGTTGCACATAGCAGTGCATGACTCCCATTTCACATAATTTCACGTTTAATTGAAATGTAAAAAAGAAACATTTTAAAGAAACTATAATTCGTAACACAATTGTGTGATGTCTTTAAAAATTGAATCTATAAGTCTTGAATCCATTAAAAAAAAAAACATCATAAGTCTTGAAATCAATATAAATACAAAGACAATTATGATCTCAAAATATAAAATCATAAAAAAATTAATAAAATTAAATGGAAATATATTTTTAATGGGTTATCTCATGTTTAAGGATCTCGAATTAGTTTAGTGCTAATTTATTTAGATTTGATATATTTTATATCAAGTTTTTAAACATTTGAAAAATTTCAATCTTTGAAACAAATGACTGAAAATGTATTACTCTTGACTATATTAAAAAACAATTCAAAATTATAAAATTTAATTGAACACAAGACGTTAAAAGGACAAACTGACACTTATATTAAAATACTCAATACTTTTGGACACTTTACAAAATAAAAATTCTTAAATATTTTACTGTATACATCCTTATTAAACCCCCAGTAGGATACACGTGTAACAAATCAAATCCCAGCTGATGACAATGTAATTCTAAATATGCATAATCCTTCAACACGAACACGTGTGCTCTGCCCTGTATCAAGAAACAGGTTATGTTTTACATTGTATTAAACTTGTAGTTATATTGACAACTGTTTGTCAATAAGAGCGTCTACAGAGGTCGTGTATCTAATTTAAATCCACAAATAGTACACACGGCTTAGAAAAAATATCAGGTTTTTCATGAAATTAAGCATTCCTAAGTTTTTTTTTTAATTGTAGGTTTTTTGCGTAAAATACTATAGAAATAATGCACACAAATTTTCGACCTCGCGTTAATGTCAAAAATTATAAAAACTGGACATTTTTCTGTTTTAATGGTTTTATGTGTATTACTTGGCTTCTTTTCAGAAATTTTTATGTTATTAATCTCATTTTATTGGAAAACTAGGGCCGTAGAACATTACTGATGAAAAATAACCCAAAATATCATCTATTTTTGCCCAACTTTGGCGAGCTTTTCAACAAAAGTCTCTTTTTTAAAAATACATTAGTACTATTATGTACAGGAATAATAATTTTTAACCACTCTCTGTGAGAAAATCTTAGCTTTGTATTTTATTTCTAGGTCTAACCATAAAAAAATCATTGTTAGAAATATTATATAGTATTTAATCCAAAGTTTGGGTAAATATCTAAAATTGACAAAATTCTATAAACATAAACCAAACTTTCGATCTTCCAAATTAAATATTTATCCTAAACTTGGATATAAAAATATATGTCACACTTTTCTAAAAACGCAATTTTTTTATGGTTGGTTGGACCATAAAATTATGTACAAAAAAAAAGATTTTCTTGCAGAGAGTGGTCAAAAATATTATTCCTGTGCAAGATAGTTCTAATTTATATTTAAAAAAGAGGTTTTTGTTGCAAAACTTGCAAAAGTTGGACGTTATAAGGAATCCATGCAAATACCATTGAATGTCGTTGTGGCCAAATCTAAGACCTACCGCTTTCATCACACTCCTGATATGACGTGATTGATCCTTGTTCCTGCCACTGGATAGTTGTCGGCAGTATCTGACGTCTAAACGGTCCATAATAAAAGACAGTTAAACAACCATAAATTTTGAATATATAATTAATTAACAAAACACGTTATTACTCCCTCAAGAGCAATTTTAAGTCACAAAGTTTTAAAAGACTTTCCATTTATGAATTAGTCTTTTACCTTCAATAAATTGTAGCCATCTTGGAGCTCACATTGGTTATAATGGGTTTTGCAATTCCGGTGGAACCTAGCTGGATCCACACCACGTGTTCTTAGGTTAGATTCCTTCCATTCTATCATTCCTATCAGGTCTCTATTGACCAATTTTTGTTTGTTTCCAACCCCGAGTAGAGTGTTCGATGTCTATGAGCTCTTTTCGTCCTTTTTCAATAATACTGAGGTTTTTCCTCCTTATCCAACAAGACAAATAATATCTCAAAATTGTCTATACAATATAGAACGCCTTTTATATGATTTAAATGATATAAACTTCTACCAGAATTAAGTTAAGTTATTAAATCCCAAACACTACCTTGAAATGAAGTTTGTTTCTAGAAATCCTTTCTCCAATCAAACTTGTAAACTTTGAAAGCAAACCTCACATTAAGGATTACTATCAAGTTAGGATATTGAATCCTTTGCTTGTGTGCAAAGTTTTAACTCAAATAAGCATCTGTATTGAGATAAGGGATTATTTAGTGTAATTATTCAAGTATAAGAGACATCCACTTAAGTAATAAGCCATCCATAAAATGAGGACATTTATTTGTAGTAAGCCAACTGTAAGATTATTGTTAACTTTTTCTTATATTATAAGTATACTGTACAAAGTAATGTGATGGAAAAAACAAATATATGTTGTGTGTTTTGTGGAAATATATTTTTTATTTACTATTTGATAACACTGTTTATCATTCTTTCAGTTCTCAAATTTGTTTACAGATTTTAATCAAATTTAATATGTTTGTGCATATTAATGATTTTATCAATAATTTCAGTCCAAAATCACATATCCCAGAGTCTAATGTCAGTTTACTTCACGTATGAGAAAACACAAGTTAGTGTTGGCTGGTACCCCTCCTACCCTATCGCGTGGATCCCAGAAGCTCTGATCCAGCGAGTGGATATATGGATACGGCAGATGGACGCACAAGTTGATTCCGAATCTGGAAAAGGGAGTAGGATATGAAATTCTACCTCACGCGGCCCCTTCCATAATGTGGATAATTTGGACAGTAACTTTATAGATTCAGAAGAGTGGATGATGACAAATGTATCAACTGTGAAGCAGAGGAGGGTGATTCCTTTTAACTTCTCTTCTATTGCGAGAAATGGACACGTTGCAAGGACACCTTTGAGAAGGAATAGCAAGAAAGCTAAGCTGGGCAAGCATAATCTACACTATGCAAGTGAAATTTATTGTACATTTATGTTGTAAAAATTATTAATTTCTAAGGAAGATCAACCGAGACACATCTAAACAGCAAATTGGAGAAGACGTTTAGTAGATATAACAGGCAGCCCCACACGTGGGAGCTCTTATGCTGTAGTATTCCAGTCTCCACATCCTCAGAGCGTAAATATTTCAGAAACATTTTGCTAAAAAATATCTGACAATTAAATCAAAACTTATCTCATCATACAAAACATCAATTAAATCCAAGTGTCTTCATTACTAAGAAACCCCATTTGTATTTGAGTCTCTACTGATGTTGATTGTAAATGTAGACTTAAGGTTTAATTGAAATAGCAACATCAAAGTCACCAGCTAACTGAAACATAACCTCAATCAATTCCTTTCTATAACGAGTTTATTCAAATTTCACTTAGCAATGACGTTTTTAATGTTCTATTATCTAAGTGGCAACAGTTCAATGAAGTGTATTTCCTTTGTTTTACAGTTTATATTCACCTGACTTTAATTAATCTCTTGTTTATTTTTATCGTCTTTTGTTTTATTTCATGATAATCTTGTCGTAATTAGACTTTAACATTCAAAACGTTAATTTGATTTTATCGTATGGATTTTTATAAGAATAGAAAAATATTTTCCTTTACGTTATGTTTTTTGTCTACAAGGGAACAAATATTTTTAAAAACTCTCATCTTCTATTTATTTGTTTCATATAACGTGTGTTTTGAATTTACCACTGTTGAGATTAATTCGTTTAATTTAATTACTTCGCCGGACGTAAAACCTGTTATTTATTGTTTGTTCATTTTATAGCTTTAACCGAAATGGATTTATTTGTTTTATAGGTAATATATTTTCGATCTAATTAGATATACAAAATTTATACAACTGCCATCTCCTGTTAAGATAGATACATTACGATTAGACTCTCAAAAGGTTGGTATAGCCTCGTTTTGTCTTTGTTTTTCTTCAGTGACAGATTGTTCTCACTCGGTAACTTGCTTACGTTAGCATGTAATGCAAGATATAAATACGCACAGAGTTTGTTAGTCTAATCGTTAGACCCAAGAAACCAACTTTTGGGGAATACATCTAAAGGAACTGGTTATGTGGTGATGTGGCTGTATATGGCTAGTATATACTTATTATCACGTTTGGTTTATACGGTTCCCAACAAAACTTAAATGTAAAATTGATACAATTTTTTAAACTGACTGTACATGAAAACCTAATCACACTCAATACATAAAAGGCAATTGTCTTGAATTTATTTGATTGAATTGGAAAACGGGAAATCTAATTGGCTACATCAAAGAAAATAACTTGACTATTTAGACTTTGGACAATTCAAAGAAACATTGCAAATTACTAAACTTTGTATTTATAATGATGTTCACTATTGACAAACTCTATTATTTAAAACAGAACGATTGAAAAGTTATGACAAATTTGATATTAATTTAATGAAAAGAAACACATATATAAATATAAAGGGGAAAAATATCATTCACATCGATAGGGTATATCTTCTGTTACAGGCTTTGCTTATAGTAAACACAATTGTTAATTGAAAGTCTAATTTAGTTTCAAAGATGAAATCTGTTACTTCGCATGCCTTGTGCAGCATATCAAGACTCAAGATGTACATTCTAGACGGGCAAGACGATTCTTTTGAATGAATCGATTCATATAATTCAACTTACTAAAAAGAACTAAATTAGTTGGTTATAGCTAGATATGGTTTCTCATTAAAATCTAATTGAAATTTAGAGTCGGGGATCCATCATATATGACCGAATTACATATATAATGGGATTGTGACCGTCTCCACTTCTTTTGACCAGCTGACAGCTCCGGCTGGCTGGAGACCGCGTACACTTTAGCCGAATCTTGTCAGGATGGGCCAAGGAGTCGGGTTAGGACGCTAATGAACGCACGCAAAGCAAGTGAAATTAAATGTTATATTTTATTTACTGCCGAATTAAATGATTACAGAATTATTATAATTTATAAAAAAGACATAACGGCAAGATAAAGCCGAAAACGGACAGACCTCGTCCCGTAACGGTGTTCCTTCTCACGGCTCTCGGAACAGACACCCGCTCGGCTCGCTGGTTCAAGCCTTCCACTCCTCGTCTCCCCCCCCTTCTACGTCATATTGCACTGCTCAACAAAATCGCAAGTGCCAATTCATATTATTATTTAAAATCCCATTCCATTACATCCTAATTTATGGTTATTATAGTTTTGGTTTGGTGAGCTCCTTGGCTGGGTCACAGGATAAACTGTTTAAGGAAAAAGTCGGAAAGCTGTCTAAAAGGCTACCCTTTTGTGAGTATGAAGTTGAAAATAACAGAACCTGTTATAAAGTAGTTCTTTTTTAAATTAGTTCGTAAATGTGCGAAAGGCTTAGGTGTTTATATAATACAGTCCACAAAGTTTTATAAGAAATATCAAGATTTAACAGGTTATAAATTTAAAATTATTATTGTAAGATCGGCCAAACAGATTACTTCAGAAGATCCGATTTCGGTATCGTGCAAGGTATTATGAACAGTTTCAAAATAGTGTGGTAAATATTTAGTAAGCCGATATACAGGTTATTATTTTTAATGTCTACTTCATTCACTACTAACATATTTCCAATTAATTCATAATCATGTTTTCCTGTCTTCAGCCCATAACGTTAAACATCACGGTAGGCCTAAATAACAACAGCACAAACAACATTCTATGGACAAATACGTTTTAATAAAAACTAAGCGTAAGTAGTTTAATGCGCATAAATACTACGCATTAATGCGCTTAGTTTAAATGTATCTTAATATTAGGTGACATTTCTTTGTCGGTTTATAAAAGCCTATAGTAAAATACAGCATTCTAACTTATCAAAATTACATATTTTTCATTTTTATGTTGAAATATCACGGTTAAATAATTACTTTCTTTTTAAAAAAAGATTTTAAAACTCATTTTTAATCTTACGAATTCCCATTGCAATGGTAATTTGACACTTCCAATTTATAATTTTTCAGTGAAGAAGGTGAACTCCGATTTAAAATATATTACAATTTCATAATAATTTATGTATTTCAGTTAGATAGATTTTATAAAATAATCTTAAATCGATTTATCAAATAATTACTGACAGTGGAATTTACAATGAAGAAACTACCTCTTCTGCAAAAATCCTATTTGTATGATTAACCACCAAAAACAACGAATACAAAAGTAGTGGAGTCATCACTCCATATAATCTTTATTGTGTATCACTTATATGTAAAACCACATGTAGTGTCCACATTGAACTTCAATAATCCCAAAGTAAAATGGCGAAGAGTCAAGAGCGTGAACTAGCAGAAACAGCTGTGAAGATAGATTGCAAGGTTCATCCCTACCGTTGAAGAACGGCAAATATTAATCGTAAAATGTGAATGTCTTAATGTTTATTTCGTATTTGTCTTTGCTAACATTATCTTATCAAAATACTGGTGGAGTGCAATAATAATTGTTGAAGAATGGAATAGAGGAAGGATCGTGAGATCTATACATTCGTGACACAATATTTATCTAGACATAGTCTATTCAGGCAATATTTCTTCAGGATAGTCAAGAGAAGTCACCCCGTCTGTATTCACTGCAAGGATGGTGATGACGACGATACACTTCCTGTTAGAAAATATAGATATGATCATTAACAGAAATGGTGGGAAAAGTCAGTCAAGAAAATATTATTGGCAAGTTACTCGGGAAATAGGAACACTGGTAGAAGGAGGCGACCATGATTGAGGTGTTGTTAGGGCAGAAGAAAATACAGGAAGAATAAACATCTACAGCCGAAGTTATTTAGGTTGGTAGGTTTAGAAAAACTGGTCCTCGAAATAATAAAATAGAGCCACAGAAAGCTCAAAAAGACGGCACCACAAAAAGTAGTTGCAGATAGTTTTTTTTAACCCTGTCAGGAATAAACGCAAATCATTGGGGTAGGTCAGGCGCCAGGGAGTGACACACTCGGTAAAACATGTGTCTTCCTGTGCGTCATGTAAGTCCCATCTTCGGAGAAAAAAATCACAAACAAAAACAAACGTATGCAGTTGTTTTTAATTCCTTCATTTTTTATTTAATGTCTTTGGTTTACAAAACTGTTAAGTTAAAACTGTACAACGACTTTCCAGACACACTCTAATATTCCTTCAATCTCCCCATTACGTGATAATTCAACCTTTGCTTACACTAAATATAAAAGTTGATTCAAGGTTTGGTATTCTAATCAACGATAAACAATGAGCAATAGAAAAGTTGATTTAAAACATTACAACAATCACTCTAATAAAACGAACATGATTAAAACGGTAGCACAGATCCCGTCCAGTATACATGTATAATTTTCTGTATATTCAGTCTGTAATAGACTAAATCAAACTTATTTATTCAGCCTTTCTATGAGGTGCCAATTACATTGATTGCAAAGGTTGCACCGATTCAGTTAGCTAATGAACTAGTTTTAACTGAAGTACGTTTAATGAAAAGAAGGAAAATTAAATTGGATAAAACCACCCTTTGAAATGACATGATTTTGTCAATAGAAAACAATGAGATGGGAAATCATACACATTGGCATACTATTTAAACTGATAGCTAACACTGTTTTTTTTATTTATTTTTTTATTTTATATTTTATTTTATTTATTTATTTTTTTATTGCTTAAGAATATGCCAAAACTATTACAAAATATTAACTAATTAACTACATCATGTTTTTTGTAAAGCGAAAAACAATTTATATGCAATAGACATAGATTAGATAAACGTAAATTAATCATTTCACACAATGTATTTTTTGAGATAAAAATTTATGAACATTTAGTGATTCCTAGTTTAGATCTACCATTGCAATAACATATTTCAAATATCATAACAGTCGTCAGTTATTTTGAGCTTTACTTTTGCTACAAATAGAATAACATTTTTTAAATCTTCAAATTGGTGTAATTTATTCTTTTTTATTTTTATTGGGGTGAACGTTTAAAAATTGGATATTTAAATAAAATAAATGAGTAAACATTGAAGTAAACGAAATTAAAAAGTTTTGAACGTTAAAACATTTGAAAATGTTTTCTTCAAAACCTCTTGCTTCTCTCAAACCCCTCTCACTTGAAACGTAGTTTAAACGTATCGAGTTACAGTTTAAAGTATTACTTTAAAATGTTAAGCCTGGCATTGAATTAAGTAGTAGTTACCTGTGTAGAAATTAAAAACAACTTTTATTTGATACTGAAGTTAGGAAATGGTTAAGTTGCTAAGGTTAAATGTAATGAGGTTACTGTATGCAAACTTTCAACAGCAACTTTTTATGTCTACAAGTTCTTACTACATTTTTGTAGATATAAAATACAACTGTAAAACAACTTTTTGTTGATGTTTTCCATCAACTGACATACAACTGATGTTTTCATTTTAAATTCTACAGTTAGTATAACTAAAGTAATAAACACTCATTGGTAAAGTCCAAATAAAAATGAATAACATATTTGATACTGAAAATACTTGGAATTTAATGATTTTTTGGTGCGGAGAACATCATGATGAAGCCGGGTATTGGAAAGAGATATAATTATATATAAAGTTACCGATACATATCGAGAGAATCAATGCCTTATTTGGTTTCTGTCAAAAACCATTCTAACCAAGAAATATTATTTGAATATTATCAAAAACCTCAAGGACTGACTTTAATGAGTACGGGCTTGAACATTCCAAGAGATACTAGCTGGATCTACATTTTTTTTCTTGAGCTAGATTCTTCTCCTAAGGTCCAACCCTTACGTTAGGGTCCTGTTAGGTCCAACCCTTACATTAGTAGATTAGTCAAGGGTTAGAGGTCTTTATTTTATGTTATTTTCTTCATTGTTATACGTAGGAATGAGAACAGAAAGATTTAACGATTTTAAAAGTCAAAGTCAAATATTAAAATCAAATTTTAAATAGCTGTTATTATGGTTCTTTTTTTGCAATTATTTTTATTTTTTAATCACAATTTTATTTATTAATAAATATTCAGCTTTACTTGTGAGATAATATTAGATAGAATACAAATCGAACACAAGATCTCACAAATATTACGTTTACTTACTCAAACGCGTTTCAACAACAAAGTCGCCATCCTCAGTAATATATGTTCTACAATAACTAAACTATAACTGAGTTATAGCTATATTAAGTTATAGCAATGACTACATAAATACTATAAGACACGACATGGCCATGTTAAATATTCTACGCTTATTCTTGAGTTGACCAATACCCGCTAGGTGGCGTTGATGTGACCAATCTGAAGTTGATGTGACTGGCGCTAGGTGGCTCTACGGTCAAACAATGTTTCAGGCGGGTAAGAGAAAACGCACTGATGCCACATATGGGACCAGAGATGCGAGGGAAGGTCGAGAATCGCTTATCTCAGCGCACGAACTGACAACACTGACTATGCTGACGGAAGAAGTGCGAAGGTTTGTGAGAGAGAGGTCAACAGTTGTACAGTCTCAACCAATTTGGATGCGTACAGTCAAGCACCTGCCGCTAGCGCTTTCTGATATCTGTGTGTCAAACTTGTGACGAACAGCACCCGTAAAGCGTAGACTATTTCCCTATCCTATGTCGTGTCTTATAGTATAAATGTAGTCATTGGTTATAGTTTAGTTATTGTAGCTCATGTATCACTGAGAATGGCGACTTTGTCGTTGAAACGCGTTTGATTTAGTAAACGTATTTTCGTGAGATCTTGTGTTCGAGCTTTATTCTATCTACAATTTTATTTCATTTGTGTTTAGTTTGGATGAGTAAGCTTCACGTTTCATAAAAATGAGAATTAAAATTTCAGCCGATTTTGAGAGATTTCGGAATTTTGTAATTTTGTTTACTCGGGTACTTCTAAATTTTGAGATAATTTTTAAATTGGAAAAAATCGCGAAATATAGATAAATATATAACCACAAGTTAATGTTTCTTAAAATCAGTCCAATCGTTTAGGCTATAGACGTATATGTGGGGTTCAAAAATGTTTACAAAACTATATCGGAATTAGTTCTTGTTTACCGCAGTTTAGTCCCGGCCTGTATAGCGACTGGGATGGACTGTACGTGATGAGTTCATTATTCATATGCAAATTACCACATGCCACCAGTGAGGGGAATTTAAATTACGAAATTATATTTTGGTGAAGTGCTCGCTAATTTTAATTCAGAGAATTTATTAAAGCGGCACTTTACTCCAGAGCGTTTTGTTAAATAATTATGTTTAAATTTGTGTGCTAATAAATTAATAATTTATTCATGATAATTATTTTAATTTCTATTTAATTTATAAATTAATTACTCATTCAGTTTTAATCTACTCTATACACAGAAAATGTCAATATATATATATATATATATATATATATATATATATATATATATATATATATATATAGATTAGGTTATTCTTTTCGAATGGCCCAATTTAGAAAAAAGGATGGTAACATTATTACATGTCGATATGTAAATATAATGCAAGAGGGGAAATAGTGCTAAGGGAACACTAGAGAGACAGAACGAGACACGAGAGTGTAGAACACCAGTGAAGGAGCACAACGTCTTAGAAAACTGTAAATAGATGTAAGAAAAGTAAACTAATTAACAAATTGTTAGGTTTTAAAAATAATTAGAATGTGTGTCTAAAAGAAATCTAAAATATGGTGAGGGGTAAATATTCAAAAGTTCTTTCAATTATAAATAATTATTATTTGGGCAAAATTTTGCAAACTAACTTTAAATTTTTTTAAAAAGTATGATTTATATATTTTGAAATAATAAATAAAACAAAATTTATTTTCTTAACAATTACAAATATGAAATACACATTTTAGCATACAGGAAATTGTAACCACATTGAGGTAATCGGGTGCGTGTACACCAGTCATATATATATATATATATATATATATATATATATATATATGTGTGTGTGTGTGTGTGTGTGTGTGTGTGTGTACAGGGTGTCAGTAGGTGGTTTTCTACATTAAAACTAAGAAAACGTTCCTTAAAGCATACGTCCGGAATTGACTAGTTTCCCTGGTATCCGCCATTTTGTTTTTTATAACATTTTTTATCCCCCAAAACGGTTTGACAGATTTAAGTGTACCTTGGTATGATACCTTATAAGTTAATGAACTATTTTCGTAAAAATAACCCACTAAACTAAATAAAAATGACAGCTGGTTAAATTTTCCATGAGAGCAGAACGACTTGTGTCTCTATTGGTGCAGACAATCACAAAGGAAATACAACCTATATAGAGACAAAAATAATAGAGTGTCCTGTTTATTGTATATATTAACAGCTGTTTAATTATTCCAGCTATGAAATTTGGAATAATCGTTGCTGGTATATAGTTTAATAAACCATCTAGAGCTCAAAGCAAGATCCGGAGAGAAATGGACCCCAGTGTTTGAGATATTCACAAAAGAAGTACAAATTATTTAGACAGCAATAATAAAGTACCCAGTTTATTTGTATAATTTAACAGCTATTTACCTTTCCCCAGATTTATAATTTGACATATTTTATTGGAAAATGTCTCACAGTATGATAAGCTACATATTGATAACAAGTTTAGTTTCCTAGAAGTTGAGCAAAGTGATTAAATTTATAACCATACAGTTCCTTCCTCAAAGCTTACTGCTTTCTCTGTCTTACTTTGACAAATCTCATTACTTTCAACAACTTTGTATTCAATTATGTATTTATGTCTTGTCAGTGTCGTGTGGAAGTAGACAGGAATTGTTTAAATAGATCCTTTAGGATATTATACAAACTTAAATTAAAGTGTTATGGCCTGTTCTTGGGAATAAAATTAATAAAAAAGTAATCATTGTTAAGAATAATGTTTATTCTTTTAAAATATAAAATGTGTTTCTTACGAAACAATTCATAACTATTATGTTATTTAGAACTGATTTCATATTGGTCTATTACATTTTAGGTAGGCTACGTTTCTCTTGAAATATTATTTTACTAATTTCATAATTTATTTTTTAAATTTTACAGACAGTAAGACAACAGATATACTTGTTCATTATTATTAATTAGAAGTAAACAATTATACTTTGATAAAATTTTGATCAAACTACTAAATGAGTTACAATGTACAATGCATTGTGGTAAAATTCACGATTATCAGGGTAACCGGAATTACAGTAACAATAACCGACAAGTTGACGGGCGCCATTATGGTAAATACCCAACCCCATCACACAGTATAATACACGCAGATCACCTAAATCTAATACCTAAAAGTCGTTTCTTGAGTCATGTAGGAAATGTTAAAATGTAGCCTATTGGTAGACCAAGGTGAGTAAATAGGGTAACTTCACTCAAAACAACTATTACAGAAGTTTTCTGATACTAGTAATTGTGGATATCACTTTCTTGTTATCAACAAGGACCTCACAGATTTGTACGTATTAAAAAGTTTTCGTTCATTAAGTTTGCGTTAGTGCTTCGTTCCTGGTGGACCTCGAAGCTTTGACGTAAGTGAAGGAGTCTCTACTCTTTACCATAGTTTAAGCGACTCGGCCCTGCAGGATATCTTTTATAAATAAATATCACATTTTTCTGTTATCTCAGGGTTCGAATTACATTGGCATCCTAAAGACACGAGGTGGATACCATTACATAAAAAATTGAAACTTGGATTTTTTTTTAATTTGGTTTTTTGTAACTTGAATAACATATGAGATATGGAACAAAAACTATTTTAAATGGCAATATTTTAATAATGGTATTTCAATATCTCTGAATATCAATAGAGATTTTTATGAAAACATTATACCTTATTTCATGTTTTAATCTTAATTTTTATGGCCGCTGTGTGTATAGACAGCAACAACGACAGAAGGACAAACTGTCTATTAATTTTTTTTCATGAGTTTCATGAGGACGTTTAACGTAAAGATCGGTCAATAAATTAAGGTAGATTTTTTTTTATTACCAAATGTACCCTATACTTCGTATCCTATGTAAGTAAAAAGAAAGTAATTGTAATAATGACTACGAAAAAAATACATTTAAGTATGCAAGCTAACAATTGTTTTGTTTATATACAATGAGAAACAATCAAACTGTTTGCAAGTAACTGGACAGAGGGTCTAAACCGATAAATGACAAAAGTCAATGTAATATTTAATCAATAATTAAACATAGCAACGAAATTGTTTCACCTACTTCCTTAAATCAAGCTCACTCACTCACCTCACAAACATAAAGAACAATTTCTAAACCATTTTACAAAACACAAAAATAACAGAAATTTAATGAAGAATATTTTGGGTTTTAAACAGTTTCAGTGACGGAAGTTAAGGCGGATTTTCATTTCTAAACAGTTACTTTTGTAAGCCAATATTTCACACAATATGAAACATTTACATTTTATAGAACAGTTTGGATATAACTCGGCCTTTAATGTAAACATCATCATAGGCTCTAGTTTGTGTTTCTATTGAAAAATTCCGAACAGGATTTTTATTTAAATAGTGATAATTTTTATATATTTTTTGAAGAATTATAAGTGTTGATTTTTTTTTTTTTTTTTTTTTTTTTTTTTTATAGAATCTTGAGTTATTTTTAATAAAAATTTTAAATTGTAACAATATGGCAAAAAAAACAAGTGCATAACCAATTTAGGTTAAACAATATATAAAGGTTTGTATAACCAGATAACCAGAGAGATTGTAATTTATTAGACTTAACTGATTTAAAACGGATATTACTATCGGAAATAGAAAATTAGTTTTTATCTATTGATATACTTTGTCTAGAACCTACTATAGATTATTGGGATACAATCAGGGGCTCATTTTAGTGAATAGTGACTTGGAAATCCCGAGGGAGCCAGGCTGGATTTACAACCATGTTTTGTTTAGTCTTGAGTTAGATACTACTATATCACATTTCCTTATCAAGTCTCTCTTTACCAATTTTTTTTCTTTTCCGATCCTGACGCCATTAGAGTATACAAAACTTTAATTTAAGCTCTTTTCTTAATGATGATGACCGAAACGTTTTTTTTTTTTTATCTTAAGACAACAACATAAAATAAATTTAAGATCTAATTATAATGGAGATTTTAAACTATATGTGCATTGAATAAAAATAATAATATCCTTGAACGTGTCTTAATAAGTATTGACGTAGAAGTTGTGAACATTATCATCTCTGAGGTAAAACAAACATTATATTCCCGCGTTGTAAAATCAACCTAAAATTAAACATTTAATCCTGTTTACATCCTGTATTAAGACCCCAGTAGATTTCTTTGTACAGGATATTGATACATGTTATCAACAGAAGTAAATTTATGTTTTTAATATATTTCACTTTTACCTGAGGATTACATTCTGCATCAACAACGTTTCTTGGCTGATCCATCATTTATTAAACTTTTATTTTCAAATTCATGTTTCATATTTTAGAATAATTATGTGACGTCAGTAATGAACAAATAGAAATCAGCGTTTAATGCTTAACGGTGTTTAAATTATATGTTGGAGTTAACAAAAATTAATTGAAAAATACAAAAAAAAAATGTATTACATATTTTTTTTTGAGTCTGTAAGTAAATTAAAGTTAAGAAAAAAAATAATGAATAGTTTGTCGATGATATATAGGTCTGTCCAGGTGACAATATACATTATTCCATACCATGTCACTAACTTCACAAACGTAGGTATAACTAGTACGCACTAACCTAACCTAACCTAGATCCTACTTTTACAAATGTCAGACTGAACAAATTGATTTTGTGCATTGAAAAGTATCTACCGACATCAAATATGTTTTCATTGTTTCATGTGGCACGCACTCTCATCTGAAGGTATGTTACTTCTCGTCGAGTGGAGGGGACGTTTTGTTCCCCACAGTTACCTTATGCCTTTTAACTTCGCGGCAAGCAACATAGGGTACTTGCTTGTGGTACATCCATGTACTTCAGTATGTATTTTGAATTATTTCAACCATTACCTCAATACTTGTGACAAGGTATCTGTTTTCAGGAAGGTAGATTAAAATTTCAGACCCTATTCAAAAGTTGTGATAGAGATTAAATATTTCAAACTTACAAGGTCAATAAAACTTTTCAAAGCTGTCTGTTTATTGTAAGTAAATACCATTTCAACATCGGTTACAATATAAATATAGTGACCTTAACAGAGCCCTGAAATAAAGTTATGGGCCTAGAAACTAGGCTTCGTTAACTGGCAATCCAAAGGTCAATTAGTAGTCTCAAGAAATTCCTAAAAACAGAGATAGTCGCCTGGAAATATGAACGAAGAATTTTCATTATTAATGTTAATATATTCTTCTAATAATCCTAAAGTCTACTGATTGCTTTTGGACACGTATTAAGTATGTAAATACATTTGTATAGTGGAGTTCAAAGTTTAAGAACCTCAGAAATATTCATTTAAATCAGATATTATAATATTTTGTTTATATTTGCAGATGATATTTTGCACTAGCTTCCAATTTCTTGGCAAGCCTAGTCACTTGTACTATTACGTTAGATCATGTCTCTTTCTTACTGTCACCCTATATTAGTGGTTTTAATTAAAAACAACTAGAAAAGAAAGTTTTTGTTTTTTTATACAAAATCTATCGAACGTGATTTTATATACAAATATTTTTAAAGCTCATTTAATTAAACATTGCTCCATAAATCTGTAAAATTTACAATAATTCTACATAGGTACTCCAAGTTTCAAAACATTACTTACCCGCAATATCGTTCGTGTAACTCTAACATGGGCGTCATCGCCGGGGGGACGGGGGGACGCGTCCCCCCCAATATTTGAGATGTAAAAATATTTTTGCTAAAAACGAATGATTTACTTAAAACCTTAAAAGGTAAACATCGGGCTTTGTCTTTACTAGGGTTTTTAACATTACATTTCTGTTACAAACGCATAAATAAATGCATAAAAACGATGTTTTGAGAAGTTTAATTTTTTTTAATTTCCATACCCCCAGCATATGTCCCCCCCCCCAATAATGAACTGGTGACAACGCCAATGAACTCTAACAAGGCTATTAAACACACCATCTACAGATTTGTCAAAAAAATAAAGGCCCTATAACACGACGTCGGGAGATCGCACACCAAACATTAATTTTACGTGCTTCTAGTGGTCGTTAGTAAAACGAGTGAACATTTTCAGCGCTCCATATTCGGCAGTTTTGGTTGTTATTGTAACCATCCAAGTGAAACCATGCCTCGTCACTAAAAAAAAACTGTCCAATATTTCAATACTTTTGTCATTAACAAGAGATCGCATCCAACGACCAGTGCTTTTACAATCATATACACTGCCAGTCTCACGAAATTTATTAATCAGACGCGATATTGTTGATATATTAGGTACTGAAGAGTTAGGATATTGTAACTTGAACTCGTCTTTTACTCGATTGTAAGATTTATATGCGCAATAAGTCTAAATAATAAACACACGTTCATCCTTGGAAAAAGACATAATTGAAAATATACACACACTTACAAAGACAAATGCATACTGGAATAGCACTAGTGCATTACAATAACACATGACGCGTCAACAATGAGAACAGTTTTGCTAACTGCTATTGGATGGGAAGGGGGTTATTACCTATGCGTAACTTAAAACCTTCTTAAGCTTCAGTTGTATCCTTTTTGAAATACTTTTTATTTTCCATAGTCCAAGAAAAATACCGTAAAAATATGGGATAATCGTTGCTTATATATAGTTGAGCACAATTAGCTCGATTAATTATGAGTATATTTACAATTAATTGGCACGTAGATTTCATAACATAGGGAAGCACCATATCTATTTCATTGACAGCTGTTTAACATTATTCAACGACAATAAATCGCCAACTAGATTTCATCAAACCATATCGGATGCAGGCTGCGGTGTACAATACACAACATGAATATTCCTTCTTCGGTGTGACCTACTTTCATTTAACAACACCATTTGCATGCAAGCAATAGAAATATTTCTCACATATCTTGCAATTTTATTACACCCAATAAAAGTTATTATTTACACGCGGATTGTAACTACCTGAGTTATTCATTGGCAGATTAGGTGCCACTTCGTACAGTATTGAATCATTCATTAAATAACGTTCTTCAACCACTGTTTGAATTAATACAGGTTTTGTTATCCGGAAGGTAATCTATCTGTTTTGGAATCTAAAAAAGCGATGTAGAAAAGACTTTAGGAAAACTCTTTTACCGTGTTTAAATTAACACATTGTTACGATTTTAAAAAATCGGTCATATTTAGAATGAAGAATTCGTTAACCACTTTTGTTGATCATCTGTTGTGAAGAAATTGTTGATCATCTACTTTTGATATTGTTTAATTGATAATTCGTAGAAACCGTGTCAAATTCACTGAAATGAAATTTTGTTAAATCTGAAAATAAAAAATCTCAATAAAGGAAAGTGAAAGGTATTAAATGAACATTGCACAACTTTTTTTTTCTTCAATTGTATATCCGTACTGAACACGAGAAATACGCTTTTATGATCTAAACAACTGTTTTCTTTTTCTTTGTCAAAGGCAAAAAGAAAAACCTTTTGGTCATCTTCAACCATATAACAAAAGGAAGGAAAGAACATAAAATATATACTTTCTAGCCCTCGAATACCCTAAAAAAGTTAAGGCAAAAAAAAAAAAAATAAAAAAAACAGAGTGTTTCAATGTAGACCTGATAAGAAGGATGACAGAGAGGTACCTAACCCAAGACTAAATATAAAGTTTAATAGATCCAGCTAGGAACCAAACTCGTTCCTACTTTAAAAGAGCCCCGGAGAGGGTTACCAAATTATATATATATATATATATATATATATATATATATATATATATATATATATATATCAACAATATTTAAAAATGAGACAAAAGATAACTAATAAACGTTTAGTTTCGAAGAAAATAATTTCGGGATGCACCGATCTTTCAGAATTTGTTTTTTTAAATCAATGTTGACAGACAAGGAAAAGAAGACGAGTTGGGCACACGGGAAGATGGAATTTGTAGGCCCAAGAGAAATCAAAATGTTCAGTTAAATTTAAAATCATTTTGTCTTGGAAAGCCATTTTATGGCTTAAATCTGTTCTTAAAGACATTTTATAGTTATTCTGTTTGACAATTTGCGTAATTATGTAGACTATTAATAATTAAAAAATTCAAAATTGTACCTTTTTAGGTTATGCTTGAAATATTTAGAGTCTAAGTTTTCCAATGTTATTTAAACCAAAAGTCTCTTTAAAAAAAATTCCTTATTATTTCATCAACATTAGAATTCCACACTTTGACGTGTCAACTTTGAGGTTATGTAACAGTTCAATAAACAGACCAATCAATTTAAAACTAATGTAATTTTATACTATGTTAAATAATAACGAAATAAGGTAATTATTTACTGTAGCGTCCCAATATTGATTTATTTTTTAATTTAATTTTGTACTACTGTACATACCTGTCTACATAAGAATAGTAACATTTTTGTGTGGGTAAAAATTTTTTTCACTTCGAAATCGACATATTTGTATGTTAAGTTGTCAAGACAAACACAGTGTTTCGACTTATTTGCGATGTTTACGTCCGATCACCGAAATCAAGCAACATTGAGCGTGGTTAGTACTTAGATGGGTGTCCGCTTGAGTACACAACTTGCAAAATTTCAATAACTTCAAAAATTCCAGAAATTCAGAACATCGTGAAACCTCAAGGCAATATATAAATGAAATATTGTATACAAGTTTGTACTGTGTGAATTGAAATCCAATAAAACAGCTTCAAAAAGGAAAGATTCGGTTCGTGCATTCAGGAAAATATAGACTTTTAACTGTCACAGATCTCTCTCTCTCTCTCTCTCTCTCTCTCTCTCTCTCTCTCTCTCTCTCTCTCTCTCTCTCTCTCTCTCTCTCTCTCTCTCTCTCTCTCTCTCTCTCTCTCTCTCTCTCTCTCTCTCTCTCTCTCTCTCTCTCTCTCTCTCTCTCTCTCTCTCTCTCTCTCTCTCTCTCTCTCTCTCTCTCTCTCTCTCTCTCTCTCTCTCTCTCTCTCTCTCTCTCTCTCTCTCTCTCTCTCTCTCTATTATAGAGATGCAGTCAAAATGAATACAAAATTCACTTTTCTAGCCAAGATCCAGTCTGATTTCAGCATTTCTTTCGGTTTCTCACTCAGTTTTATGTATAAAAAGAAAAAACAAAACAAATTTCCTTCTAATATTTCATATATTTTGACGTATATCGTCAGTATTTTTGTTTGTATGTTTGTTATGTAGCTACGGCCAAACGTGTTTATATGTTGTAGACCGAACGAAATTGTTGTAAATGAGACATAACACATTGTTAAAAAAATTAATTTACCAATGAATGTTGAATTATTTCGAAAACTATGCAACAATAATTTCTACTTGACCAAAACATAAAAGATAAGTTTTATGTTCACTCAATACTTTTTGGTTTTTATTACCTTTTTTTCTTTAATTTTGCATTTTTTTAAAATTATTGTTTATGCACTCCTCAGATTTCCCCCAAAAAACTTGACACAAGTTTCAAGTAATACACTTGTATCCACGTTCATTATATGTATATGACATTCATGTATTTCTTATGTACTTATCAAAATAAAGTGTTTTATATATTTATATTTGAAACCAAATTAATCACCAATTACTTAGAAACATCAGTGACGGAGAAGAGGGTCATCATTTTGAGCGATAAGAACAGATGATAAAATACAATTATTTAACCAGGATTCAAAAAGAAATCATAAATTAACAAAATAGTTTTACTTAATATAAAACTAAAAATTCATTTTAAAAAGTCCCACGATATATCTTTATATTGACTGAAAACAATTTAAGGAAATGTCGATAAGTCAAAAGATTCAAAATATTACAATACTAACATAATTCAAAAGTGGTATGTGTAAATTGCGTAACAAAGCTTGTTCAGAGAACTGATCAATTTTCTTTTCTTATTTCGAATGAATCTGAATATCAAAATCTTGGTTACATTTACTAAAAACCTGTAAATCATCAACATAGATGGCCAAATTGTCCTAAATAGAACAATAATTTCATACATAACAGACATGAGAAGTTGTCGTTTTCATGATGTTCACTAAAAATACAGTTTATGTTCATGCAATAGTACATCACCGAAGTTCACATTGTTATAACTTTAAAACCGTAGAATACAAAAATAAATTGAAATTGTGACAAATATATCTAACTATTCAAACATTCTTTTGACTAAAATTCCAGACAGCTTGAAAATTCGATAAAATACAGAAATAATTTTAGTTTTTCTATGGAAGTATAAATGTAGAATATTAAAAAATGCACCTACATGTCACAATGCAATTTAAATGACAGTTCTAACTTTAGTCTTAAAAAATATCAGGGTGAGGGTTTATTAACTTGATATTTTTACACATTTTAAAAACATTGATATTAGTATAAAGTACAAGAATGTTCTAAAAAACGTTTAATTTAATATTTTAATTATTTGATTTTTCCGCTTATACGTTTTTTATTAGTAAATATTGAATTTACAATAATATTTCAAGTGAAAAATATACGACCTAGACTGAGAATCGATTCCCAGTCTAGGTCGTATATTTTTCACTTGAAATATTGTTGTTTAATTTAAGTAAAATTTTGTACTTTAAATTAATTAAATTGTTATTATTTAGATAGAGTTATTGGTTGATATCAATAGTTCTAGTAAATTTAGTGGTATTATATTGATAAATGAAAATCAAGTCAATAGGTCAACTCATTCATGAGAAGTGTGTATCTAAGTACATCAAATTTACTTTTTTTTTTAAAAAAAAAGACCATTAAAGTTTCTACTTACTTTTATTGCTTTAAACATCCTTTAGGGCAGTTTTTAAGCAGTAGTTTTTCTTTTTATACAATAGTTGTAAAATGAAAAAAAAAACATATACCCTATTTTCAATATATAAACACTATTTACAAACTTATTTCACTAATTGTCTCAATTACAAAACTCTTTTTATTTCATTTTATTTAAATTTGGTTTGTTATCGAATGTGTCGTTCCATAAATGTGTCTAAAATAAAATATAAATATAAACTGATGTAATAGGCTGGAATATATTCATAAACATCTAAACTATCGTTTGTATAAAACACAAATTTTAAATATTACCTAATGGCATTTACATATGAACAGAAAGGAAATACTGCTTTGAAGATGAAAACGTCGTAACATCGTAATATGAAGTGTTTGAAAACATCGTAATGATTTTTAGATGTTTTTAGATTTTTAGAAACTTGTACAGTATTATTTGTAAAGAATATGGAGCTCACAATTTTACTTCAATATGCCCAAATTTAGTTTGTAAGCTTTGAGAAACTTGTGGTGATTTCAAATTCACCATCGTTATTTTTGCAGGAAAACTAGCCGGAACGGATAGTTTTGGCGGATGTACCGCGCATTAGAGGGCCTGTTGTACTCAGAAAACTAGTGTTGTGTATTCAGGGTTTGCGTTGTCTCCAAATGGCTGTCTAACCTCGATTTAGAAAATTCTAGCGCCTCCGGGGTAGCTTCATTAAAATGCGCACACTTGGATTTACCGAAATACGTAATTGGTTACGTAAACACCATTGCTTCTTTCCACGTAATGTGTTCCATCGCCATTTGCTCTTAAATTATTAAGTAAAATGTGATCCCTCTCTTTCATCTTTCCTATCATGTCTCTCTTGACCAATTCTTGTTCTCTTCCGAGTCTGACGCTATTAGGTATTCGAGGGCTAGGTGTCTTTATTTTATGATCTTTTCATATTTTTGTTTTATAAGGCAATGACGACCGAAAGGTTTTTCCCCTTTGAACAACAAGGGAAATAAAATTGTTTTGGAATTTATCAAAACTGGCTAGTGTTGTTAATTAGGAGGATGTTGAGACACGACTTTAATTAATTATTGTTGAGGATGTTAATTAGTTCCGTATTTCCCCATTAATTGTGTAAATTTGCATGATTATTCAAAAAATATCAAAGCGTTATATTTCTACAACTTAAAATTATCTTCAATATTTTACTAAAACTGCATTCGATTTGTTGAAAAAAAAAAAAAAATAGATGAGAATGTTGCCTACTTAGTTCTTCACTAAATAAACTGCAAATAAAAATATAATTAAATGGTATAATTTATAAAAACAAACCATTGTGTCAATTTATTTTATATTGTTGTTTTTAACACCTAAATTCATTAGGTTATAAAGGGTAAAATTATTTAATACATTTTTGAACAAAACTTTAACAATTGGCATATTGGTTTAAACGGTAAACTGCACATTTGGAATTTAAAAAAAAATAAGTGACAATTTTGATATATAAGGTTTTTATAAATGTTTAAAAAAATGTAAATAGCGAAATACATTTGTTTGAGTTTGCATAGCCTCAGTTTCACCTTGTATATATTATTTAAACAGAGACAGAAAGACAACAAAGTGGTTTATAACATACTTATAAAACATGATTTTGTTTGTTTTGATATCCCATAAAAATCTCTCAAGATATTTTCTAAACACTCGGCATACACTAATTACCGCTCACTATGTATAACAAGGTGGACCACCCTTTATTTTCAAACATAGATAATTTCCCTTTCCGTGAAATAACGACTGAAAACACGCAGCTTATCGTGTATACGCTGAAGTGTGAATCGGTGATAATTCCACCATTAAAGCTCATAAAGTAGATAATCAATAAATGCAGAACATGTGTGGTCCGGTCTATTTTTAGGTAAAGTTTGGTGATTGATTATTATGAAATTTTGTAGTCATTACTTGATTACAATTAATTGTGTCAAATCATTTCCGTTTTTATAAAGAATAGTGAGTAACATTAACGATTGATGTTAAAAATTAAAAACACATTTAATCTCGATCCGATACGTATAATGTTCAAGTTTGAGATGTTTGTGAGGGGGTGGCTATGAGTGGCCACTCCCCCCCAGTGGCTTAAGGTTCATTGTGAACTCTAAAATCCATCTGGTCAATCCGCTCACCAATGGTATACAAAATAATAACGAAAATAGATAATTAGTAACAACTTTATGTAATTTTACGTGGTTTCTCTTCCAAAATAATAACTCGACTCATTCAGACGTATAATAGACCTGAAAACAAAGATTTTGACACCAGTTTCATTAAAATCCGTTCAATATAATACAAGATATTTACGTAAACATGCTTTGCACCTTTAATTGTTACATGTGATACCTTACGGAGACTTTATTTGGAAATGATAACTAGATTTGTTGAGATAAATTTTAGATCTGATAATCAATATATTGACTCGGATTTCATTTGAATGGATGGGTTGAGCCATTTTAATCACCGAACAAACATTCCAACATGTCTTATGTTCAAGTGCGTTTTTGTTGCGTATATTTTGTGTTTTCGTGTGTTTTTATATAATTTAACGACCTCCAAACGGAGTAAGCTTTGTTATACTGTCTAGTTTATCTTACTTGTGTTTGTAGAACTGATGATGGGCGCAAGAAGCCCACACTGCAGCAATCCATACAAGTGGGTTGTGTTCCGTATATTTTGTGTGTTTTCGCGTGATTTGAATCATTTTAAAACTGAACGACCTTTGTAAACGTAACCATACAGAATGTTTCTATGATTGATTAAAGTTTGTGTTAACGATATAACACTTTGTTATTTTTTACATAATGTAGTTGTGATATGGTCTGAATTACACTGCGACCTCGAGAGACCTTTTATGACCTTACCTTCACCCTAAATCTAACTCTACTGGGAAATACCCGTTTTTAGAAAATCATCCAGTCCATTATTCCTGTAGGAAATGCAGCATATGAAGGGGGTGAACTTAGGGTATAGCCTCTACATTAATTTGGTAACACACCAGACTTCTAGCTCTTTTGTGCATCTACTGCGTTATGTTCGATTAATAAATTTGCGGGGTCACTTCCTCCATATTTTGGTACAATCTGCAGGTTTAATCTTCTCCGATAGTCACACAGTCCATCATTTTGACATATTTTTATACTTCACAATGCATGGTTTATTGCTTTCTGTTATAATTTCTCAGGATTTCTTTGGTATCTCTTATTTTAGGTATTCTTCCCGAAAAGTTTGCTCTCTCGATATTTATTTTATACACAAGTTCCTTTCATAAATGCCGCTGTCGTATGTGAGTGTTGTGTACAATGATTTTCCCTTTTATTTTAATGTTTCCTTTTTATCTTAATACAATATCTATCACTAGTGAAATACCTAATGATGAAATATAGTTTTCGAAATGCGTAACAACAACAAGAAACACGTCACAAGATGGATGTAAATACTGAAATATATTTGTATTACTAAGTAATATATATTATGGTAATAATCTTTCATGGATCCAGTTGGAAACAGGCAGCTGATTTATAAGTTGGTATTTAAAACTTTAGCTTAAGTAAACCTGTTAAGTCAGTTAAAATTATTAAAACACGACCGGATAGAAATCTGCCCAATAGTTTCTGAGATACAGTGTTGCTTACATTTTGATATTTTGTAGAACTCAGCTACAATGAAAACTAAATGTGTTCTTATGTTATATACTCCGTGGTATAAACAGTAAACCAAAGAGATCACAACGATAAGGTCGATCTCTTAAGACTGTGATTCTTGTAAAAATCTTCAGTGAGGAATATCAGTAGATAATTCTCCAAGCAGAATGACTTGTTTTTAATGAGGAAAAGCAGAGTTTTGTTGTCAAGGCTTCGGATATTATTGTTGATACAAAGCAAAAGACTTGGAATTTGTTATGAATTATAAATTTTTCTCAAATGAAAGCAAATAATATAATAAACATGTTTATTACAGCCAATGCCAACGTGATTTATAATATATTTTTCACTAATTTAGTCTCATTTATTATATCTACAAACTTAAAATAACATTAGTTTCAACCCATTTAATTACAAATATTTTCCTTTAAAATTATTAAATAATTGTGATTGTGCATATCTATGTAACCGCGTATGTTATTTTCAAATGGTTTTAAAGTTGATAAGGTTATTGTAGTCGTAATTGCTTTAAATCGATAAAAAGTTGGCGAAAATTGATATTTGTTTTTTTTTCCAATTTTTGTCTGATCTATTTTGTTTACTTGCATTTTTTCACGCGAGTTTGGATCATTACTGATTACATTTCAAAACATTTTAAAGAAAATGTGTAGAGCTGATGTAAAGAATTTTTTGTTAACAGGCCGATTTGATTATTTTTTCACCAATAAGCACACAAGCGGACATTTTGGAGTGACGGCAATCAGTAAGCTTTGTTTGGGTCTTTAGAGTTTATACTTGAGTAAAGTTTCATCGAAATCGATATAGACAATACTTTTAAATTTAAAGTTAAATAAAAATAAAAAGTTCCAAGAAATAATCACAAAACAACATTCATTAAATTCGCGCACCCGTTTGTACTGTAGAGACTTTTGTACATAGTTAACCAAAGTGGATAGACAGACAAAATTGTAAAAAAAAGACTATATTGTACTCATGTAACTTCAAAATATATCCTCTAAACTACGACATGTATTTTGACCTATCATTTAACTTTACGCACATTATGAAGGAAAAGTTAACATATAATATGAGCAAAAGTAGAAATGACAATTAAGTTCCTTTCATCTCACAACCTTTCCCAATATATTATTATTATTTTTTTTAAATCCAGGAACAGTTAAATGACTTTTAAACTAGAAATGTTAATTAAATAACCCTCACTCCCACAAAATTTTGGGGGACAACTCAAAATATTTTAAAATGCAAAGTGCCATTTGGTAATACCTCAGTGTAAAGCACTTGCACAACTAGAGGTCAATATGTTAATTCAATACAAAATGGGGGTAGGTCAAATCCATTTTACTTCAGTCGTTTAAATTATAATTTTTGCGGAGAATTTTTCCTTTAAGTTAAATAGAAAGCTTCGACTGCCATTCTTAATTCTGAAATTAAATTCCTGTCATTTATTGAGATTGTACAAACATTATTTGTATACATATAAATTGCAAAGATTAAAATTAAAACACTTTAATGTTACACAGACAAGATGTTGCAAATCATATCTACAAAGTTGTAGTAAGAACTTGCAGATGTAAGATGCAGTTGAAAGTTTGCTAACAGCTCCAGGAACCTCATCAAATTTCAACCTTAACTATAAGGTAAAACTAAAGTTGTTTACAGTTTTACACTGACAATCAATACTCAATTTCATGTAAACAGTTTTAAAACTTCTAAAGTAATTTTTTTATCTAATTAAAGTTTGTCTCCTCCTAACTTTACTTAAACAGTGTTCTATTGTAAGACAACAACACGGAGGAATTGTATTAAGAGCGACAATACATTAGAGCCAGCTGTTCAAGGTACATCACAATCACTGACAGACAATACTCATCTGTAATATAATTACATCTGTGTTCAATCTGTGACTACTTTTACAATCTCTTTCTGTTAATTTACATGTTGTTATATTAGGAGGAAATTTAGTTTATTGTTATTTTAAGGAAACACATTTTGTGCAACATTCTAATGTTCTGTTTCTATATAACAAATAACTACAGCACACTATTCAATAACTTTCATTTTAAAAAGATGTTATGCAGTCATTATTACAATTACTTTCTTTTTACTTACCTAGGATACAAAGTATAGGGTACGTTTGGAATTAGAAAAAATCTAGTTTAATTTATTGACCGATATTTACGATAAACGCCCTCAAAAAGTGATAGACCGTTTGTCCTTCTGTCGTTGTTGCTGTCTATACACACAGCGGCCATAAAAATTAAGATTAAAACTTGAAATAAGGTACAGTGTTTTCATAAAAATCTCTATTGATATTCAGAGATATTAAAATGCCTTTATTAAAATATTGCCATTTAAAATAGTTTTTGTTCCATATGTCATATGTTATTCCAGTTACGAAAAACCAAATTTTAAAAACATTTCCAAGTTTCAATTTTTCATGTAATGGTATCCACCTCATGTTTTTAGGATGACAATGTAATTCGAACCCTGAGATAACAGAAACATGTGATATTTATTTATATAAGATATCCTGCAGGACCGAGTCGCTGAAACTATGGTAAAGAGTAGAGAATCCTTCACTTACGTCTAAGCTTCAAAGTCCACCAGGAACGAAGCACTAACGCAAACTTAAAGAACGAAAACTTTTTAATACGTACAAATCTGTGAGGTCCTTGTTGACAACAAGAAAGTGATACACACAATTATTAGGATCAGAAAACTTCTGTAATAGTTGTTTTGAGTGAAGTTACCCTATTTACTCACCTTGGTCTACCAATACAATTTAACATTTCTTACATGACTCAAGAAACGACTTTTAGGTATTAGATTTAGGTGATCTGCGTGTATTATACTGTGTGATGGGGTTGGGTATTTACCATAATGGCGCCCGTCAACTTGTCGGTATTGTTTCTGTAATTCCGGTTACCCTGATCATCGTGAATTTTACCACAATCGTGTATTGTACATTGTAACTCATTTAGTAGTTTGATCAAAATCTTATCAAAGTATAATTGTTTACTTCTAATTAATAATCAGACAAGTATATCTGTTTTCTTACTGTCTGTAAAATTTAAAAAAATAAATTATGAAATTAGTAAAATAATATTTCAAGAGAAACGTAGCCTACCTAAAATGTAATATACCAATATGAATCAGTTCTAAATAACATAATAGTTATGAATTGTTTTGTAAGAAACACACATTTTATATTTTAAAAGAATAAACATTATTCTTAACAATAATTACTTTTTTATTAAATTTATTCCCAAGAACAGGCCATAACACTTTAATTTAAGTTTGTATCATATCCTAAAGGATCTATTTAAATAATTCCTGTCTACTTCCACACGACACTGACAAGACATAAATACATAATTGAATACAAAGTTGTTGAAGGTAATGAGATTTGTCAAAGTAAGACAGAGAAAGCAGTAAGCTTTGAGGAAGGAACTGTATGGTCATAAATTTAATCACTTTGCTCAACTTCTAGGAAACTAAACTTGTTATCAGTATGTAGCTTATCATATGGTGAGACATTTTCCAATAAAATATGTCAAATTATAAAACTGGGGAAAGGTAAATAGCTGTTAAATTATACAAATAAACTGGGTACTTTATTGTTGCTGTCTAAATAATTTGTACTTCTTTTGTGAATATCTCAAACAATGGCGTAAATTTCTCTCCGGATGGTTTCTCTAGATGGTTTATTAAACGATATATCAGCAACAATTATTCCAAATTTCATAGCTGGAATAATTAAACAGCTGTCAATTTTATTTAGTTTAGTTGGTTATTTTTACGAAAATAGTTCAATAACTTATAAGGTATCATACCAAGGTACACTTAAATCTGTCAAACCGTTCTGGAGATAAAAAATGTTGTAAAAAACAAAATGGCGGATACTAGGGAAACTAGTCAATTCCGGACGTATGCTTTATAGGAACGTTTTCTTAGTTTTGATGTAGAAAACCACCTACTGAAATTTCTAAACATAATTTTGTGACACCCTTGACATGTATTATATATATATATATATATTTTTTTTTTTTTCATTTTATATTTATGATTTTTCTTTAAGACATTTTTGTAAATGGATTTATTCTGTTCAGATTTGATTTTCAAATTTAGAATGTAACTATATATATATGACTGGTGTTCACGCACCCGATTACCGCAATGTGGTTACAATTTCCTGTATGCTAAAATGTGTATTTCATATTTGTAATTGTTAAGAAAATAAATTTTGTTTTATTTATTATTTCAAAATATATAAATCATACTTTTTAAAAAAATATAAAGTTAGTTTGCAAAATTTTGCCCAAATAATAATTTATAATTGAAAGAACTTTTAAATATTAACCCCTCACCATATTTCAGTTGTCTTTCAGACACACATTCTAATTATTTTCAAAACCTAACAATTTGTTAATTAGTTTACTTTTCTTACATCTAATTGCAGTTTTCTAAGACTTTGTGCTCCTTCACTGGTGCTCTTCACTCTTGTGTCTCGTTCTTTCTCTCTAGTGTTACCTTAGCACATTTTTTTCCTCTTGCATTATCTCTACATATCGACATGTAATAATATTACCATCCTTTTTACTAAATTGGGTCATTCGAAAAGAATAAACTAATATATATATATATATATATATATATATATATATATATATATATATATATATATATATATATATATATATATTGACATTTCTGTGTATAGAGTAGATTCAAACTGAACGGGTAATTAATTTATAAATTAAAATAATTATCATGAATAAATTATTAATTTATTAGCACACAAATTTAAACATAATTATTTAACAAATTGAATTAAAATTAGCGAGCACTTCACCAAAATATAATTTCGTAATGTAAATTCCCCTCACTGGTGGCATGTGGTAATTTGCATATGAATAATGAACTCATCACGTACTGTCCATCCCAGTCGCTATACAGGCTGAGACTAAACTGCGGTAAACGAGAACTAATTCCGATATAGCTTTGTAAACATTTTTGAACCCCACAGATACGTCTATAGCCTAAACGATTGGACTGATTTTAAGAAACATTAACTTGTGGTTATATTTATCTATATTTCGCGATTTTTTCCAATTTAAAAATTTAGAAGTACCCGAGTAAACAAAATACGAAATTCCGAATTTTCTCAAAATCGGCTGAAATTTTCATTCAAATTTTTAAGAACGTGAAGCTTACTCATCCAAACTAAACACAAATAAAATAAAATCTTAGATAGAATCAAACTCGAACACAAGATCTCGCGAAACTACGTTTACCTAATCAAACGCGTTTCAACGACATAGTCGCCATCCTCAGTGGTACATGAGCTACAATAACTAAACTATAACTTAATATAGTTATAACTCAGTTATAGTTTAGTTATTGTAGATCATTTATTACTGAGGATGGCGACTTTGTAGTTGAAACACGTTTTGAGTAATTATACGTAATATTTGTGAGATCTTGTGTTCGAGTTGTATTCTATCTAATATTATCCCACAAGTAAAGCTGAATATTTATTAACAAATAAAATTGTGATTAAAAAATAAAAATAATTGCAAAAAAAGAACCATAATAACAGCTATTTAAAATTTGATTTTAATAATTTACTTTGACTTTTAAAATCGTTAAATCTTTCTGTTCTCATCCCTACGTATAACAATGAAGAAAATAACATAAAATAAAGACCTCTAACCCTTGACTAATCCACTAACGTAAGGGTTGGACCTAACAGGACCCTAACGTAAGGGTTGGACCTTATGAGAAGAATCTAGCTCAAGAAAAAAAATGTAGATCCAGCTAGAATCTCTTGGAATTTTCAAGCCCGTACTCATTAAAGTCAGTCCTTGAGGTTTTTGATAACATTCAAATAATATTTTTTGGTTAGAATGGTTTTTGAAAGAAACCAAATAAAGCATTGATTCTCTCGATATGTATCGGTAACTTTATATAATTATATCTGTTTCCAATGCCCGGCTTCTTCCTGATGTTCTAAGCACCAAAAAGTCATTTAATTCCAAGTATTTTCAGTATCAAATAGTTTATTCATTTTTATTTAGACTTTACCAATGGGTGTTTATTACTTTAGTTATACTAACTGTAGAATTTAAAATGAAAACATCTTTAAGTAGTTGTTTTACAGTTGTATTTTATATCTACAAAAATGTAGTAAGAACTTGTAGACATAAAAAGTTGTTGTTGAAAGTTTGCATACAGTAACCTCATTACATTTAACCTTAGCAACTTAACCATTTCCTAACTTCAGTATCAAATAAAAGTTGTTTTTAATTTCTACACAGGTAACTCCTACTTAATTCAATGCCAGGCTTAACATTTTAAAGTAATACTTTAAACTGTAACTCGATACGTTTAAGCTATGTTTCAAGTGAGAGGTTTGAGAGAAGCAAGAGGTTTTGAAGAAAACTTTTTCAAATGTTTTAACGTTCAAGACTATTTTAATTTCATGTAGAATTTCATGAACTTTCGCCTTGTTTTTAATGTGTCTCTATAGCTTCAATGTTTACTCATTTATTTTGTTTAAATATACAATTTTTAAATGTTCACTCCCATAAAAATAAAAAAAGAATAAATTATACATATTTGAAGATTTAAAAAATGTTATTCTATTTGTAGCAAAAGTAAAACTCAAAATCACTGATGACTGTTATGATATTTGAAATATGTTATTGAAATGGTAGATCTAAAGTAGGTATCACTAAATGAACATAAATTATTATCTTAAAAAAATACGTTGTGTCAAAATGACTATTTACTTTTATCTGTGTCTATTGTATATAAATTGTTTTTCGCTTTACAAAAAAACATGATGTAGTTATTATTTTGTAATAGGTTTGCCATATACTTAAGCATTAAAAAAAATAATAAAAAAAAGTTACAGCTATCAGTATGTCAATGTGTATGATTTGCCATCTCATTGTTTTCTATTGACTAAAACATGTCATTTCAAAGGGTGGTTTTATCCAATATAATTTTCCTTCTTTTCATTAAACGTACTTCAGTTAAAACTAGTTCATTAGCTAACTAGATCGGTGCAACCTTCCTGTCTCTTTAAAATCAGTGTAATTGGCAGCTCATGATAAGGCTGAATAAATAAGTTTGATTTAGTCTATTACAGACTGAATATACAGAAAATTATACATGTATATTGGACGGGATCTCTGCTACCGTTTTAATCATGTTAGTTTTATTACAGTAATTGTTGTAATGTTTTAAATCAACTTTTCTATTGCTCCTTGTTTTTCGTTGATTAGTTGAATACCAAACCTTGAATCAACTTTTATATTTAGTGTAAGCCAAGGTTGAATTATCACGTAATGGGGAGATTGAAGGAATATTAGAGCGTGTCTGGAAAGTCATTCTACAGTTTTAACTTAACAGTTTTGTAAAAACTAAAGACAATAAATAAAATAAAATGAATGAATTAAATAAGAACTCCACGCGTTTGTTTTTCTTTGGGTTTTTTTTTCTCCGAAGATGGGACAAATATGATGCATAGGAAGACACATGTCTTCCCGAGTGTGTCACTCCCTGGCGCCTGACCTACCCCAATGATTTGCTTTTATTCCTGACAGGGTCAAAAAAATAAATATCTGCAACTACTTTTTGTTGTGCCGTCTTCTTGAGCTTTCTGTGGCTCTATTTTATTATTTCGAGGACCAGTTTTTCTATACTCTCCGACCTAAATAACTTCCGCTGTAGATGTTTATTCTTCGTGTATTTTCTTCTGCCCTAACAACGCCTCAATCATGGTCGCCTCCTTCTACCAGTGTTCCTATTTCCTGAGTAACTTGCCAATAATATTTTCTTGACTGACTTCTCCCACCATTTCTGTTAATGATCATATCTATATTTTCTAACAGGAAGTGTATCGTCGTCATTACCATCCTTGCAGTGAATACAGACGTAGTGACCTCTCTTGACTATCCTGAAGAAATATTGTCTGAATAGAATATGTCTAAATAAATATTGTGTCACGAATGTATTGATCTGACGATCCTTCCTTTTTTCCATTATTCAACAATTATTACTGCAGTATACCAGTATTTTGATAAGATCATGTTAGCAAAGACAAATACGAAATAAACATTAAGACATTCTCATTTTACGATTAATATTTGCCGTTCTTAAACGGTAGGGATGAACCTTGCAGTCTATCTTCACAGTTGTTTCTGCTAGTTCACGCTCTTGCCTTTTCGACATTTTACTTTGGGATTATTGAAGTTCAATGTGGACACTACATGTTGTTTTACATATAAGTGATACACAATAAAGATTATATGGAGTGATGACTCCACTACTTTTATATTCGTTGTTTTTGGTGGTTAATCTTACAAATCGGATATTTGCACAAGAGGTAGTTTCTTCATTGAAAATTCCATTGTAAGTAATTATTTGATAAGTCGATTTAAGATTATTTTATAAAATCTATCTAACTAAAATACATAATATATTTTAAAATTGTAATATAAAATAATTATAAAGTGGAATTCACTTTTTCACTGAAAATTTACAAATTATAAAGTGGAATTCACTTTTTCACTGAAAATTTACAAATTGAAAAGTGTCAAATTCGCATTGCAATGGGAATTTACAAGTTTAAAAATGACTTTTAAAATGTTAAAATCCTATTTTAAAAGAAAGTAATTATTTCAACCGTGAAATTTCAACATTAAAATGAATAATATGTAATTTTGATAAGTTAGAATGCTGTATTTTACTATAGGCTTTTACAAACTGACAAAGAAATGTCACCTAATATTAAGATTCATTTAAACTAAGAGCATTAATGCGTAGTATTTATGCGCATTAAACTACTTATGCGTAGTTTTTATTAAAACGTATTTGTCCATAGAATGTTGTTTGTGTCGTTGTTATTTAGGTCTACCGTGATGTTTAACGTTATGGGCTGAAGACCGAAAAACATGATTATTAATTAATTGGAAATACTAATTTTAAAAGATACTTTTGAATTTTTGAAAATTTTTACTTCCGTTTTAAAATATTATATTACAATTAATTTCAAAATATATTAGTAGTGAATGAATTAGACATTAAAAATAATAATCTGTATATCGGCTTACTAAATAATTACCACACTATTTTGAAACTGTTCATAATACCTTGCATGATACCGAAATCAGATCTTCTGAAGTAATCTGATTGGCCGATCTTACATTAATTATTTAAAATGTATAACCTGTTAAATCTTGATATTTCTTAAACAACTTTGTGGACTATATTATTTAAACACCTAACTCTTTTGCACATTTATGAACTAATTAAAAAAAAACTACTTTGTAACAGGTTCTCTTATTTTCAACTTCATACTCACTAAAGGGTAGCCTTTTAGACTGCTTGCCGACTTTTTCCTGGTGCCAGGCCTGTAGTGACCGCAGACGCTCTCGGGTTGAGTCTCTCCTTAGAGTCGGGTTGCTACAGTTTATCACATTATATAAGTAATTCGGTCATATATGATGGATCCCCGACTAATAATTTCAATGAGTTTTTAATGGGAAACTATATCTAGCTATGACCAACTAATTTAGTTCTTTTTAGTAAGTTGAATTATATGAATCCATTCATTCAAAAGAATCGTCTAGAATGTACATCTTGAGTCTTGATATGCTGCACAAGGCATACGAAGTAACAGATTTCATCTTTGAAACTAAATTGGACTTTCAATTAACAATTGTGTTTACGATAAGCAAAGCCTGTAACAGAAGATATATCCTATCGATGTGAATGGTATTTTCCCCCTTATTTTTATATATGTGTTTTTTTTTCATTAAATTTATATCAAATTTGTCATAACTTTTCAAATGTTCTGTTTTAAATAATAGAGTTTGTCAATAGTGAACATCATTATAAATACAAAGTATAGCAATTTGCAATGTTTCTTTGAATTGTCCAAAGTCTAAATAGTCAAGTTATTTTCTTTGATGTAGCCAATTAGATATCCGGTTTTCCAATTCAATCATTATAAATTCAAGACAATTTCCTTTTATGTATTGAGTGTGATTAGGTTTCCGTGTACAGTCAGTTTAAATAATTGTATCAATTTTACATTTAAGTTTTGTTTGGAACTTTATAAACCAACGTGATAATAAGTATTTACTAGCCATATACAGCCACATCACCACATTACCAGTTCCTTTAGATGTATTCCCCAAAAGTTGGTTTCCTGGGTCTAACGATTAGACTAACAAACTCGGTGCGTATTTATATCTTGCATTACATGCTAACGTAGGCAAGTTACCGAGTGAGAACAATCTGTCACTGAAGGAAAGTCAAAGAGAAACCGAGGCTATACCACCCTTTTGAGAGTCTAATCGTAATGTATCTCTGTTAACAGGAAATGGCAGTTGTATAAATTTTGTATATCTAATTAGATCGAAAATATATTACCTATAAAACAAATAAATCCATTTCGGTTAAAGCTATAAAATGAATAAACAATAAATAACAGGTTTTACGCCAGGCGAAGTAATTAAATTAAACGAATTAATCTCAACAGTGGTAAATTCAAAACACACGTTATATGAAACAAATAAATAGAAGATGACAATTTTAAAAAATATTTGTTCCCTTGTAGACAAAAAACATAACGTAAAAGAAAATATGTTTCTATTCTTATAAAAATACATAGCATAAAATCAAATAAACATTTAGAATGTTAAAGTCTAATTACGACAAAATCATCATGAAATAAAACAAAAGACGATAAAAATAAACAAGAGATAACCGTTATTTAAAAATTAATTAAAGCCAGGTGAATATAAACTGTAAAACAAAGGAAATACACTTCATTGAACTGATGCCACTTAGAAAATAGAACATTAAAAACATCGTTGCTTAAACTCGTTATAGAAAGGAATTAATTTTCTGTATTAAAGTTATGTTTCAGTTAGCTGGTGACTTTGATGTTGCTATTTCAATTAAACCTTAAGTCTACGTTTACAATCAACATCAGTAGAGACTCAAATACTAATGGGGTTTCTTAGTAATGAAGACACTTGGATTTAATTGATGTTTTGTTTGAGATAAGTTTTGATTTAATTGTGAGATATTTTTTAGCAAAATGTTTCTGAAATATTTACTCTCTGAGGATGTGGAGACTGGATTACTACAGCATAAGAGATCCCACGTGTGGGGCTGAGTTTAGGTTATACCCACTAAACGTCATTTCCAATTTGATGTTTAGATGTGTCTCGGTTGATCTTCCATAATTTCTAGAACATAACTCTTTAACAAATTTCACTTGAAAAGTGTAGATTATGGTTGCCCAGCTTAGCTTTCTTGCTATTCCTTCTCAAAGGTGTCCTTGCGAGGTGTCCATTTCTCGCAATAGAAGAGAAGTTAAAAGGAATCACCCTCCTCTGCTTCACAGTTGATACATTTGTCATCATCCACTCTTCTGAATCTATGAAGTTACTGTCCAAATTATCCACATTATGAAAGACCCCGCGTGAGGTAGAATTTCATATCCTACTCCCTTTTCCAGATTCGGAATCAACTTGTGCGTCCATCTGCCGTATCCATAGTTGACGTAGATTCACTTTCTCTTATTTTTAAATCTGTGCTCCTAAAATTTTACAAAATATTCCACTCGCTGGATCAGAGCTTCTGGGATCCACGCGATAGGATAGGAGGGGTACCAGCCAACACTAACTTGTGTTTTCTCATACGTGAAGTAAACTGACATTAGACTCTGGGATATGTGTTTTTGGACTGAAATTATTGATAAAATCATTAATATGCACAAACATAAATTTGAGAACTGAAAGAATCACAAACAGTGTTATCAAATAGTAAATAAAAAATATATTTCCACAAAACACACAACATATATTTGTTTTTTCCATCACATTACTTTGTGTAGTATACTTATATTGCAAGAAAAAGTTAACATTAAACATACACTTGGCTTACTACAAATCTCTACATTTTATAGACGCCTTATTATTTCAGTGAATGTTTCTTTTACTTGAATAATTACACTTAATAATCCCTTATCTCAATACAGATGCTTATTTGAGTTAAAATTTTGCACACAAACAAAGGATTTAATATCCTAACTTGATAGCAATCTTTAATGTGAGGTTTGCTTTCAAAGTTTACAAGTTTGATTGGAGAAAGGATTTCTAGAAACAAACTTCATTTCAAGGTAGTGTTTGGGATTTAATGACTTAACTTAATTCCGGTAGAAGTTTATATCATTTAAATCATATACAAGACGTTCTATATTGTATAGACAATTTTGAGATATTATTTGTCTTGTTGGATAAGGAGAAACAACCCTTCGGTATTATTGAAAAAGGAAGAAAAGAGCTCATAGACATCGAACACTCTACTCGGGGTTGGAAACAAACAAAAATTGGTCAATAGAGACCTGGTAGGAATGATACAATGGAATGAATCTAACCTAAGAACACGTGGTGTAGATCCAACTAGGTTCAACCGGAATTGCAAAACCCATTATAACTAATGTGAGCTCCTAGATGGCTACAATTTAATGAAGGTAAAAGACTAATTCATAAATGGGAATTATTTTATAAAACTTTGTGACTTAAATTAGCTCTTTTGACGGAGCAAAGGCGTGTTTGGTTATTTATTATATATTCAAAATTAATGGTTGTTTAACGGTCTTTCATTTTGAACTGTCTCGATCTCAGATACTGCTGAGGTTTAAAGAACTCTTTCACAACTATCCAGTGGCAGGAGCAAGGATCAATCACGTCATATCAGGAGTGTGATGAAAGCGGTCGGAGTTAGATTTGGCCACAACGACATTCAATGGTATTTGCATGGATTCTTTATAACGTCCAACTTTTGCAAGTTTTATTACAAAAATCTCTTTTTTTATACAGATTAGTGCCCTCTTTGCACAGGAATAATATTTTTGACCACTCTCTGCAAGAAAATCTTCTTTTTGTACATAATTTTAAGGTCCAACCAACCGTATAAAAATGTGACATGTGACATATGTTTATACCCAAGTTTAGGATAAATTTTTTATTGGAACATGGAGAGTTTTCGTCTATGTTTATAGAATGTTGTCAATTTCAGAAATTTACCCTAACTTTGGATTAAATACTATACAATATTTCTAACAATGCATTTATTATGGTTGGACCTTAAAATAATATACATATACAAAGAGAAGATTTTCTCGCAGAGAGTGGTTAAAAATTATTATTCCTGTAAAAAATATTACTAATTTATTTTTAAAAAAAGGTTTTTGTTGAAAAGCTCGCCAAAGTTGGGCAAAAATAGCTGATATTTTGGGTTTTTTTTCATCAGTAATTATCTACAGTCCTAGTTTTCCAATAAAATGAGATTAATAACATAAACATTCCCGAAAAGAAGCCAAGTAATACACAGAAAACCATTACAACAGAAAAAATGCCGAGTTTTTCTAATTTTTGACATTAACGCGGGTTCGAAAATTTGTGTGCATTATTTCTATAGTATTTTACGCAAAAAACCTACAATTAAAAAAAAAACTTAGGAATGCTTAATTTCATGAAAAACCTGTTATTTTTTCTAAGCCGTGTGAACTATTTATGGATTTAAATTGGATACACGACCTCTGTAGACGCTCTTATTGACAAACAGTTGTCAATATAACTACAAGTTTAATACAATGTAAAACATAACCTGTTCTTTGATACAGGGCAGTGCACACGTGTTCGTGTTGAAGGATTATGCATATTTAGGATTACATTGTCATCAGCTGGGATTTGATTGGTTACACTTGTATCCTACTGGGGGTTTAATAAGGATGTATACAGTAAAATATTTAATAATTTTAAATTTTGAAAAGTGTCCAAAAGTATTCAATTGAATTTAATAGTTTAGAAATGTTTAAAATATAGTCAAGAGTAATACAGTTTCAGTCTTTTGTTTCAAAGATTGAAATTTTTCAAATGTTTAAAAACTTGATATAAAATATATCAAATCTAAATAAATTAGTACTAAACTAATTTGTGATCCTTAAACATGAGATAACCCATTAAAAATATATTTCCATTTAATTTTATTAATTTTTTTATGAATTTATATTTTGAGATCATAATAGTCTTTGTATTTATATTGATTTCAAGACTTATGATGTTTTTTTTTTTGTTTTTTTTTTAATTTAATTTTTTTATGGATTCAATTTTTAATGAGATCAAACAATTGTGTCACGATTTATATTGTCTTTAAATTGTTTCCTTTTTCCATTTCAATTAAAACGGGAAAATATGAAAAATGTGAGTCATGTACTGCTATGTGCAACTGCTATAATCTTATAGTTAGAAACTACAAAATTTCTATCATGGATAAGATACACTTATAATTATAAATTTGATACGGGTAATCTAATTATTTGTTATATTTATTTAATAGAGAATGCAATAAAAAGTGTCTGTTTGATGTTTATTGCGGTTTACAAAATTGAAATATTTAAATATAAAACAAATTATGTTTCATTGTAAAAGGTTAAACAATTTGAAAGATTCCATGATTGAAATTTTCTAGGAACGTGTGTCTCATTCATGTAAATACAAAAATAAAATGCTTTTAGTATTAAGTAAACTTCATTTGGCCTCATTTCATTTTAGAAGCCAAAATTCCACACTTATTACCCACACTTTGGTTTTACTACGTAAGTCACTTGTTCTGCCAAAATTTACCTTTTTTACTTACTTCATACTCTGAAACACCTATAATCAACCCAGTTATAAAGTTATACTACATCTCAGTTTCAAACTCATTTCATTCATATTTCAAGGATTACAAAAGTTTTGTTACAAGTTTTTATAGTTCCCAAGTTTACCAGTAGATGGAACAAGGAGCGCTCATGCAGGTATTAACAAGTTGAGAAAACGTAATTACGTTCCAATGCAACACAATTGTATCACTAAATCCTTGCATTAAACTTTCAAGCTCAACATTTCTGTGAGAGTAATAAAACCAAAATCTGACAAGTTGTTTTCTTCGTTCACCAAAGTGTATGACAAACAATTATAATATAAGTTTAAGAAGTACTACTTGATCACAACTTTAGCAGTTAGGATTTTAATTTCTGCAGAACAGTAAATTACTCTTTTCTATTGCTATAATCCTAGTTGTTAAACTTTCCAGCATTGATGCAGACCATAACCTGTATACGGGAACACTGAAATTGTTTTTGTACTTCTGTAAAATTTCAATAGTTACAAAATGTTTTGGATCTTTTTTATCGTCTATCTCAGTCACTGAAAGTTTCAAGTGGTAGACACTAAGTTTTGTGTGTGTATATTTAAATATCTAAATTGTTACTAAATGGTGGCTTTCCACGAACGGTACAATTTTTGCGATTTTCTAACTTTTGCTGATTAACTTAACGTTAAACAAACTCAAATTTATCAAAAGCATATATTTTGAATAGTTTTAATATGTAACACATATCTCATACAAAATAGATTGTAAGCTTAAAAATTGATTTAGAATACAATTTAAATTTTATTTACATCTCGTTGGAAAGGAATTGTTCTGATTATTATTGAAAAAAAAATTTTTTTAATAAATAATTCCATTATTATAATCCTCCTACTATAGTTACCCGTAGTTTACACTACACGATCTGTCAAAGATACATTTTTTCTAACACTACAACTATGGTTTATTTACTCCTTGGTTACTAACATTTCTTGATTTCCTCTTATGACTATCCTTTATGAACAACGAAGAACACAACCTATTTCAAGTCTTCTCTGGTGTTGCTACTCTGTTAAGTAGTATATATATATATATATATATATATATATATATATATATATATATATATATATATATATATATATATATATTAAACTCTGCCACACACAGTTTTCCTCAATTCTTTTATACGTGATAATTTTGTTCAAATAATCGTTTTACTCTTGTGTTTTGTTTGTTTTTTACACTTTATATTTCTTAAAATGAAAAAAATAAATAATAAAATATATGCCAAAATAATAATATTGACAAAAGAGAGACAAAATTAACTTGCTTTTATTTTGAATAACGGATTTCAATAAAATAATAATAGATATTAGATATTGTTTAGCTGCCATAGCCGACAATGGCTTGAACTTTGGATGTTTGAAGGCATTGTTGGTCCAATCAAGAACTATTTCTCGCTTCATTGCCTGTTTATACTCCAAACCAGGATAGTCAAGATTATTTAATGGTTGGGATGGTGAAACAAACTCAGAGCAAAGCAGAATAGTAATGAGTTCTGTCAATTGTTCTGTTCGGTTTATCCACAGACCCTTTTTCAGTAGTCTGGTACAGTATCCCCTCCTTAATGTCTGGCTATCTGAACCATACTCTATTCCAGGAGCAATCAATCCATAACCACACTGTGTGCTTTTTAATGATGGAAATCTTTTGGCACATGTATAGTCATAAAACAAATGTCTCGTATTGGTTAGAGGTTTATTTGGACAGGTTTCAGTTTTTTGTACTGTAATCAAAGGAACCATGATCTTACAGTGGTTGGTTGGTACATTACTCATGACTTCTGTATACAAATCACTTATATTTTCTCACACTATATTCAGACACAGACACCGTAAAGAGGAATGGAAGCTACTATTTCCTCGAATTTAAACTCAAGCACCATTTTACTCAGGCGATGATTACAACTTTTTTCATTGCAAAATAGGAGTCTTTAACTGAATCACCCAAGTTTGTAAAAACTGTTGTGCAAAGTAGCCATCTAATGCTTCAATAGTATTGCAAAACCAGCACTGAGGTTTCCCGGTTTTAACTACTACCAAATCTACGAATAACTTTATAATTTCAAATAGAATCCATATGGATGCTGTCTTTAGAATAAACAACACTGAAAACTCGTTTTTCCTTCGTAGCAACAACGGAATCGTAATAGACTGAAACTTGAACAAGATTTCTCACAAATACGTTTATTTATTGAAATCCGTTTTAATTATCTAAAGTTAGTTATAGCTCATGCATTTACTGAAGATGGAAACTTAGTCGTTGAAACGCGTTTGAATTGGTTTCCGAGTTTTATACTATCAAGCTACCATCTCACAAGTCAAGCTCATTATTGATTTATCTTGATGTCAACTTTCTGTACAATAGTGGTTTCTTTAGTTTCGTACTTTGCTGAAAAAAAAACCGATAATACCAACTACAGATCGAATCTTAAGCCGTTGTAAAGTACATGGAAACCGATTGTAATAAAATAAAACATGTGACAGTTGATATTCATGTTTTGGTTTTTTAATGTCATAAGATTAATGAAGACGGGAGAGTATATAACAAACAGAAAACGTATTTTTTCACTCCAGTTTTATCTTGCGTAAAAAGTACTTGCCAACTAGTACTCTTTGATTATATATGGTCGCTATCGTCTCAAATGGTCCGACTATCTCAAGCAAAAATGTCTTGGTGTCCACACACATGGGGCTCGTTGGATTCTTCCTTCAATTATGTTTTTATCAACAACTCGTTATACCACTTCAATAGTTCCACAGGTAAATCGACGATCACAAGTTCCGAAAGGAATGTTTTGCTTTCCAATGTCATCTCCGTCATGTTACATTACAAATATTATGTACATTTCATCAAGTATGTTGTATATATATTGTCTCTGATTGGCAACATTTTATACAGAATGCAAATGTGTTTTTCATAATTATTATGTTAAGTTTACAACAACAAAGTTAATTGTATCATAACTAGCAGAGCAAAAAGATAACGTGACGTCATTGGGATCTTAAAGAAATGCGTTTTAAAGGAAAATAATTACATTAAAAACAGTATAGTTTTACAAAATATGTTTAGGTTAATTGTGTGAAATTATATTTTCATAAATATAATATTTTTTCTTTCATATTATATAGTTGTACCTTATTATTGTAAGAATTTGCAAAGAACAAGACTGTATCTTGAACTGTGTACGTTATTAACCGTGTAAATATTATTCAAATTTAATTAGTCGTCATAATTAATCTATTATACAAATTAATTTTTCACTCGCTCCTGTCAGTTTTAATAAAGATTCACTTCAAAAAAGACGTATAGAATTTCAATAAAGTGTATAATATGATCAATAAATCATCTGAAGAGAAAAAAATCTGAATAAGTTGTCATGGAAACAGATGAAAACCATTATTTTCCAACCCATCTCCAATATCACTTGCAAACCAGTATTTATCTTGAAATTTGTAGGCAAGTTGAGTTCAGAGAGATTATTGTTGAACAAATAAGAATAACGTAATACATTAATTTTAAGCTGAATCAAATAATTAGTTTTCGTTAATATTAAGAAGAAAGCCATAAAATATTGGATAGAATAAAACTCGAATACAAGTTCTCACTAAAATTACGTTTATTTTATTAAACGCGTTTCAACGGCAACGTCGCTATCATCAGTGATACATGAGCTATAATAACTAAACTATAACTAACAGTTTGATTTAGTAAACGTAATTTTTGTGTGATCTTGTGTTTGAGTTTCAATCTATCTAATATTATCTCACAAGTCAACCTCAATATTTATTTACGTAAAATATTGATTACTTCCGAAAGTTGTTTTCATTGTAAACTATATTGTCATTTCTTCTGAGTTTAACCAATCCATTTTGCCACTTTTTGCTGTTATAAACCAACGGTGTAGAATTTCTCCATTGTAACTCTAAAACAATTTAGTTGGAAGTGTAAACGTGCCCGGTTACCATATTCAACACTATCTCGGTGGTTAGCCACTTATATTCCGAGTTAATCTCACCTGACCAACCATTTTTGACAGGACCTAAACTATAATAAATTATATTAGTAAACTAAATTAACATTAGGAAAACTTAGGCGGTTCATAGAAAGACTGGTTACGGATTGCACAAAGTATTACGACTGATGGCCTTAACAAACCACTTCGGCGTGGATAAATCATACTAATATAAATAAATTAGGGAGTTTCGGCCCACAACTCCAAGGGATCCTTCGACCTTGGGCCCAAAACTAACTGGCAACGCATTTTGGTGGCAAACAAGATTAATTACCACTCGTAAGCGAAAACACGGGCTCATTAGTCAAATGACACCGCACTCTGGGACATGCGCATTCCTATCTTCAGCCCAATCGTGATGGTGGGGTTAATTCTTACCATCAATATGCAATTCGCCGGAAATATCGAGGGTAGGCAACGGCGCACCTCAAAGTATTTCAGAAAGGGAAAACTAAAATTAATATTTCCAATCCCGTGATGAATTCCATACATCACATAATGCCGAAAATATATATAAATCCTACTATAATACCCCCAGTGTCTTCATAGGCTACTTTAGAAACCTATGAGAACCCCTTAATATGTCTGGCATACTCAAATGAAAAGCACATCTACCGAAAATCCACTGAACTTTTAAAAACACAAAGTAGCCCATTCACAATTAATAAAACCTCAACGAAACGTACAAATTTTAGAAAAAAAAATATTTAAACCTCTTAATGGTCTCCAGTCGTGTTGTTGAATTGTGAACAGAAAACTTGTTGTATAATAATACTTTGTATTTCAAAATAATCGGTTACTTTTAATATTCTGCTGAGCTATTTCAGTTTGTAATTTTATTTAATATTATTTGTCACTTGGGAGCGCTAGTTAACTAGGTCAGCACGCTGATGCAACTAATAAAAACATAAAGCTGACACTATGAGTTACAGTAGAAACTACATGCAGACTTAATATTATTTAATAACTAAGGCTAAGCTCGTATTATAGGACTAACATTGTTGGCTTCAACTCTGGGACTTGTGACTTAATTAAAAAAGTAGTAATTCAGTGATCATGGAGTGGGAAATGTAGGAATTGCAACGTCAGTATAACAAGCTCTGACGAGACTAATTTGTTTTTGTATAAAACACGCTAACTAGTATACTTGAGAAAAAACAAAGGGGTTGTTAACCATTTTCTCAGCTAGATATCTCTAGTTTTGTCCAATATTATGAAAATAAAAATCTGACGATATATTTGGTTTTACTATAAAGAATGAACAAGAGATAGTGAGAGAGCCTTCGAGAGAAGCAAGTCTATTGGTCACTATGTGCTAGCAGGTACAAAACGATCCCTTCATTGCCAAGAACCTTTCTGATTTCTGCTGAAAGGTCATCTGCGGGAAGTGCTTACTGTTTGAACTCTAATTCCTGAGGGGAGATTACAGGGAAGAAGCGGAGATATCTATCCTGTTTTACATCCTATACCGCAATCTCTCACTTTATGGCAGGGAGGACTAAGAGGACTTTATCAATGTTCTGTGCAGACACTGGCAATTTTGCCCGCGAACATAAACACTTCATTAATGATAACACTATATACCTGATTATATTTTAACATATATACGTAGCATAGGAATCGACTTCGTGTTTTATGACGATATATCCATTTTGAAGCCCCCTGATTAAAAGAAGGGGTTTTTGGAATGACGTATCTACGTCTTATATCGTTTGTAGAGTACTTTATATCATAAAGGTGTGGATAGATTTTAATCACATTTGGTATGGAGGCATATTTTGGTCATATCTCGGGATTGTTTTTTTATTGATAGGTGGCATGCGAAAAAGAACTATCTTACAGAACTGTATTTCTTTCTTAAAGAAATACAATCTTACATAACTGTATTTTAACATTTTGTGTTATCGACAATGAAACAAAAATCTGCCATGTGATTGTTATAAAATACTTCCTTTCTCAAAATCGACTCTAACAACATCGTTCAAGGTTAAGTGGAGATTAAAAAACCAAATCCATGTACTAAACAGTATTACGGTTCAGGAATAATTGTAAAAAAACAAAAACGTATCTTGTTCTCCGTTATTATAAGCTGGATTTTAATGAAACATGACTTCCGTTTGTGATTTGTTTATGGCAGAAGCAAAACCAGCTTAGACCCTTATTTAAATCAATATCTGTGGTTTATTATCACTTTTTTATTGACAACTACATACTTGACATTTTGGGAGATGATTAGTTTTGGTTTTGTTTTGAGGGTGTGTGAGTGAAGAGTTTGTGCAATATTTGTGCATCGATGTGTTTTTACAGAGGAGGGGGAACCTTTACAAACAGTCTAAAAGGAACGGTTTACCTACTAATAGCCCTCGTCCTTTGTCACCACAGTATCGGGTACATAAGCATCATGGTAGATGATGTCTTTGTTTTGAAAGACTAGATGTACACTACTGAACGAGAGGGGTATGACATCTGTAGCGGCACCCGACTGTTACCGGTGGTGTATTTAATTCAACTTTCTTGTATATACACACATACCTTTTACTTTTAGTCTTCACAACGAAGCGAGGGATTCATTTATAGAAAAGTTTTGAACTATATAGAGGCAAAGCGCATCTGTGAGTACTTAGCGGACCAAAGTTAGGCAACCTTTGAATTTAGCTGACATTATTCTGATTTGTCGAAATTTTGTGTTAATGGCTTCTTCTTAAAACAAAGAAATAAATCTATTTACTGTGGGAGCATATCCTTGTAGCTATAGATCCGCGAATAGATTTAACTCAGAAGAACATAATCTGACCTCTCTATAATGGTGGACGTTTGATCATGTTTTGTGTTGTTATTAATATTAATTGATATTGTTTATATTTATATACAACCAATTTATTCCAGATTTACCGCACATTTTTTTTTTCTTTTCAAGTTAAATATAATAAATTGCAATCAATTTTTATAAACTTCATTCTAACGTTTATAAAAGCATTTTATCATTCAAGTGGATTTACGCTAAATGTTCATGATAATATACTTTACTTCTGTCAGAAATTAATGCAATGTTAAGTCTTGCAGTTATTAAGTTAGACAGTGCAATATTCAAACAATAAATTTAGTGTTTTGTTGAATAAGGAAAAGCAAAAGACAGCGAGAGAGATTGTTTCAGAATTATTTATCTTCCTCATTATCAAACTGGAGATATCTGTAAATTGTTTTCAGTATCAGTGTTCATAGGTCCGTCTAGTCCGACAATGTTCTGTACATTTTTAGCTTGACTTATTATGTACATTTCTCGTGTTATTATCGTCTAATTTAATACAATAATAGTAGACTTTCATTAACAAGCCAAATTAAAACAATTGGGCGATATCGTGGTACTTACCCAGCCCCATTGTCCAACGTAATAAAATCAAAACTTTAAACGTACTACACACAAATGTTGGGAGAGGTGGTCTTACCCGGTTGGGTAAATTTGTTTAAAACAGCTGTTACACAGGTTTTCTGAAACTTGTAAGTTTGTCTATTTCTACTTTATTAACGTAGGCGAGACGCTAAGTGGCTAAATATTATATCTCGCTATGCTCGTGCAGAATCACGGAGATGTACATCACCACTCGCCACGCTTGTTTCGGTGACTCGTACGTACCGGATCTCGCAATAATACCAACATAACATTTTATTTAGTGTACTTTTATAATAATAACCTCGCAATTTTTAGAGATGTGGAATTGGTACCATTACATGCAGAATTATAATCGACAAATTGGTGTAATCGACACGAACAAATCGTTTAAAATGATAATTTTAGACATTTTAAATTATTTTTCAAACGTTCAAATGGGGTAAATATCAGCACACTGTACTTTTGTACTTCAAATTAAATTTTACTGCCTCATTTTTTGTGGGTTATTTTTGTGATAAACAATTTCGCAGAATATTTTACATAATTAGTTTCCAATGTGCCACAAAATCTTCTAATTTTAGTTATCTATTTCAAGTTATAATCAATTATACCTGATATCAAAAATTTATTGATTTTACAAATTATTTACAAGTAGCGAAATATGTAGCCTTTATGCGCAATAAGATGCAGTTTTTATTGTGAATTTCTATTGAAAAATAAATAAATAGTCTTTAAAATTGTAAACTACACTAATAGGTCATCCAAAAGTCAACTCAATAACTATTTTTAACAGTTATTAGCTATTATCGACTATTTAGACTATAAATTTAATAAGAACTAAATTCTCTAAAAGTCTGACCAAAATTTAATTTTGCATTTATTACCCATTTAACAAAGTTACTTTACAACGAACCTAAAAAGGTGCTTTTTAAATTCCAGTTTGTTTAATTTTACACCAATTTTCTAAACAATTACTTGAGTTTAACTTGTGGAATCAATTTTATGCAGTTTTTCAGATCAATACGTATCAAACCACGAAATTTGATCCTAATTTGTGTCATAATAATTACATTATAGCTTGGAGCAGAAAGAAGGGCAAATATTGCCCTCGCTTGAAAATGACCTCTCATCACTTATATTTTTGTATAAAGGTTTATTTGTGTACTTTTATACTTATAATTAATTTCCAAATTATTCCTGTGTACATTTAATTGTCCTGTACATTATCATTGTGACTTAAACTAAACTTTTATTAACACAAACTTTACTCATTTCAAATTTATTCTTGTAAATTTTATAAATTAAAATATTGATTGTGTAAACTCCAGCACAATAGCTGCCGTAAACGATCTTGTAATTCAATTTGCATGTCTAAGGTGTGGTCAATAATAACTGACACAAAGTGACCTCCTGTGGGATCTGAAGGAAGTTAGCTATGTGAGGGACCTTTGCCTTGTATATAAATTTACATTAACCCTTACACAATGTAATTTTAGTTGTATACTTTTTCAGTGTTATTTATATCAGTTTTATCTATTTATCCATGTGTGATATTTTATAAAGAGATCATGTTTAAAATAGAAACGTATTTGCAAATTAACTAAGGATGACAAATTGATAATTTGTTGAAACGGAACGTTTGTATAACTACTTTGGTATCGACTCAAACCTCATTCACTGACGTTATTGCTCAACACTTACGCTACCGATTTGAATAAATTTTGTATATAGGCCTACCTATAACAGGCCACAATGTAGGGTTTAATGAAGTCAATTCTAAAAATTATTCTATGGTCTGAACTATTTGTAGTAAACTTCTAGTCGCTCTAGGTGTAACAAGTACATATTTATTTATATGTTACATACTGCTATAGATATTATAGAGTAATAAAGAAAAGAGACTTGTTATAGTTTACCTGGGTAACCTAACCTAACCTAACCTAACCTAACCTAACCTAACCTAACCAAACCTAACCTAACCTAACCTAACCTAACTTAACCTAACCTAACCTAACCTAACCTAACCTAACCTAACCTAACCTAACCTAACCTAACCTAACCTAACCTAACCTAACCTAACCTAACCTAACCTAACCTAACCTAACCTAACCTAACCTAACTTAACCTAACCTCGGAACCACAGGTTTGTTAAAAACATTTCTCCTCAGTAACCTTTATCATACAACTTATCATCCAACAGTGCTTTCACCTGATTAATTAATTTGTTCCTTGTCCCCTACTCATTACAAATTGATTTATAAAATAATGTTACATGGATTTTTACTTGTTTGAATGACCACGGCTGTTTTATTGGTTAGCACTCTGCTTTCAAGAGTGAGAGTTTACAGTTTCAAACCCCGTCGGTGTTCTAACATTTACGGAGTACACCCTCCATCCTTCGTGAGGTTATATTGTGAAGCTGAAATATAACGAGCTCTGATTTGAATTTCGACGTGATAATCACATATTATTAGCCCACTGAATCCATCTAGTAGGCCTAGGTTTGTCAAAGGCTGTAGTAGCATTGAGTTTAATATACTGGAGCATCTGCTTCCAGTTCTCTTTATGTCTACTTTGACAGCATCCCTCCTTCCTCTCCATATCCGGTATCTCACCACGCATTTAAAAACTTATAATTAACGCTAGATGAAGATGGATAATATAATGACTGCTGTATACTAACACAATTATTATTTTACAAGATTATTATTTTTCAGGCTTAATTCATATAGTTTTACTCGGGTATTGTTTTTTTGAAATTGCCTCGGGTAGCTATTCGTTATGTATATAGCTAAATTTTTAAGTGACAATAAATAAAAAAATCAATGGTTTCAGTTAAAACTTTTAAAGAAACAACTTAATACTAACAAAATTATTTGGTGATAACTATGCCCATATGTGTGATAGGCTTTGGATGAAGGTAGGGGTGATGGATGATGATTTTACAATATTTTGAATAATAAAAGAAATTATGGATTGAGAGTCAGTTGATTGGTATGTCCTTTATTTTTATGGTTTATAGTTTATGAACACAAGATGGTTCTGTTTAAAATAGCGATTTTTCAATAATGTTTTACTGATGCTGGCCACTTAACAAGTTGAAGATATTTATGGACAAGTTGAACATTTCTACCAAATGGTTTTGTAGAAATGTATTTGTGTTTATTATAACTGTTCTTAACTGTATTTTATCTGAGTTGATAAACTTATGTCTCCTTTTGAATTATTTACTATATTATTAATTATTTTTAGATCCCTTGTTAAAGATGTTTGATGTCCTCTCCAACAATAATACCAATAATACTCCTCATCTTCTATTTCATCCCTTGCCTGTAGACACCTCTTTTCTTATTTCTTTTTCTCCACTTACTTTTGATATTGTATAAACTTGCACTTCACTTTAATAACACATATATACAATGATAGTATTTTTAAAATGTATGGGTTACAATTATGGTGGTTAGGTTTGATGAATTAAGTGGATTCATTAAATGTGTTGGGAAGCTTGGTGTTCATGACTATTTTACTGTCGGTCCCCTGAACGACCCTTCTTGTGGTTGATGAGGTGATACTTCGAAGTATTTACAACCTGAATTGTAGTATCATTATAACACTCGTCTTAAAAAATCTTTTTCCCTGATGGTCATCCCAACAATCGCAGCCCATGGCCGTACCATTCAAAATTTTAAATTTTATATCTGGTTATCTTGAATACAATTCTTTATCCTTTTTTGACTGTATCAATTCTTCTTCTTTTTTTTTTTTAATTTATTATTAATTACAACTAGGCAGAGCCTATCAAGCAATATACATTTAACATTAAATAACACTGTTAGCCGGAATATCACCCATTGATGCACTCCTCTCATGTGTAATCATGTGTAATTTTCACTAATCAAAGTTCAAAAGGCTTCGTTCTCTTCAGCCGGCGAATCTCCCCAGAGCAGTTTAGTAAACAATTCATTTCATAATTTTCGTGTTGTTGAAGTCTGTGTTTGTGCTTCTCTGCATACCTTCTGATTTCCTCTGCGACGGTATTCATCTTAAGATCACGATGCAGACTATCATTGCGGATGAACCATGGTGCATCAACAATACTCCGTAGAACCTTATTCTGAAAAGTTTGTATAATCTGAACATTTGTCTTCGCTGTGCAACCCCACAACTGTAACCCATAGGTCCACACTGGTTTCAATATTTGCCTATAGAGAAGCAGTTTGTTGTGTAGATCTAATTGTGATTTTCTCCCAAGTAACCAGTACATTTTCCTAAATTGCATATTCAATTCTACCTTCTTTTTTTTAACATGCTCCTTCCAGTGTAGCTTGGCATCTAGTGTCATTCCCAAGTATTTAGCAGTATTAGCCGGAATTACTAAATGGGAATTTATTTTAATAGGAATTGGATTTATTTTTCTAGTTGTAAAATTAACAAAGGTTGACTTAGATTCATTTAATTTTAATCTCCATTTCTTTATCCAGATACTAACTCTATCGATCGCTCTTTGCAGTTTTTGTGTTGCCTCTTCCACATTGCTACCGGTCGCCAAGATTGCTGTGTCATCAGCAAAAGTCGCAGTAATTGTACCATTTTCTTGGGGAATATCGCTGGTGTACAAGAGATAGAGCAAAGGTCCAAGGACACTTCCTTGTGGTACCCCCGCTGAAATGCTTTTCAATTCTGAGTACTCCCCTTTGTGCTTAACTCTGAAACATCTTTCTGATAGGTAAGATTCCAGAATCTGACAAATCGACTCTGGAAGATCGCGCTGCAGTTTAAAAATTAATCCCTCGTGCCAGACCTTGTCGAATGCTTTAGCAACATCTAAAAATATACTTGAGCAAATTTTGCGTTCCTCCAAGGCTTTTTCTATTACATGTGTGATTCTGTGTACTTGATCTATAGTTGAGTGTTTATCTCTAAAGCCAAACTGGTGGTGAGGGATTAGTTGTTTTTCTTCAATGATTGGCTTAAGGCGTTTCTTCAGTAATTTTTCAAAAATCTTTGACATAGCTGGCAGCAAGGAGATTGGTCGGTATGATGATTTATCGTTAGGATCTTTTCCCGGTTTGGGTATCATAATCACTTCTGCAATCTTCCACTGTCTTGGAACATACCTTAGTCTAAACGTGGCGTTAATAAGGTGAATAAATTTGTTTAGTGCTTTATATGGCAATTCTTTCAACACCTCACTCGTGATAAGATCATATCCTGGAGCTTTTTTATCCTTGAGGTGTTTAATTTCATTTTTAAGTTCTTTAAATGATACTTTACGAATTTGAAATTCATCCTTGTTCTTGATTGTTGTTATATTTTCAACTGTCTGTCTAGTAAGTGGCTGGAAGGTTTCCTCTAGGTATTCAGCAAACAAATCTGCCTTTTCTTTATCACTTCTAGCCCATGTGTTATCATTTTTCCTGATTGGTGGAATTTGGATATTAGGCCTTTTAAGATATTTAGTGGCCTTCCATATCTTGAGTTCGCTCTCTTTATCATCTGAAAGGCTTTCAAGGTATCTAGCAATGGATTCATTTTTAATAGTTTGTAGTAAATTTGTGAGTTTCTGGCTAATACGATTTAGTTCAGTTTTATGATGAGGAACTCGAGTTTGCTGCCATTTTCTTCGCATTTTTCTTTTTTTACTAACCAATTCTAGCACTTCAAGTGGGTAAGTATTGCTATTATGGTATCGTTTAGTTACTTGAGGTGTATTGTTCCACGCTGCTTGCTGGATATTAACAACAAATAATTCAACTTCCTCCTCGAGCTCCATTGGTGTTTTAAGGGGAACATGCAGGTCAATATTATTTTCAAATTCAACTCTGACACCTTCCCAGTTAGTCCTGTTATTAGTTAATCTGGGTGGTTCTTCTCTTTGTATTATGCTGTGACATAATGTTAAAATAATAGGAGAGTGATCAGAGCCCAAATCAAAACTTTCACTCACGTGGATATAGTTGTCAGATACGCCCTTCACCACAAAGAAGTCAATCAAATCCGGTACCTTTCTTGGATCTAATGGCCAATAAGTTGGTTTTCCAGTTGAAAAGAAGTCACATTTAACCTCCTTACTTGCTTCATATAACTCTCTACCTTTTGCATTAGTAAGTCGAGATCCCCAAAATGTGTTTTTCGCATTAAAATCCCCTCCAAGAATGAAGTTATCGCCCAGCATATCAAAAAGATTCATGTAGTCTGCCTTTTTTAAATTATGTCTTGGTGGACAATATATAGATGATACATTAAAGTACTTATTCTTCATGTGCACTTTAACAGTTGTAACTTGCATTATGTCAATTTTTATTTGAGTTTCCTCATAGTGCTTGATACTATGTTTTATAATTACTGCAGACCCTCCCCTTGCTTTATCTGCTGGATGTTCCACATGATATACGCAGTAGCCTTTTATTTTGAGATACGAATGTTTAGTGAAGTGTGTCTCTGAAATTAAACAGATGTCTATTCGTTCTCCAATCAGGAATGATTCCAGGTCCAGCTTATGCCGAAGAAGACCGTTAGAATTCCATGTTGCTATTCTACTTCTGAAAATATTTCGATAACAACTCTACAGTTTTTTCCCCCATGTTATATAATTTATTGAAATATTTGCAATTCTATTCGTAATAATAATTGAATGTTCCTTAATGTACTATGTATGCTGTGCTCCTGTCTAATATAATCTATTGTAATCTGTATATAGACATATCATCTTTATTTCACTCAGCTTTCTACTGAAAACCTCATCTCCCCATTACTTCTATATTATTTAAACGTGGACAATCTCTGAAGCATACAATCATTGAAATCTAAACATTCAGATTTAAACTAAACTTTCCTCATCATTCCACCCTGTACGCAAAAGTAATAATTTCATTAACTTTGTAATGTCGGCCGTTTAATTATCTACAAATTGATGCAGAGTTATGCTAAAACCTGATGTGAATATGTTAGCACTGAAATGCTTTTATAATTAAAGAGAGTTTTTGATATTCATAAATTTATTAAACATTGCAATCTCACGTATTCAACTGTGTTAAGTATTAACAGTTTTATAAAGCTTTACTCTAAACCCCCCTGCTATGATTTACACTTTAGTCTGTATACAGTATGTCTAAAAAGTCAGACACATTTTTAACTTAAAACATTTAACGACTGCAGATGAAACTGTTTTTAGTGATTTCGAATATTTCGTTGCTATCGAATGGCCTACCTGAACAAGCTTCCAGCTTTCTTAAGCTCTTTATATCAATGATAAATGCAGATCCAACAATACTCCATTATGCATGCGCTACAGATTATAATTTGGTAAGCCATAAATTGCACTGCTTTTGTAAGGTAGTCATCGGTTAAGGCATTCATATATTTGCTTAGTATTAGTATCTTTGATTTTGCGTTACAATAGCAACTGCTTTCAATCTATAAATTATACATGACAAATTTAAATAAGTTTATATTTAATGTAACATCTTTTGTTATGTAGCTAAATGTTTAATTACAAAATATGACGCGTAATTAGACTTTACGGTCATAGTGATAGTTTAAACGAATGGAGTTCTGCTCATTTCATTTTCTAAGCTCCAATGAGTTGTGTTTACAATGTTGCTCCAAACGAACTCGTTAGTTAATAAATAATTACTTTGTTAAGACATCTTTGAATGCAAATTGGTTAATCAAAGCCCAAAACGGTTGATTATAAGTACCTTATTTAGAAACAAAACAAGAATTTGTGACTTAATAATATATTTTGTTATTTAGGTAGTTCGGTTGCTATCATATCAATGACAATAGAAACCAGAATCAACAACTGGTGAGTACAAAACCTTCTGAACTTATTAAACTAATCAGGTATAAGTTATTATTTTATACTCCTTTTTTTAACGTTTAATTTTAGTAATTTCTACAAGTGGTAATATTTTAGTCAATAATTACGGCTGAATATTGTAGTTATATTATTGCAATGTGTAGTTACAAGGCCATGTGGTAAACTTTTCAGAGAAATATCTAAAAGGTTTTCACCCAGAAAACCGTTATAGACTACTCTGTTGGCACTGTGCCCTTATAGTTGGTTGACCAGTGTCTGATCCCTGGGGAACTTGTCCTTGGTAGGCCAATTTACAGTTTCTTGTGTTAGTGTAAAGTTCTGCTCATTTTTGTGATTTTTTGTGATAATTTTTATGTATTGTTTTTCTCACAGAGGTCTAGTTAACTCGTGTTTTTTTTCTTAGCTTTTGAGTTTTAGTTCGCAACAAGGTCCTAGATGACAAGCTCATGTTAGCTAGTTACGTGTTGGTAATGTTCTATTTTTCAATATTAACAATAGAAGATGAATCCTTTTGAAATGTTGTGTTATAGTTTTTATGGACATAAATAAAGACAAATGATATAACTACATTATGTTACAGTGGTTTTAATTTAACGTTCATTGCACATGGATTGACTTATTTCGTCTTCTAACATTACATTAATTCTAAATAAATTATATTGAAGTAGTATGACGCGTTTTAAACCCATTTATTTCCCGTTAGAAAACAATCGTAAAAAAACATGTTCTACTTACTATAAGACGTGTACACATACCTTTATCCTAACAATTGTTAAAGTTGTTAGTGTTTCGAATGTATTATCATTACTTCTATTTGTGCATGGATAAAATATAAAATAAAATTTGAATAGGTGCGTATACAACTGTGAATCATGGTATAATATATATACAAAAACATATAATCTTTCATTAGTTTCATAATGGCATTACATTTAATTAATCAGAACACAAAATTTCAAATGGTCAAGAAGTTATTCTTATACCTAATTTTTGCAGCTTATAGTCAGAATAATATAAAAGTCCATAACTTTCTATCATTTTCTGTTCTAAAATTAGAATGTTGAATTGTAGATTATATGATATAAACAGTACTTGATTTCAAGTTAACATATTGTTTGTCAATACTTTGATTTGGCATAGTTTTTCTATATTAAAAAAATCAGTTGTTGGTTTTGAAATATTGCATAAACATAAACCACGTCCCTTTAAAACCGTAACATAGTCTTAGTCTCAAATTTGCCTCGTCCCAATAGGGCGTAACCTAATGTCACGCGACCAAATGTTGACTCCTGATTGGTCTAACAATCAAGTGTTAGAACCCCTACTTTGTAGTTTTGTTAAAATCCATTAAAATATTAATACTTGTAGCTAATGTTTAAAATAGGTATGTGTAAACAATTAGGTTAGTAACGCCTCGTTGGATAGAACAATCTACCTAACACATTTACTTTTTTATAATATAATATTAAATTATTTTGTTCGGAAAAAATAGTTTTAAAACATATTCAATCAAATACAACTCAATTTTTTTTAAAGAAAATGATAACTTTACAGCTCTAATCATTTTAATTAGTGATTATGTAGATTCAGGCTCGTCAAAAGATATACATAATTACTTGAACTTGAATGTAGAATACGATTGTAATGTTCACGTTCGAGGAATGTATCAAAATATCCCAGAATCTCTACATTTGTGGATAAATGTACAGTTTTTATTTAAAACAAATCGAAATAAATTTGAGTCACGTTTATCCCGTTATATCACCAAAAAAAAAATTAACACTAAGTCTGGACCACCCTGTATAATATATAATTGACGACGTAGAATATATATATATATATATATATATATATATATATATATATATATATATATATATATATATATATCTAATTAATTGAAGATTCTACGTCGTGTTATTCATTTATAGTGATCCTATTAAATACAAGTTCCTATATTCCTAATAAAAATATAAGAATCAAAACTGGAGTGTTCAACAATGGTAGAGTAAATAAGGGTAAAACACACCCTCATAACTATGCGTGGATCTACTCCTGTCGTGTTTTAAGCAGACAATCAGTGATATTATCTCTTGTCCTGGATAGTTTTATACAGTAAATAAGAAAGAGAATAAAAGCAAATTCTGTTTAGGAATCGAAGTAAAGCGTGTATCTATATGCAAAGTGGAATACATTCACACACGGTGCAATACTATATATTATACAGAAGGCTGTGATAAACATAAAACCTTTTTCAATGGAATAAATAAAGCGGATTTAGATTTACATATCTCAAATATTTGTGTTTTATTATTGCGTTTAATTGTTTTCTAACAAGGTTTTGTTTTAATATTTGTTGTGTATACATGTGTTAGTATGTTTCGGTTTGTTTTTCGTGTTATTTCTAAACAAGTCAGTTGACATTGCATTATAAAAAAAGAACAGAACATAAAATTAACCTCCCTAGCCTTCTACTACTTTAATGGCGTCAGAATTGGAAGAGTAGAATAATTGAACAAGTGGAATTTGATTGAAAAAAACGAAAGAAAGGGATCTAATCCGTGATTACATCAGAAAAATTTGTTAGTTATTGTATCCTAATATTACCAAATTCTATATGAGCCCCCGAGGGATGTGTACAGGTTGACTGAAAACAAATGAGCACCTTCTTGAAATTTGTTTTTAAATAGAGAGTTAAATACAGTTTGTGATAAATCTTTGCAACGAGGGGTTGATTCTATGAGGGCACCCTTTTCAATTTTGTACTTGAAGTAGTGGCGAGGAGAATAGGGTAAGTCCTCAATTTCCTGGGACACATAGTCTTAGCTTGATGAGATATGGAAAATTAAAGGAAGTAAATGTGTTTGAACCTCCATAACTAAAATGGGGACTATGTATATTGTTGCATTAAAATATCTAAAAAGAAATTTATATCTCGCCATTTTAAGCATAATAATATTGAAAATCTTCTCAGGTAAGAAGGACTATCTCAAAAAATCGTAATATTGGGTTGTATGTATTTCGGGTTGTGAGTGTCTCTAAATTTTTAATTTGGGTGTATATTTGCGTGACAAGTCATTCGTCTGGTCTCACCTTTAAAATCACGTGACTTTATATCCTAATTAAAAAGGTAGACCCACCCCTTCTCCTTACAAAAAACCAACATGGCGAGTATTACATGACCAACCATTTGAAATTGTTGTTTCAGGAGGCTCCGTGCTATCTCTTTGAGTTTAAAATTGAAAAACGTTGGCGAGTAATACCTAACTAAATTGAAGATAAACACAAACGTGTTAATTAATCTTTAATAAACGCAAAAGTTAATGAGTTGGTTTTTTTAACACCCTGTATATGTCCTAATAAAACCACTATTATTATCATACATATAATATTTCAATAAATATTTCCATTTTAACAATTTCTACTGCAAAATATAGCCGTAGCAATTCTTTTTAACATACACCTTATCTAATGTTTATGTAAGGTTGCGCCGAGTATGTGATGCCATTTAATATAGATATAACTCTGTTTGAATCTGTATGAATTCAATTCATTTTCTTGGTATTCCTGTTTAAAATAGAGTTTTTTCTCTTTGACATATTTCCCAGGCAATAAATCAATGTCGGAGTTCCTGTAACGACGTGTTCATTATCAATAACCACATAGCCTCCTCAGTTGGTAGCACTGTTACACCCTTGTTATACAAACTGTAATTATGAGCTATTTATTGTTTTCAGTTATGCGTTATTAATATTTTAAAATTAAATAGGCGAATATTATATACGTAGAACATTTGAAGTAATTTATTAAAACTGCTATTTCGTATTAGTGAAATTCTATATCAGATACCTAATCTAGATATTGTTATGTTCCTAATAAGTACTTAGTCCATGAAGTGGTAACCGTTACTACTCATAAGAGTTGTTAATTATCATACTTTGTTCCTTGTATACAGGGTACTGTAAAATATCGCAAATCTACGACTTCAGCTTTTCATTCAATTCGACTTTGTAAAAGTGTTTACTACAATGAAAGTTGTTTAGAATGTGATGGATACAAGCTATTCCAACATGAAATAACAAAAAACTATTTAAATAATTTAATTCAATAATGATTAAAGATATCAGACAGTTCAGATAACACTTAACAACGGTATTTACGTTGGTGTTATGCACTTTTAGTTTCTTTTTGATACTGAGCTCCACCAATGTAGTCTAGGTTAGATGGCATCCTGTGCATTCAGGAATCTAAGAAAAAGAGCGAGTAGACAAATTTACCACAAAGTGAGATACTACCAAGCCTTGTAGAATCTAAACCAGTTTGTTGGATCAATCGTGCAACGGTTAAAACTTCTGTGGTTAATGAAGACTAACACCGATGGCGTCAATTTCCTGACCAGCTCATGGGCAAGCTACTGGGACTGTAGTTCCAATAGTGAGATGGTTTGGGGATAGAAAGTTCATGCTGCATGTTATTGCTATGTTTGTCGACAACTTGGGAGCCATGTATATACTGGTGATTTTTATTTGACCAGCCAGGATGCTACATGAGTGTACTTTCACTCAACTGTGAGGCATTTGATCAAAGTAGGATCTTTAGAGAAAGCCTGAAGAAGTGATGGATGCTAACATCCCAGACGAGAGTTTGGAGCTAATCTAATACATTGATAACTATCTTCCGTGGTAGGTTGACATTCAAGTTACTCCTCCTCAATGGAAGAAAAACAGTTGCAGCTACGTGTAAAGCTATGCTATCTAATATTGGGAAGGTGTTTCCTGCTATCGACATAATATGATGAAATGTTTGTCCCTTATACAGGATGCTGTACAAAACAAAAAACCTAATGTTTGTTCAACGTTTTGCATTATTGATATTATAATATTAGTATATTCTTTCCGTACTCACAAAAATGCAGTGGGAAAACAAAGTTGAGAAATTCAGTTATAACGAGGGACAGCTGTAAAAGGTTATACAATAGTATCATTTACCTTTATTTAACTTTTAAAAATACAACAAAAAGAACACTAAGATAAATAAATATAAATTTATATAAATATATTTATTTATTTATTTATCTTACCAGAACTAGTAGAGGAACTATAAGTCTGGTAAGTTAAATTAATATAATAATATTGACCATCCAAGACCTGTAGTTCTTTAAGTAGGTCTGGTTAGGTACATGATTAACAGTAATTCACATCTATTTTGACAGTTTTTTTTCAACAGACCTATTTTCATAGTACACCTGATTTTAAACAACCACAAGTACTCTGCAATTGAAGATTCAAAAAACATTTCAAAAAAAAAAGAAGAAAATTAATTATCGCATTGGAACAGTTAGAAATAGACAAGACGTTTAAAAGTAATCCCAATACCTTAGTGGAAAATTTTTTTTCGATTCAAACGCATTATAAGACAAATGCCTTGTGATTGTCATAATTAAAAATTAATATGTTTTAATTAAAAAATATTTTGATAGAATATTGCCTCAAAGGATTCAGTTGAACGGTATTAGGCTGATGTGTGGCATCAGGGTATAAAGAAAACATAAATCGAGTCAAAAATATTTTAGTTATATGTTATTTTAAAATAGATGAAGCAGTTCCTAGACATTTATATTTATATTATATCATACCAATATGACTACTAGAATAGAGAAGTATCGGGGAGAATGAGGAATGTCAATTATATGCCGAGTGTATGAGAAAGTTAGTGCAATGTTTTTTCGCTATGTATCTGTTTATCTTTAAATGATATATTTTTAAATAATTACTTTGATCTTAGAATATTACTAAATTACTCTACTATTCAACTACTTCAGGAATATTTTTCAACAGTAATTTTTAAATAACGTGTTTTATGTAACAGATCACGGTCGTCAGTCCAGTTTTAAGTTCTAAATTCCACAACTCAACGTATTGCGATTTTTAATTCTAAAGGTAATCTAATTAAACCTAACCTAACGCACGGCATAGTCTTGAGTACATCCATGAAGTCGTTAATACAATTAGAAACTTATACATTGTGTAAAAGTAAAGAATAATTTAATTACTGCGCGCAAGGAACTCAACATAATAATATAATGGTAATACAAAGGCTGGGCAGTATATATTTTAGAGAAATTTGGAGTTTAAATTTAGGACATTTATTAAAGAGAACACACAGAAAAAGAATTATAAAGTGAAAAAAGATAATGTTTTAATTTTATAAAGTAATTTTTTTTTTGATTTATTCTTATCTCCATAATGAGGAAGACCATTTTGGGATGTTGTGTCGGTCATATGACATCTTCAATAGCCTCAATATAACTTAGTGGACAATCGCATTAGTGAAACTATATTTTTATGAGATTGAACGAAGGGTCGTATCATTCTAACGCACGCGCCATCACACACAGGCGCGCAGAACATTATGACTGGCTGGTACCTGCAGTGGACCACCCACATGAGATACCTACTGTGCTTTACTTTATCAAACGTTTATTTAATTTGATATTTTTAAATAAAATCTGTAATATATTTTTATTCTACACTACATTAAAAGAGAAATGAGATCAAGGAATGTATAACTTATTTAAATAGAGTCCAAAATTAACAATATTTACTACAAAATGAATGACAGTATAATTACTAATAAGTGGAAATAAACAACACTATCGTATATTTTTATAGACGAATATATACTTTTCCTATTTTGGAAACAAAGGAGCACAATATAATAATAATAGTATAAAACATAATCTGTACTTTATTATTTACAATGGGACAAGCTGTGTATGAAAAAATATGGATTAAAACAATAATATTGGCACTTACACAATTTATTTTTGTAAATTAAACATTTTCTCATTTAAAAAACAGAGACTAATGTAAAAGAGCAAAAATTCCCTTCTCATAACAATTATGTTGCAATATTTTTAAAAATGCTAAAACATATATTTCTATATAAACATTGTAATAAGGTATCCAATTAATAATTATTTAGTACTATTAAAGTATTACAAATAAAAACAATAATGATTAATTCAGTAAATTATACGTTGTTTGGTCTCATTTTTCTTATAATTATGTATAAAATAGAAATATATTATAGATTATATTTTCAAATATCAAATAAATTAAATTTAAGTTTAATAAAGTGAAGCCCAGTAGGTGACTCAAACGAGTGGGTTGTGGGTAGGTCAACGGACGCCATAATCCTCAGCGTTTGTGTAAGTGAAGCGAATACGCGAAAAAAGCACACAGCCCGCCAGGTTGAAGTGTGACGATGGTGGGACAAGGGACAACCCTTCAGAAAATAAAATTTGACAACAAGAACCCTCGCCTTGGCGTTGACTATAAAGCAACAAATCAATGCTAAACTGCATGTAACCTATATTATTTAATTTTTTAGTAACTGTTGTAAATATTAGTTATAAGTCAGTTCAACTACTCGTAAGTTTTATGTAAAGATCCTCTAATCTAATTTAAGAAAGACTGCATTTTACCAATTGGGGACTAAATATTTTTCACTCAAATTAAACCGTTAGATAACCACCCGGTGGTACAAACCTCTTAGATTAGTTTAATTGTTATTTTCTTGTATTAATGTATAGTTCTCTTCTCTTGTCGGTTTACCTGATTACATTTATATTTATTCCAAGTTATACTGACAGCTCAGGCACTGTGCACCTAACTTAGGTACTAGTTTTAACTTTAGTAACCAACATTGTCCTAGGTCGTTGGTCCTTTCCATTTATATCATCTTCTAGGTTTCACTTAAAAAACAACTGTTGATAAGTATTAGTTTTTCTAAACACAATTGAAAGCAAATGTTTTAAAAAAATATATCAATAATTGAAACCTTCGCATTATCCAATAACTTTACAATCAGAATATTTTAAATTGTTTCTAAGGTTATAATCGATGCACGTTTCATAAACCAATAGGTTGATCTGTTAAGATTATGCGTAGTGTTAGGCAAGAAATACGAACAGAGCTTGGCGTAAGTAGCTGAATAGGGTGTTCAGTGGAGGGTGTAATAAAAACAGTTTCAAGCTGAATATACGTCGGATTTTAAGTTTAAGTTATTGTCTCTAGGGGATGCAAACCTCCAACCACCCCCGAGATGATTCTAACAGAAGTTAGATATATTCTTTATTTGCGATATTCATGATCAGTATGATCCAGTTTATTATTGACTGTTGCTATTTTAAGATTTGAGTAATGAGTCGGCAAGTGATTAAATACACTACCAATAAAACGAACTTTGATAACTTCTATTACATTTATGTACAGTATATTATTATTTTTAAATCAATATACAGGGTGATTCAACATTGCAAGTCAATACTTCGTAAGCTGATATTAAGTTAAAAAAAAAACAAGAAGTTTAATAAAAACATTTCTCGGTCGGCCACTTAATATTTAATTAATAATTTTGTCTTTGGAAGTAGATATGATACTGACTGAATATTATGTAGACAAATTTATTTATTCATTACCAGTATACCAGAAAACCAAGATTTTATGTACGTTTTAAAAATGACAGGCTTTAAAATTTGTAATGTGGAATATCTCAAAAACTATGGATATAAAATAAATACAAAATAAAAAGATTTTACACTTTTAAGGACGAACAAAATGATTGTTTCATGTTTTTCCTGTATACCAGGTCAAATAATAACTGAATTATCTACAAAAAATAGATTATTATGTTGTTATTAACAACTATCGTAATTTCATAATATTTTGGTTTAGGCTAATTTTGGGTATTTTATGCAATTTTCATGAAATTAAGGTTTAAAAGATACATATATATATATATATATATATATATATATATATATATATATCTTTTTCGGTATCTCTGTTATTCTTACGCCTGCAGAAAAATAAAACCAATTGGGTTATTTATAAAAGAGGAATATATATTGTCTCTTATAAATACTCCTTTATAAAGTTAATGATTTACAGGATATTCCACATTAAACATTTTAATCTACCGCAAGTTAAAAAAAGTACAAAATAAAGTGTTATTTTAGGTAGAAGTTTATTAAATAATGCATACACCAATTTATCACTCAATATCTTATATACTTTTAAGGATATCATATTTTTCTGTAAAACTCAAAGTGGCGCACAAGCTCATACAACAAAATATTTTGAACCTGTGTTTATATAAATTGATTTTCTTATTTTTAGGTCTAAAATCCACTACTGACATGAAGTCGTGTAATTTTGAATCACCCTGTACATTAACTATAAACTTGCTCCGCTTCAGTCTATGTCACATGATCATCTAATGTTAAAACAGCTGTATCTAGTTATAGAAATTCCTTGCTTATCATTATAAATTATAAACCCTTTGAAAGTCTTCAGCAGATAAAATGCTTCATAATTTAATAACTCCCTTATTAAGTGTTCAGTTTATTGCAAGAGGACTCATGGTAATCTATACCTAGTTAGGGAGAAATTAGTTTGCCTTGAAGGGATAATTTCCTTTAGATAGAATATTAAATTAAATAATTAATAAACTATACTTCCACTTCAATAAAAAATGTTATTTACTTTATCTACCACATTACACTCCTCACAATACTAATTACAATTTTAAGTTAGTGAATAAAAAAATGTATTTCATAATAAGAAATTTGGGTTTAGCTGCCAAATCTAAATCTCTCAAAATGGGCTAAAACAAGTATTACGAAATTATATTGGTTATAGGGTTTAACCATCGAAACATGTAAATTGGTTGTCATCTACTCATAAATATATATTTAATTCTTATCGTAAACAACTAGAAAATTACGGTTCCGATATTATTGTATAAAAGAATCCAATAAAATCTCCATTTAAAACAAATACGATTTAGGCTTAGTACGAGACCCTCAGGGGCTCATTTAAGTGAGAAAGAGTTTAACAGACAACATAAGGTGACCTGATGGAAGTACATCTTTATTAGGGTTAGATCCCTTTATTTATCAGGTCTCTCTTGACTAACTCTTATTTTTACAAAGAGTATTCTTGGATAAGGGTTCTTTATTTTATATTTTCTTTTTTTATATAAGTGGACGATTACCTAGAGGTTTTCGCCTATAAACAAGAAGGAAAAATTAAAACTACAAGTTAAATTAAAGCAAGAGTTGGGTCTGTTGGGACATGAATATTTTTTCAATACAGTATGTATATTTTATATTTATAAAAAGTAGATCATAGAGGATCTATCTATACCAACTTATTAAGAAATACATGGGTGAAAAATCAGAGGGAATATATTTTGTTTTTGTTTTGGTAAAAGTAGCGTTGTTTGAGCCGATGTATACAAATTAGTATTAGGTTTTGCAATTTGTGACTGACAAAAAGAGATATATTTCTAAAGATTTCTATTTAAGTTAAATATTTATGTCCTTACTATCGAATGACCACTTATTTGTATACCGTGTAATATGATACCAAACAATTTATTGTACGAACATGCACTAAGTTGGGATGTGGAGATATTATCAGATATACTTTTGGGGGAGGTAAAGCTCCGGCTCAGTTGAGAAGTGTGGACTTGACAATAAACTCTGATTGGAGTAGACAGGGGCTGAACTTTCTCATGCATAGGAAATGAAACTCCAAAAACCTCTGCCATACAGTGAAATGTATTATAATCTTGTTGAAAGGGAAATCTCATCTAACCAAGGTATTATCTCAGTATAAAGTTAGCTATTTTATTTTTGGGAAATCCCTGATACTCTTCTTATTTCATCGGGATTAAGACGTAATCATTCTATTTTTAATCAACTTTTTAATTCTTCCATAAATTATTAATATAGATAATATTTATAAACAAAAACAAGAACAAATATAATCAAAAACTAATGCTAAGTAGTACAATTTAAACAAAATATTAAACTTCTATATAATTACTAACTATATTATGTTTGTTTACATACAGTAGAAAGGCTTTTAGTGTGGGATAATATCTCCAGAGCAGATGAAGAAAAATTAAATACATTTTTATAGTTATTCACAAAATAGTTTTTTCTTTTGCAACATGATCTATTCACCACTCTAGGGGATCAAAAGTAAACCAATATTGAGTTGAATCTCATTTTTATGTTGAAAAAAAAAGAAGAAAAATCCTGCGCACATCAGTGTCTCTCTTTTAGGCCGTTTCCAGGTAATAAAGGTGTGAAAATGTTTGTAAATAATTTGTTCAAGTAATCAACTTAGCACATCGTCTTCATTTAAACCTGTTATTTGATAAGAAATGTTTTCTATTACTATTTTTTATTGTGTTTATTAAAAGGTATTTGTTCAGTACTCATGCTTCAATTTTCAGTTTACATAAATTTTATCTTTCTACCACAACACGCCACTTCGGAATAGTCCATTCCCTAATTCAAGGGGTGTTTTGCCTTATTTATCAATCCAAGGTCTAATGACATCATATAAAATATTTCTCATTGGTGGACGGATATCACGTGATCATGGAAGCGAAGCGTTACCTACCCCCGTGGTCTCTCGTTAGTATGTCTTCTACAACTCCGTGCGTACAATTCACGTGCCCACGTTACGCTTAATACACTTAACTTTGCATCAGTCGAAGCTAAGTTTTCTCAACGCTTCTCGTGCTATTCAGCAAATCTCACCAAGTATTCGTTGACATCAGTCGACGATTAATTCGTAATATGTATGTATATTCGCAACAATAATTAGTTCGTATCGAGCGACGCATAAATCGCCATAACTCTTATGAACTTTCGACTCATAACGTTCTTACAAAGCCTTTAACGCTATCACGTTGTCGCGGTATATTTCTACCGTAGTGCTGTGCCAAACCATAACTTTAAATGTGTCAGGTGTTCTTTGTAATTAAGAGTAACATTTAACGTTACCTGTAACATAACAAGTGAGACCCAGTGCACTGAGGAAGCCGATTACCAGGAAGACACTTGGACATCTCTTTAGACAATATAAAGGACAATTTATGTTACTCAATATCTTTATTACACAGATTGCATATTATATGTTACGTCTTTGTTTTATAAATATTTCTCTTTTTAATCTCACGTATAAACAATATTAAAGGTTTATTGGTCCTCCGAAATAATAACAATTCTCACAAAACTCACGCTTCAACAGTATTCAACAATGATCATTTCGATATGAGTCGTTTAAGCCATGTATTCACAGTTTGCTGATTTTCGTTTATCTTCCATTCCGTTATGGTTCGATCAAATTAAGTCGAAGTTTAAATCATTTTTTTTTTCTAAGTTAATCGCCATCATTAAGAATCATTCAAATTGTTCAATGAATCTTTACGAGATAGAACAGTTTCAGCTAGTTATAAGAGAAATGTTGTGATAAAGCTCAGTAAAACCTTTAGGGTGACCTGATCGCCCATTTAACAAAATCGAAGAGCTTCAAGTTAAAGTTTTAACAACAGCTGCTGTACAACCAACGCAACCTGTACAAACAATAGCTCATGGTATAGGTGCAAGCAAATCCACTGTACATGAGATTATAATAAAGCAGATTTTCCATCACTATATCCAACTTTAACAAGAACTTGAAAATAACGAACCAAATTTTAGGTTACAATTTGCAGAGATTTTACTAGATCGAGAAGCAACAAAATTATTTGTTTTAGTGACGAGGCGAGATTTTTTATAAATAGTTTAGTCAAAAGGCATAATAGTCTATATTGGAATACTCAAAATCCTGATTGGTTTAATCGCTCAGCATCCACAAAAATGCATGCATGAAGCTGAATTATGGGAAGCAGAATAATTAGTTCCTTTTTTATTAACGAGGCCCTCAACGCATCCTTCTATCTTCAAATACGAAAATAATATATTGTAACTGCTATTTGAACTTTTGTGGACAGTGGTGAGTTCTAATTTTGGTTAATAAAACAATAATAATTTTGAGACTCAACAATTATTTTAATTAGTTTTGATTATAATTTACACCAAATGATAATCAGACTTGACACACAACAAGCAGTAAAACTCTTTAAAGTCTTTTTTATAAATAAATACTCCATCATCAACAATTTAAACTAAACTCGGCAAGAAACTGCTTTGAAAATAAATATACATTTATTATTTACGTCGTAACAGAATAAGTGATTAATATTTGTAACTATGGCGCTTAGTATTGTTTTTTTTCACTTTTTTCTTCAATTGGGCAGTTTAGTCCTTCCTTTATGCCAATCACAATGGTTTACTGCGCATAATAAATGATTTGATGCCCCCTAGACTTCTCAAGAAAAACCAGCAGGTTCCACGAACTTTAGGATATATGAGACAAAGTTCTCTGAAGTTATTGCTGTCTTTGAGTCAAAGATCTAAGAGTCTCTGTCGTTTCATGATCTAATTTCCTTTTAGTGGCTTAACTTCCTGCACATAGTCCCCCCCCCCGTGAATATGTCTATCCTGTGTACATATTTTCAGATGTTCGTGCTTTGTAACTAACCCAACTGCCTTAAATTTTGTTTGCCTAAAGAGAGAAGAGCGGATGCAATTTGACTAGAGAGAGCTAAAAGTGAGAGTATGCTAACCCTAAAGCTTGAGATTCACCTGAAACTTTTGTGTTCTCTATGAGATGGTTCTTCGTATCAGTTAGGGTGTTATCGATAAAAAAACAATCGTCCATTGAGCTACTGTAAAAACTAATTTCTCAAAATCTTTCTACCTTGATTAAATTTTGGTAAAATGTAAACATTAATAACTACAAACAGTTCGCCTAATTGGACTTTTGGAACAAGGGAAAGTGTACATTGGTAGACGCAGTTAGAGACAATTTTGGGAGAGATAACGACAAATATTATTGTTAGTTTTGTAGGTGAATGTGTGAGAAAGTTTCTTGTTATCAACCTTTCTCGTTAAAATTCGTTTATTCAATTCCCCTGTTTTTAATTGGTTGGCACAAAAATCATCGTAACAAGTTTCAGTTATAAAAACAATCAAATGTTGCAACCTATTGAATGAACTATGTGAGGTGATATCATGGAATGAAATAGATTGCTTTATATTGGATCGACGTTCCATCTTGAATGCACAATAATAATTGATTCCATTTCAATGCGACAAAGACAAGTCTATACTTTTAGTTATGAAAGTTATATTTACATCACATTTATCAGATTGTATTCTAAAAAACAGAATTAATTTTTTAATTAGAATTAATTAATTTTAAGAGCTTGGGATTTTTCTTTTAAAAGTTTTTGAGAAAAGAGACTTATGTAAAATATTCTTTTCTAAAAATAGTTATTTTCATTTTACATAGTCTATATGGTCAAAGTGTTTTGTAATAAAGAAGAAAGATAACAATAGATAAATATTGAGGTTTTTGTTAGATGGTGTGTAATTTATAGGGAAGTTATTAGCACAAGTAAATTATTTAGTTTATTTAGCTATTCATTTTTGGAGATTTTACCCACCGGTATTGAGTTTACAATGATTATTAGACTACGCACCATTAGAGTTTTTTTCTTCTTTCAGTTCCTTTGTTTTGGATGTCGAATTACTTGATTCAACCTGAACTTCACCTTTACTAAGTGTTCTGCGTGGGTTATACTTTAGTTATTGTTGTATCACTGAAGATGGAGACTTTATCGTTGAAACGCGTTTGAATAAATAAACATACTATTTGTGAGAATTTGTATTTTTAGTTATCAAGTTTACCAATAGACCCAACAGATATAACATAAATTAGTATGAGTATAATCTGTCCAGGATCTAGCTGTTGATTTTATCACCTGTTAATAAATTAATAATCCGGATTGCTATAGCAACGAACGTTGAAATGTTATAAACTTTTAGGAAATAGAGATAAATAGTGTTTTGTAATGTTTAATGCAAAACCTTTTAAATAGTTAACGTCCATCTACGTTCCGACAAAGTTCTATTTGTGTGCATTAAATTATGTCAAATGTTTCACAATAGAGTGTTTGTTACAATTTGATTTTAATCTAAAGAACTTCACTTCAATAATATCTCAAAACGCTTGGAGTATGAAATCAAAACATAATCATTATATTTTGTAAAAATCGGCACGTATATTTACCATGTTTTACTAAAAGATGTATCCCTTTGATTTACTAATAGAATTTAACTATTTCTGCAACCTCCAAGATTCGAATTTCTGGGCATTACATTTAGAGGGTCAGTTTCCATTTCACTGTATGATTGGACTGGTCAAGTACCATGATGGCAACCATTAACTAGTTTTCTTTACTCACATCCTGATGTTTATTTGCTGAATTAATAACGCTATTGAATATTATAGGCCTATTAAATTTACTTGTTTTAAAGAAATACAATTTAAATCCAAGAAATGTGTTTCGTGCTGTAGTTTTCAATAAGATGACATCACTCACCGTCATTCTAGTCCTTATTAAACCTAACGATTGTGACAGCAACAGACACAAGGGATATCTGAAGACAGCTGATTTATTACTACTTGGAACAAACGTAAACCAAATATAAGTCTTCGAATCCGAGAAAATATTGTCAATCACGAAGGAGATATTTTGTTATTTTGCTGAATAAAATATGAAATAATAGATACAGCTACAGCAAAGGGCGTGCAGGTGATGTGGAATGGATTGAAGAAAGATAGAGTTAAAGCAGAGAAATGAATAGAGACACGTCGCAGACCTTTATAAGCTGTAGTGCCTGTGTAAATATTATGCAAATACAATTAAAAAGATAAGATTTACAAAATAATCTTGAGGAAAATTCAGGCTTGATGGAAGTTGCAAAAAATTTTAAGGTAAAAACTGCAGGTATAACTAATCTAATAAAAGGTAGAAAAACATTGGACACACTTAGTCACTAAAATTATCCCCAAAACCAAACAAAAATATACGTGACCCTAAATGTCTCATAAAAAAAAAGAAGGAAATAACGTAAAGTAAATAACCTAACAAAATTACATACTTGAACAGTGTCGGGATCTCAAGAGAACAAAAGTTGGTTAAGAGAGACCTGATAGAAAGGTTAGGTTAGGTTAGGTTATGTTAGGATAGGTTAGGTTAGGTTAGGTTAGGTTAGGTTAGAGACCTGATAGGAAGGTTAGGTTAGGTTAGAGACGTGATAGGAAGGTTAGGTTAGGTTAGAGACCTGATAGGAAGGTAAGGTTAGGTTAGAGACCTGATAGGAAGGTTAGGTTAGGTTATGTTAGGTTAGGTTAGGTTAGGTTAGTTTAGGTTAGGTTAGGTTAGGTTAGAGAACTGATAGGAAGGTTAGGTTAGGTTATGTTAGAGACCTGATAGGAAGGTTAGGTTAGGTTAGACACCTGATAGAAAGGTTAGGTTAGGTTAGGTTAGGTTAGGTTAGGTTAGGTTAGGTTAGGTTAGGTTAGTTTAGGTTAGGTTAGGTTATGTTAGAGACCTGATAGGAAGGTTAGGTTAGGTTAGACACTTGATAGGAAGGTAAGGTCAGGTTAGGTTAGGTTAGGTTAGTTTAGGTTAGGTTAGGTTAGGTTATAGACCTGATAGGAAGGTTAGGTTAGGTTAGAGACCTGATATGAGGTTGTTTTGGTGTTTAAAAGCGAAAAAAATCTCGGTCATCATTGTCTTTTACTAATTAGAAGAAGAGAACATAAAATAAATACCCAGAGTCCTCGAATACTGTAATAGCTCTTGAGTCGGAAAACAACAAGAGTTGGTCAAGAGAAACCGTAAGATGAAAGAGAGGGGACTAACCCAAGACTACATCAAAATATGTGTAGATCCAGATAGGTCCTCTTGGGATTGCTAAGTACTTATTCACTAAAGTGGGCTCCTGAAGATAGATAGGAACGATTAAGAGAGGGATCAAATCCAGGTTAGTATTGCTCGGCATTACCACCCCTAATCGTATTATAGGTGAGCCTCCGAGCGAAGATGTAGAACTTCTGACTATTGCGATCTTCCTCACCTCAGACCTGAGAATTTTAATTGTTAAAAAATATCTTGCTCGTTTCAGTTAATTTTAATGAATGTTTGCTCACCGTATTGGTTTGTATGTGTGTGTGTTCCTGCGCGTGTGTGCGTTCTTGTTAGTGCGTCCTGTGTGTCTAATTTTAGGCATAATTTAATCAATTTTAATTTATGACAGAGCTTTTGAAATCTAGATTGAAGTGTTTCTACTAAAAAAATTGGTTTGTAAATTCAAAAGTTGAGCCGATTATTAAATTTTATAAAACTGTGTTTTTAAGGATCCTTTTTAATCTGGAATGTTTTAACATCCCAAAAACGGCTTAGTTTTTACAGAAATAAAATCCTATTTGATGTCTCTTAAACAATTCCTTTGATCATACAACCATGGCACTATTAGACTCTTCTAGAGGTTTTTATTTTTTATTCATTTCTTCGTATTTTTATAAGGTGATGATGTTCAATAACAATAACAAATAATACATAATTTCAAGCTAAGAAAAGAAAATACAATAATTGAATAGCTGCTGGGATTTTCATTACATTTTAATTTCAGTTACATGTCAATTTTAAGTCGCCGATGGAAATGCATCTTGAGATATGACCGGAAATTGTCTTCTCATGTGGTTAGTAGAGCACCAAACCGACGGTAAAACAGATGCACATCATTTCTTAAACAATGCTTGTGAAACGAATATCTCCGTTAAATATTCAACAATTTCTTTGACAAAACAGTGTTATTTAGATCTCACTTATAACAGCTGTTTAGTACAAATATGTAAAATATCTAAAACTAACACTTTAATGAATTCATATTACTAAAAACATCAGACAGAGCTCACTTCATCCCTTGTGAGACAGGATGAAACCTCATAAACTATTCCCTTAGATTGATTGCACTTTGAGGAAAGGAATTTGAATTTACATTGGCAAAACAAAGTCTTCAATTTATAGATATAGGCCAAGGAAACCTATTTCATCTAAAATGTTATACATAAATTTTAAATTAAATAAATTTATAGGTCAACTGTTGAAGTAATTTAATAATGTATTGAATACCAATATACAAGTTTATTTACATAGTGCCAGAAAAAAAATCTTTGTATTGATGACCAGATTCATTGAAAGTGCGTATTTTAAACATTGGGTTTTGTTAGGGCTGAAGGGTAGTTCATTCTATAATTAAAAATATTCAAATGGAATATATGGTCATGTGAATCATAATTAGAAAAGGTTTGAAGGGAACAAGAAAAATTACGTAAAGAAAATGAAAACTACTTAACATGATTTTATTCAAACCAAGACTTCATGAAGACAATGTGTAAATATAGCAAGTATGCATTGAGATTGTCAGCCGTATTACTATATATAGTCGCTTAAGGATGATTGTATTAAGACAGCTAAAAAGCAAATCACATTTTCCCGTCTTAATTTGATTGCTATTTATGATGTTTGGATTCCAATTTCGACAAATTTGAAGTATATTGATTTCCTAAATAAGTACAAATTTTGGGTTTATCGTTGTTTGAATGATGAAGATCAAGCTATATATTTTCTTTACAATGTAGTTTTATCAATTTGATTGTGATACTTTACAAATATTTGAAGTATATGGTAAATTTGATTTAATCGTAAAGCCTGTGACCTCCGCTTAGCGTTATTTGTGTTTTAACTATTCTGATGATTAAGAATCACCTGAAACTGCAGTAGGTATAAAGTAAGAGATACCTAAAAATAAGATTAAGTGAAAGATTATATTAAATATTCAGTAGTCCGTGATGTACCAAAATGTAATTAAAAAATAAAAATATTGCACTATTTTGTAAGGTTTATTTTGTTGTATTGTCATTGTGTAGATAAATCTATTTACTATATCAACAGGATAATAATCAAAGTCGTAGCTGCAGACACACAATAATAATATGCAGTCAGCTGATATCTACATAGAAATAAGTAGTTATTTAATTACTTCATTGCATTTTAGTTGTGAAACGTAAAACAAAACCAAAAGTATTAATATGTAAAAGCTTATTTAAAAAGGTGAATCCTGCTGCATGAATTAACCCGCACTGAATTTACATTGCAAAATGTGTTGAATTGGTTTCATGCAAATTTCCTATCATGGCAGACATTAATTTATTCTAAATATTTGACGACTGATATTAATTTTTATACATTTACATGTGTGGGTGAATGGTGTATGAGACACGTATGTTATCTTTCTTGAGCAGAGGTGTTTATAGTACATGCGTTGGAATTAGTCGCTAGTTTGTTTAATCTGATGTAGTTTTTACGGTGCAATAGTAAGATTAATGATTTTAAATACAATCTATACAGTCGCAGATTATTTTTAATTTATAAAGATTTATATTAAGTAAGAATTCCGTAATTTTTCTTTAACATGTGTGGCACTCAGTTCAGTTTTGGCCTGCTCACTGATCATCCCTTAGTCTTTACCATTTATGTATACCGTCTTTCAGTGCCTTGTATTGAGTATGTCTATCCTATGGGTGTTGATTGAATACAACTATCTCTTTCAAAACTTACCTACAGGTCGCCTTCATTCAGAACCTACGACCAATACCTATTTTGGTATTTCCCCATCTTCCTCAGAATGTATGTAACCTGCTCTATGTAGCTTTTCAATGTCATTATAATTGGGTCGTCAAAGATGTGATACAACTCGCTGTTGTGTGTAATTCTCTACCCATCCTCATCTCTCGGAGACATCAAGAAGAATCCCTGCAGCTTTCTTTAGTCTCCAGTTGTTTCTCCCATAACCGAACATTTTTGTCGATCGGTAGACAGTTATATGTTTCCTTGTGATTATGGGAGAGAAATATGAGTTATTAGACAACGTCGCCAGATTACTTGCAGGTCGTTACCGATCGTGGAGAGTTTGAATTGTGTACATTATCCAGATTGTGGCAACTGTTGATCGTCTTGTCCTTGTCTGTGTTAGTATGTGGTATTTTCCTGGTTGATTTTGAGACCAATTTCTTCATAATTATATAACATATTAAAATTTAAGTAAACATTTTTTTAAGCCAGTAGTAATAGAATATTTATTTATATTTAAGCTATGGAATCACTTCTAAATTATAAAATATATCAAGTAAACGATTCCCATAAAATGTGATATCCTAAAAACAAAGAATACTTTTTTAAATAAATAAATACCTGGAAATGAAAAGGAAACTCTATTGCCTAATATATAACTCGTAATCCAAAAACAAATACTTTTATTTGTTTTAATGAGTAACATTTATGTGTGCGAAATTCCGGTTCAATCTTTTTGGATAATACATTGTTCATTATATCTATATAGTTTATTCGTATATTTACCATCATTTGTGTTTATAAAAACCATGAAGTTTTGAGATTATAAATCATCTCATGTTATGTAACAGGAGCAGTTAGTAGTGTGATGGAGGAATGGTGGATTTTATTTAAGCCTATCCAAACACCACGTTTGTAAATCAGGTCCGACATTTAAATATAATTAATTAAAACTGTCAAACCAACGAGGATACAATGGACACAGATTTAATTTTTAATTTGGAAATATAAGGAATAAGGTGACTTATGTATTAACTTATCGAATTCTCTAGACATACCTTAGGTTTATTCTAACACCATTTTAGGCCTTCGCGTAATTAGTCCTTATAACTATGTAAATTCACACAACAGTTTCTCACAATGATTAAACGACCTACTGGGAACAATCCAGAAGACTATAAAAGGGAGTAATCTAACCTAACATTTTAACAAGTAAGATTGCGAACTAAAAACAAAAATTAAGTAGTTGATGTGGAAAGTATTCCATCTTACTCCAGGTCGTAGACTCGACTGTAACTTTGTTTGGGCTACCGTGTTCGTAGTACCATGTGAATTACTAGTCGACTTTCTGCACGAGAAGAATATAGACATTCGTGATCGTGCATGATCGTGTGTTTTCGTAGTACCTCGGAATGATCTAGTTTCTTATCGGTAAATGGAATCACGTCACAGTTATCAAATGATAAATCTACAAAAAGAGAAAAATGAATAACGCAAACATACTTAATATCATGTTGAAACTAAAACTAGTAGTTTCAACTAAAATTGTGTTGTCTTTACAAGTAGTAAGGTGAATTTTTTTATTTTCCTAACCATATAATACTCACTCGGTCATCATCGCCTTACAAAAGAAAACAGTAAAGAATACAAAAAGACCCATTTCTTAATAATACTTCAATAGCGTTAGAGTTGGAAGAAAACAAGCGTTGGTCAAGTGAGACGTGAGAGGATAGATGGAAGACGAGCAAACTATCCAAAACATACATATGAAAGTTGTAGAGTCATCTTGGATATCTCGGGTTTGTTACATTCTACCCATTGTGAGTCAGCCTATAAAGGGAGTTGTAGGTATTCCATAGATCTACAGGGTTATTATTTTTTTCATTTAAAATTTGTTTTTCATTTTCTCGCTCAACACAACTATCTTCTGTTTTAGTATAATACAAAGTATAAGAAAAACAAGTGTTTAAGTTATCTCTAAAGATATTTTCATTATAATATAGTTAAATAAACATACAAGGATGAAGATTTGTCAGGAAACAAAAGCGTTGACATTAATAACAATGGCAGTGAGTGATTTGCTGCTCACCTTAGTTCGTTATACTGATAAGACGGACTGTCAGGGGGCTGTAATTTTATGTCAGGGAATTTGTAATGTGCAAGTTGTTGATATTCCACCATCTTACTTTACAGGGTGTAACAGAATACTCGTGTACTACGTATTTTGAAGAAAACTACTTTAAGTAGAAACAGCAAATAAAGTTTTCCCCTGCTAATTTGTATGGAATATATCTTGTAAACAATAAAGGGCTTATTGGGGGGAGGGGGGTTCGTGGTATATTTTTGATAATTATTAAATACAAACATGGATCGGGTGATATATCAATTGCATTTTTTTGACATTTTAACTTTAAGAAACTTTTAATTCAACATGTCTAAAATTTAGATTTAACACAATTTTAAGTTGCAAATAAATCAATTTCACATAACACTATAAATTGTGTATTAACGAAAAAGTGAATACTTCTAAATGTTTTCAAAATATGTCTATACACGAAATGTATCATAATTGGTCCACTTGTTTGTGCTGTTCAACAATGCATAGACGATAGACGACACAGATTTGAGTTTAGAGGAGGTAACTCACTATCTGTGATAAACTAAAGACCTATTTTTTACCCATGACACCATTTTTTGGAAGTTTCAGCATACAGTATGTGAGCAATAGAAAATACGTAATAATACATTTTAATTTTTTTTAACAATACATAATAACACTTTACACAGATATATTTATTATTCATGCACTTGTAGACTTCCAGACTTGGACAGAACTAACAACTTCATAAATACAAAAGTATATAGATTATGTCATTTCAAAAAGTGTTTCTCCTTAGTTTCATTAAATGTACCTCAATTAAAACATCTCTTTAGTTCATTAGCTAACCGGGATAGGTACAACCCGTCCCTTTGCAATCAGTGTAATTGCTGGTCCATGACAAGGCTGAATAAATAAGTGTGACTTTGTCTATTATGTATTAAATATACAGAATCTATAAATGTACACTGGGGAGATCATGATAGCCAGTACACTTTATATTGTATTCAGTTCCTTGTTTTATGTGATTTATTATACTGTCCTGAAAAGAATGCAATGTTTTCATTCATTATAAAGACAAATTTGTACATTAATAGCATAAAACAAAATGTATCAACTAACTATTGAGTGTTGTTACATAGTTGGAACATATGACTATTTATAAATGGAAAAGTTACAATTTAATTACATATTATACAGACAAAAGTTGAATTTAATCTCTACAGAGTTTGGGTAAGAACTTGTAGACGCAAGTTGGTGGAAGTTTGCAAACAGCTCCAGGACTAGTGTTTCTACCACATTACGTGGAACTATAAGCAACTACACTTTGAAGCCTAAGCCCGAGTATAGGTCGGGCAGTGCGAAAACGCTCGCCGTTGAAGCCCGAGTATACATCGGGCTGCGCTAATTAATTCTATACGATCGTGATGCCGGCATATAATCGGGTTTTGGCACTTTTGCTTAGCCAATTGGTTATCTTTTCATGTCTTTGATTTTCGAATAGTCTGTGCTGTTGATATGGACTAAATATAAATATTATAAAGCTGATGCTAGGCAACGTAACACGTCTTTGAGAAACGTAGCAGACGTTTGTTTAGTTCAAAGTTAGTGACTGAGTAATCAAGATTTGTTATGTTTGTTTGTTATTTTTCTTGAATACTTACTTTGAGTTATGGTGGTGCCCAGAATGTTCAGTACCCCTTTGTGTAACTGAATGTTTCAAACTGTATCATGCAAAGGCCAATTATGTTTAGTGAAGTGCTGTGTATCTATTTTTGTTTGTGTGTGTATTTTACCATTTTTCAAGACTAAGGAGTGTTGACTGTGATTAAAATATCTATTTACATGTAGATATATTTAAAAAGGTAATTTCTTTAGGTTTAAAATGATATATAATAAGTCATATATGATAAATATAACAAATACCACTTTTTTTTTAAAACACGTTCAAAACCCCCAGGCACAGTAGGAAAGCAGCGCGTTAGAGAGTTAGGCTTTAAAGTGTAATAATTTGGTAATATCAACAGCCTAGTAAGTCAAGATTTAAAAAAAAAAAATCGACTGAAAGGTATAAAAAATACATAGACACAGCAGGAAAGAGAATATCGTTATCTTTCTCCCTTAAAATCTCTTCTCCCTCTCTGAAAAATCTCTTAAGGTGCATTACTTGAATGACAACTAATAGGGTACTTGAATACTTGTGGAGAAATCTTTGCTCGGAGTGTACGATGAAAGGACTTTTATAGAGGGTTAGACAAATGTGTGGAGACACTATGTTGAATTTTTAACGTGTAAACTTAATAAAACCACACTCAAGATTCCTATTTAGATAATAAAAATATATTTCTTTGATTATAGGGATACTTTACCAATGCCCACAAAATGAGAGGTTTTGGAGGAAGATAAAGATTCTTAAATTTAAATCAATTGATACCTCTTCTTAAAGATTTTTATAAAAATAAAAGTACAGAGTCTATCTCAGCACTATCAAAACTGGCTGCGGATTGAAATGTTCATATCATTAATATTGAGACAAACAATTAACAGGCTTCAACTATTTTCTTTATAAATTAATATTTAGTGAACATTGAAATAATATTCTTAATCATTTGAAAGTGACGATTGAAGGAAAACACCTACAGTCTAGGAAATCAAAAAGACAAACAATTATTTTGTAAATGATCTTTGATCAGTTCTGATAAACTATAACAAACAATATTTTTAAGTGATTGATATATTCTAATATGTGTTGGTAGTTGACTTTCATGTTAGTGTTAATAAAATTAAGATCTGTTTTCTCTTTTTAAAATGGAGAGAGTTACCGATAGCGTGTTATCATATTAATAATGTGAGATGATCAAATGATATTACAATAACGTATATATACCAAATAACTTCCAGCGAAAGCACTAATTTTTATATAGGACAGACGGAACTCTCTTTCAACAAAATATTTAAGGAACCCTTGCTTAAGAGGACTTTATCGACAGAGAAAGGAGGGAGTCTCAGTTCCTACAACAATAATTCCGCAGTCTAGATTTGCCCGGTATCGGTATTGCACGCGGTATTTTGGCGTTTTTATGTTGAAGTGTGTTTTTTGTTATTTGACAATTTTGTACGGCCTGATGATGGAGACGTAAGAGTTTTCGAAACCGCGGTAGCCTTTACAGGTGAGTATTTAGACCATGAGACAATTCAGTATAGTTACAAAGTTTTATATAACGATAGCTGAATTGTTTTCAATGTGTTATCGAAAATCCCCATGTTTCAACTAATGCTGTTTCCAAAAATATAGGAATATGTTTAAAATAAGTTCTCTTTTTAGGTACAAATAACTCTTTAGTCTATTTTTGTAAGTATTGATTTATTGTGTATATTATTTTGTAAGTTTTTCTTTACAAGTGCTGACGTATGTTCTGAATTGAAGGAAAACACTCACAGTCTAATATATCCGAAAATACAAACGATTATTATCTAAATGAGCTTTGATCAGTTCTGACAAACTAGGTCGAACTAGTTTCAGTGATTTTAAGATTTAAATTTGTTTTGGAACTTTTTTTTTTGCTAGTGTTAACGAATATAAGAACTGATTGCTCGTGTTGCTGTTAAAATAGAGGCAAGTTAACGAGAAAGTATTATCATATTAATAATGGTCGGTTATAATGATCGAATTAGATGTTACAATGAAACAAAAAACTTATATAATGATTTTTTTTTCCATATAACAACCCTATATCTAAATCAAGGGTAGAAAAATAAACGTTTTCCAGAGACAGATAGTGTCAAGGGCTGTCCCAAATTAGGTAGATTAAACTCTGCTCCAAACGAAGAAAGATCGTTGAATGTTTTGCAACGTGTTATCGAAATTTCTCATGTTTCAACGAATTTCCTAAAAAATAAAAGAAATAAGTTGCAAAAGTTATGTTTTTTAACTACCAATAACTTTATTCTTGTATATTTGTAAGTATTCATTATTTTGGTTGTAAGTACCAATACAATATTTTTAAAAAAAAAATTGAGATTCTTGAAATCAGTTTTTAATATGATTTGATATAATTTTTTATTTATTACAGTATAACACCGTTATAAAAAATGTTTATTGTAGCTACAGATCTTAAGATTTCAATCAGCATTGATAGGTTTGAAGTTTCACTGATATTTTTCTTTCATAAAGGTCATTAAAAAGAGGTGTCACTCAAAAGTGTTTTACATTTAAGATTCCTAAGCTGCCCCGACAATTTGCCATTTTGAGATTATGGGAACAGTTACTCAATACTCAAAAAAAGTATATTTTTATTACCTAAACGGTGTGCTGAGTTTGGTTTTCTTAGGTTCCATCGTTGAAAAGGACTTTTGTTATACCCTGTATATAGAATGTATGATTTATCAATTTGAGCATGAATGGTTGTAAATATTTTATACAATTTATAATTATTTATTTCGTTATTTTATGTAAAATGTATTTGAATATCAATACAGCTTTTATTTTTCATTATTAAAATTCCGTTTAATTATATATTTTTCAAGTAAATTAATAATTTTAATTTATTTTTAAAGGATTAAGTGGAAAAGAATACTTGACAGTCTCAACTTCGCTCCAAAATAAAATAAATTATTCATTAATTCTAACTTTTGTCTCCTCCCTCTCTCTCCCCCTCTCCCTCTCTCCCCCTCTCCCTCTCTCTCTCTGTCTCTCATACACACACACGCGCACACGCGCGCGTTTATACATAGAATAGGTATATTTTGAGGGCGAACGCTAGTTTTGGTTTTATAGGTAGGTAAAATATAAAATACTTTGTGTAGTGTTCACTCTAGTTTTTATTAATAAATTACGAATACAATTTTTATTTAAAATGCTCTAAATATTTCCATAATAAATTGAATTCACTGTCTTTGTTTAAGCGAGAACGGTATCGCATGTATTTGCTTTATTTTTAGTAACAGATGTGATTTCGACTAATGATAACGTCATAGCTAACTTTTCTATCAAGCCAATGCCATTACAATCTCTTATCTCTACAAGTCAAAGTCCAACTACTGCCTTACCTTTCCTTTGTGAACTAATCTAGTTCCTAGCGACGCTTGCCAATGTTCGGATCGGTTTTAGGTTATGTTTAGTTTCGCGTTTGTTAATCGTGTAAATTGTGTATATTGTACTTGTAACCTGTGTATAAAGTGTATTGTGCTATTTTAATTCGTTGCTTAGTGTTGATTTACAACTTACACATTGATTTTGTGAATTTCAAGTAAGTAGGCTTAGATTTAGTTGTTTTTTCTTTATTGTGGAATTTGTGTTAATCCTTCTTTAATTTATTTACTGCTTTTCACCTTGACTTATAATTGTTGTTATTTTAAAATGAAGGAATATATACAGGGTGTCTCTGAAATACATAAAGGAAAATCCTTAAATAAAAACAAGAAAACCTTTTCATAATAACTAAAAACGCTTCAGTTTCTGTACATCGGCGTCGGTCTTTTATTTTCAACAAATTTATAACTTTAGAAACACACACGTGATATTTATCCAAAGCCTAAATGTATATTTTATATTTTAAAAGTTGGCAAAATGACGTCAACAACGTTTATTATTGAATATCTTAAAAACAATTAAAAGGCATTTTTTTATCTTTTTAGCGGCAATAAGAGTTATTTATACATTTTGATGGTGGAAAGACTATTTATTTTACAATAAAGTTTAGTACGAGAGATGGTAATTATGTGTTGTACCTTACGATGCGATTTATTTAAGAAAATTCTGAAAATCGTTTACTCAATGAGATCAGGTTTGATGTTGAAAGACACTATTGAAGTACTAAAATACAATTGTTAAGTAGAAAATAAGAAATATAAATACATAAAAGAAGACAGGTAGAATACATTACAGGCAAAAATAAACTTGCAAATATGATTTTCGGGAGCTGTGGTTATTGTAACTTCCAATTTTGTACGTTCTGGAAGTAATAATATACATTAAATTTAAAGTCACCCCAACCTGAATAAACATGAGTATGGTACCCGATTTAGAAATTACTTACGTTTAGGCCAACACAAGGTAAGTAGGTTTAAAAATTCACCATCAGAAGCTGGAGTGGCTTTGTTCTATAAACTCCCGGCAAGAATAAACAATATTCAAATTTAAAGATGTGCATATTAAAACTTTATTGTCTGGATCAATGACTCTGTGGAGGAGTTCTCTACTTTCAGAGGTGTGTGTAGCTGAACATACGTTCATCTATTATTGAGGAGTTTGTTATTGTGGCTGTGTTATTTGGTTTGTTATTGTGGCTGTTATGTGTAAATGGTGATTTTTATTGTTATTCTATTTGTTATGTTTGTATGAGTTTTACTGAGTGTACCTGAATATTTATTTTTAATGATATTTTAGTGCTTCTTAATAATTGTTTGGACACTTAAACAAAACGATTTATTCAACAACCAAAGAAATAAATTAAATTAAAGGGTATACGACTTAAGGATTAAAACAATAATAATATCTTGGTAATTAACTATAAACAACATACGGAAATTTGATAGGTTTTTTTATAAAGTATGTATCCACTAAATATTAATTGGAAATAAACCGGTATTATAAACTCCTGGATTTTATAAACAACTACCAGGAAACTAACTTTTTTTTTAATCGATACGAGGTTATAGTCTTACCAAAAACAAAACAAAGCTAATGTTTGTTGGTGAAAGGGCAATATATTTTATTTCTTCTACATTTTTACGCGTAAAATTAATCATTTATAAATATTTCTATTAAACAATAAAACGGTCGCCTTGTTTATGTTAAATTATTTGATTTACTTAATTTAAAACATTTTAAATTAAAATTTTGAAAAAATAACTTGGATGTACACAAGGACACCCCTCGGAGAACCTATCTACGAAATTTCGTAATTCTAGTCCTCGCCGTTTGTCCGCTAGATCGCACGCAGATAGACAGACACTGGCTATTATTAATATAGATAAAGGAATTCAATATAGTCAATAATGGGAAGTTTGCAAGGTTTTTTATAGTATAAATGCCTTTTACAAACAATTGCGAAAAACGTCTCAACTCTAAGGGCTTTTATTTTGCCTCAGTGCTTCTGACGGAAGCATTATTAAGTACCATTTTGTTGGGAAATTTAGTTGGCTAGAAATTTTGTTTAAATTTATGTTTTCATATCTTCCTTAGTTTTCGATATATTTACATAAAACCATTGTTTTATCCCAGCTTATAAGACTTATAAGCTGGAGTGTCCGATTTTTTTCCTTATTGAAGTAACTCAAAACCAAACTTTCCACTAAATTTCGTCTGTGGAGCATGTTTTTCCATATTTTCACAATATCTGCCTTAATTCGGTGATCTAAGTATACTTACAAGCAAAATGAACAAGTGCGAACATTTCTGTCTGTAATCTGAAGTTTTGAAAGAAAAACTTATTAGAACCTAGTTCAATACATTTGTAACACAGATGTCTGAGATACGTGGAGTTAATATTACATTGTGCGTTATTTATTGTATTGCATACTGCCTCCTGTATATTATATTGTTCTAAGAAGTTAGAATGTGTTCCACTTTACTCTCTCCACTTTGATTCCTAAACAAAAGTTACTTGTATAGAATCATCCTCTTTCTTGTTTACTGTAGACAAGTATCCGGGACAATATCACTGATTGTCTGCTTAAAACACGACAGGGGTGGTTCCATGCGTAAGGAATGAGGGTAGATTTTAC